>JAQNCA010000004.1:19967610-20002105 GCA_029783725.1 Acanthurus tractus | reverse complement strand
GTGTGTGAGTGTGTGAGTTTGGTCTTTTCATCAGTTAGCCGTGTGTTACCTTGTATAGGGAACAGCTGGGGAACGTGTGTGAGGATGAACTCCACCACGATGGACTGAACCCTGACCTCCATGAAGGCTGCTCGACCGTTGAACCCCGACGCCTCGATGTCCTTTGACCTTCACGTAAACATTGAATGATTAATCGATTGATTTTCAGGTGGAAAGAAGAAACAAAATTAATGTCGGAAGTTGAAAAAGCAAGAATGAACACAAGTGATTAAATAAATGGACAGATGAATAAATGCATGAATGAATGCTGTAAAAAAGAAGAAAAAGATAAAGATAAAGAAAAGAGGAGGAATGAAAGATGTGACTGATGTTGGCAAACCTGAGCAGGTTGGGGGCCCAGACGATGGCCAAGTTCCTGGAGTGCATGTTGGTGTCTGCGCTGAATGACGCCATGTGGACAAGATGGCGCATGAGAAACTCAAGAGTCCTGACAGAGAGAAAATGAAGCAAAAGTAAACACTCATTATGTTACTTATTTATATGTTAATGATCTTTTTTAATACTTTGAATTGTTTCATTCAGTATGTCTTGGGACAAAATCTGGAATTTGCTGTGTGTTTCTGCAGGTGTGCCGCCAAAAGTGACATACTGATCTTTACCAACCCGCCTCCCTGACAATAGAGCTGAACAAAGAGGCTGGAAGGCTGCAAGCGGATTGAAATAAAGTAATCTGATAAGTATTATAAATAATCTGATAAATCTGTGTGGAAACACGCTGGATGATGCTGTATAACCACAGTGTAAAACAGACTGTAACCTCTTGAAGCATCCAGGACAGTTTTTTTTTTTAAAATGTATTCATTCATTTTTGAGTCCAGTGAAAGTTTCCCTCAGTGCTGCAGAGGCTCGTACCTGTAATGTGGTCTTGGCAGTTCTTTCAACACATCTCTGATCTTCACCAGCCTCTCCTCCTCCAGCTGGATGGCCACGGCCTCCTGTGTGTTTAAATCAGTATGTCAGTACAATATTTTACCTACATGTAATGTGAACTGCATCACGTTGATATAAATTGTAGAAAAGTTGATATGATGCATATGAAAGGTGCAAATTGTTCACATTAGTGATTTGTTTTCTGACATCTTGGTCTTGTTTTTCTACTCTCTACTTAAGTAAAGAATCTAATTGCTTCTTCAACAGCTGGAAATATGGTACAAATGCTCTTCAGTAATTCATTCAGTTCATATCAAAAGCCGTACTTGTCTACATTGGCTGAAAGCTCTGGATTTATTCTGGTTTACATATTCTATTCTCTCTTTATAGGTGGTTTTATACCCCTGTGATCAGTCCAACACACAACATTAACACACGCAAATAAGCAGAAATATTGAATGTTTAAGTATCTTGAAGGACTCACAGCGAACTTGTCGTAGAGCTGGTATGTGAGCAGAGGGTTGGGCAGCTCCCTGAAATAAGCTTTACACAAAGAGCTGACACAGTGGATGTCCTGCAGGTACACATCCTTGTTCAGATCTGGAGTCCCGTCGCTCTCAAACTCCCCCCTGAATGTTTACACACACACACACACACATACACTTTAGAATATATATAAACACACAAAGCTCTGGTTATATATAAGGTACATTTGCAGATGTAAAGGCTCAAAAAGATGCACAAAGCCACGACTTGCCTCAGTTTCTGTATGTTGGACGACACGCCGGATAACCTGTAGATCCCGTCCACGACTCCATGAGTCTCAACAAACTCACTGCAGCATCGCAGCACCTGAGGAACTGTGGGAAACCGTTTCATGAAGGTTTCATTTAGGCTTGTCACATAGCACTTCTATGTTTTGTTCATGACTCATATGTCAAACACAAAGAGTGAGAAAAACAGCCATTGTGACGCTGAGAGCAGGTTTGAATCTTTGTCCTTTTTGAGCAGATTATTGTTTTAAAACAACACAAATGATTCTGTAAAAAGCTGTTAGCAATGCTAACAGCTAGCAGCTAGCCGCTCCTAGCAGGTCACAGTCAGTCCATCACTTTAATCCAGATTAAAATATTCTAACAACTATTACATGTGTTACTATTAAATTTCATAAAGATGAACATGGTCCAGTGAGAAACCTGATGTCTCTGTGATCTCTGATTTCCTCTTCTACTGTCACGAATTTCCTTTTTGTGGTTTTGACTGAAATGTCTCAACAGTTATTGAATGAGTTGAAACAGAATTAAATTTTTTTACTCAGCATTCAAAGAAATAACTTTGATTATGTTCTGACTTTTCTTATTTAACTCAATCATCTGATCAAAAATCTTAATTCTAACCAAAACTTTGGTCCAAGGTCAGATACACACAAAAGCAATGACTTTTCCATCAGCCTTATAACATTATTTCACCAAAACATCAGAAAGAAGCATATTGACGTTAGCACTTAGCTCAAAGCAACACTGTGACTATGTACAGCCGTTAGCATCACAGTAGACTTAAAAATTCACTAAAAATTCACTTATAAACAACATGGACTCATGAAAAGCAAAAAAAAAGAAGTACTGATTAAAAAAGGCTTAAAATATATAACACAAGTGAAAAATGAAAAACCAAGTAATTTAAAATTAATTCAAATAATATCATCAACTTATTATTCTGTTCAGCTTTAATTTCGAGTGAGTGATTCTGTTACCAGCCGATCTTTTAGAGGATGTCATTTGTGGTTTTGAAACGTTTTCAAAAACACAGTCACTAAACCAGATTAATCAAACATCTGTCCACATCAGTACACATATTGTTTTTACATTGTGTGTTAGTTAGAGAACAATAGACAAACACGGTTGTTTCTGCATGTGTTTATCTGCACAGGATGCCTGTCACAGAGAAAAATGGTCACAGGAAGAAGTTGGTGCACTTACTCTCTTGAGAGGAGGCGTTCAGGTGCTCCAGCAGGTCGCATCCAAACACCTTCTCTTTGTTCCCTGCTTTTCTCCGGACTCTCCTCATCTCTTCCTGTCGGCTGTTTTTATCACCTCACATTCAGACCCGGCCGAGCTGCTCTGTTTGTCAGGCTGACTGACTGACTGACTGACTGATTGACTGACTGACTGACTAACTGCTGGGTGTGTTGACCAACTCTGTTAATGTGACACTGACTTTGTAAAGGCGATGCACATTTCAGACATTTCACCGTGCTGCTGCCACCGCTGCTGTTTCCTCCGCCTCAGTGCATGTTGATGGGTGCAGGTTGTTTCCTCTATGAGCTACGTTGCATTTGGAGCTGGTTTTGTAAAAGCTGGAGTGTTAGGACATAGTTTGGTTCATCTTTTCACACTGCCAAAAAAAAGAAAAGCAGAAACAACCAAAGTTTTCTTTGTGCAAATATCAAAGCTTCACCTTTCGGGTAACAAAATCCCCCTTAAAATCAAACAGCAAACTGCACTGAATCCTCAGTGAGCATATGTGGCTCTTCACTTCCCTCTGATGTACTCGATTTTTTTTTTTTTTTTAAATGAAAGGCCACACCCTTGCCTCTGTACTTCTGCTATTCAGTGGATTGAACCTGTGAATCTTTCACTCTTATCACACCATAATCTGGCATCGGGCTGATGGATCCACCTCAATGTCCAATCCTGGCTCTTGGCCTGAGGACCGTGCTCCTCTCAGGGCCGGTTCTGTCCTCCATGTCCGCATGTCATGACTATTGCGGCCCCCCTTTTTTTTTTAACTGCAGCGGAAGTCGAGCAGTGCTTAAGCCTGAACATAGAGGCACACGCAGACATTCAAACTCTCTCTCCACCCCCTCCATCGTCCTGACACCTGCCACTGCTCTCCTTTTCGTCCACCATACCTCCCTATCCGAACACTTTTTGGGGAAAAGGTTTCAGCGTATAAAATGTGAGGGAAATAAACAAGTTGAAAAGCAAATACGAGTGTTCCTACCTTCACTCTGCATCGGCACACAAGTAGCAGCATAAAATGATGACGCAAGAAACCACTAAACTTCCCCTGTTAACTTCCTGAGTGTCTCTCCTTCTCTTGTGCTTTCTCTCTGTATGTGGCCCGCAGTTTCTCCGCCTCTGCTGATTGAGTAGGGAAATCAGTTCAGTGTATCTGCACAGGGCATCTATTTCCCTTTATGTAATGCGTTTGTCTCTGCGCTGATTGAGAAATGGACAGTAAATGTGTGTTTTGTACAAATTCAACTAGTTTTAACCTTCTTCACCTGCTTGTGCCAGTTGTGCATCAAAGCTGCTGTCCAATACTAAAACACAATCTGAAAAAACACACAGAGCCTCAGTGAGCGCTGTGAAAGCACCACAAAATACATAAGAAGGCTCAGAAAGTACCAGAGAAATCAACACTTTGTCACAAACTGCTGCTACCACATGCTATGAAACTCCTGCAAAGCACAACTGGAACTGCTGCTGGAGCACCACAACTTTTTATAAATGATGACAGACGCCCAGAAATTATATCACAAAGGAAACTAAAAGTAGCACATACCACCACAGATCGCCAAACAATAACACACAGTACAAAAGAGACCAGCATGTACTGCAAACAACAATAAATGTCCAAAAGCACCACAACAGACAAAATTCAGGAGACAGAACTACGGAGTACACCAAATATTTTAACCAAAAGTACAAGGAGTTTCCACAATGTAAGAAACACAAAACAGGCCCACAAAATACTGTAAAGTATCAAGAAATACCACAACACCACAGTTTTACACCTTAGGGAGTGAATTTAAATAGTAATATAGGCTGAAGTATGGAAATAAAAGCAATAAAATGTACTTTAATCATCAAAAGTAAAATTAATTTTAAGTTGCACTACGATACCTGGTAGTTATTCTATTAATAATACCAGATTATTGGAGAGTGTATGCAAGTGTTTCCCTACGTGAGCAGCAGCCATGTTGCAGCTGTTTGATTTGTTTCTAATTTTATTTACTTTATTATGTGACCAAAACACAAGCTGTTTGACAAATGTCGAGTAAAAGTAGCATAAAATGGAATTACTCAGGCACAAGTACCTCAAAACTGTGTTTAAGCACAGTTTTTACTGGTCTTCAGAAATATCTTTACTGTGGTGTTTCTGAGAAATGGGCTCTGTAAACTCCAATAGGCCTGTACAGTGCAGCATTATATTCTGTATTACATTAATTTATGGTACATTAGTCTCTGTGATATAGCTATGGCACCTTTTGTCTGGGCCTCACCCTGGAAACCCCTTAATAAACTGTTTATATAGTGGAACTGATGTATTATTATTGGTTAACAAGTCATTTACCTGATAAAAAAAGGGTACTATTTATTGCTTTTAATGTAGATTTGAGCGATTTTAGAGCATAAAAAAAGTTTGTCAGTGTCAACTTTATAATATGCAATCAAGAACAGAACAAGAAATTTATACTTAGTTGTTAATAAATTGATTTTGGTCTTATTCCACTTAATAAAGTACGCGTATAATATATAATAAGTTTGCCATAAAAATTTCCCTTTTCACAACCTTCAGATTTATGTTATAGATTTTAACTGCTGTATGCATCTATGAGCTAGTTTTTATAAATATAATTGCAAATAAAACAGATTACATTGGCATTTGAGTAACTATGTTAAAGATAACAGGTCACTTGAGTTCATCTTGAGGAACGTGGTTCTGATTTCCGCCGCTGGCGTCATATTGCGCATGTAGTAAAACATTTACGGTATTTCACCTGTAGCTACAAGTGACGTTACCGTGTGTACCCCGTTTTTAATTACTGTACGTCCCTTAGTGGTGGGAATAACGCGCTAGAGTAGTAATTATGCTATTGTCAAAATTCATAAGCATTCCTCTTCGTGCATTCATTAAATTTAGGAGAAGTTTAAAAATGGAACAAAAAAAAAGGAAGTTAATTTTTTAGAAAGGGGCAGTGACACCGCCCACACGAACCATGGGGTAGAAGAAACAAGCGCTCCTTTCCACCTAACATCCGTGGAAGAAATTTACAACACAGCATCTTCTACTTCTTAATAGTGATGTATATTATGCTCTTTTATGACCAGCAGTCTACACACATTTATCCTGTAAGTGGGTGACAAACAGCACGAGCAGGCGGGTGCAACTGAACATATTTATTTTGTAGTTGATAGGAAGCTGAAGTCAATGCAAGATGGAGAACTGCAGCTTCCACAGCCAGCTGCTGTCCGTCATGGAGCTCCTGGCCAAGGCAGCTGTGGCGGAGATAAACCGGCGTGTGGATGACAGCTGCGCGGTGCTGCGGCTGGAGGTGAGCCAGAGCCGGCGGGACATCGACCTGCTGAAGAGGAAGTGCGAGGTGATGGAGACGGAGCTGAGGAGGAGCAGGATGAGAGCCAGGAGGAAAGGTGAGGGCGGCGGAGTCAGGGTGTCACGTCCTGGACGGATGCTGTCACTGTGTCTGTAGTTTCTGCCTGTGAAACTCGGTTGAATGTGTGTGTGTTTTTTTTGCTCTTCTTCCTCAGTGTTTTATCCTCAAGTGTCGGACAGATTTTCTCCTTTATTCAAAGTGATGTTGAACAAAGAGAGACAGAGTTCAGACTGGGACAGAAAGATGAATGCTGAGGCTCAAAATCAACCCCAACAGGTATCAACACTGCCAAAGATTTTTTTTTTTTTTACTGTGTATTCATCTGCTTTCTTGATAAACAGATTGATCTGTGAGTCCAAAAAATTCCAGCCAATATTGAAAAGTTTTATTGTCTTTGAGTTGCTTGTTTTGTCTGACCAACAATCCAAAAACCAAATATATTCAACACATTTAATACAACGTACAGTGACATTAAACACCACGTTAGTATAACCTCGGTATATTAAATGTATGTAGATTGCAAAGATATGAAAAATATTTTTAAAAATGATTGCATGTGTTTTATTCCTTGTACACTTTCCCTCAGTTTAATTACCATATTTATCGTAAGTATTTTGCAAGTAGATGTAATGTAAAGTGCTGATAGGCTTTTCCCCTGCACTTGCACAACTTGTGTGTATGTTAATGTGCTGTTCTTCGACTCCCCGGTGTGTGAGCTAATCTCTCCTGTGTGTTGCAGCGAGCAACTGATGCTGAACTCGTGCTGATCAAAGAGGAGTTTGCACAGGAGGACACATGGAGGAACGACTCAGAGGACAAACTGAGTGAGTCCAAACACAAACGTGCACAGAAACTTTTAAATACAAACACACTGTTTCTGAATTGTCCTTTCCTTTTTTAAACACTTGACAGTAGATAAAGTTGAACTCGTAGCTTGAAAGCCTTCACTGTAAGATGGTGTGTTGTTTCCATGTTTCTTCAGTGTCTGAAGTCGAGGAGCTGCCATGTTTCGAAGCCTCACAACCTGCCCAGAACCACGGCTTTGTGGAGCATCGCCACTCCGCTGAAAATTCAGACGAGCCTGGATCTTTGGTCTCTAAAACAGACGGGTTCAACACTTTCCAAGATCAGCAGCTTAACAGAAACCACAATGAGGCAAAGCTTGTAGTGAAACACGAGAGAGCAGAGCCGGATGAGAATGCAGCTCCTCTTGATGAAGGTGATAGACTGCTGTGGTCGTCCGATCACTGCAGAGATGCTGCTGATCCGAGCTTCTCATATGCAGAGCAACAGTTTGAGCCAATTCCCTCTGTGTTTCCATCTCAAAGTGGACTGAGTTTGGAAGACGTGATGCCCCGAATTCACTCGGTGGAGAAATCAGTTGTGGTGAATGCAGCGCGAGTGAAAAGGCGAGTCAGGACATTCGGATGTAGGAGACCACAGTCAGATGAAGGACACAGCACTTTATCTCAGATGAACACTGTGCAGCAGATTCCTCAACAGTCACAGCTTCAGTACACAGACTCTGCACCTCACATGAGGAACCCAAATGAGGATTCGACGCCGCCATACACAGCCACCACTTCCTTCAGCCGCAGCAGCTTTGGCCTGACGAGGAGGATGAGGACGCCCTGGAGGTCCGGCGTTGGCGAGAAGAGGTTCAGCTGCACCTACTGCGACAAGAGCTTCATGAGGTTCAGCCAGCTCAAAGAGCACCTGAGGAGCCACACGGGGGAGAAACCGTTCAGCTGCCTGCAGTGCGGCAGGAGCTTCACCAAACAGTGCAACCTCATCAGACACGCCGTGGTCCACAGCGGGGAGAAACCATACGAGTGCTCGCTGTGCGGGAAGTGCTTTACGCAGCGCTCCAGCCTCAAGTCCCATCAGAAAACAGCACACTGAGTTCTGCATCTGATGCCTTGGTGTAATTACTTCAAGAAGCATTCCCTTTTTTATTTAACTGTTTTAAATTAAATAAATTGACAAAATAATGTGATATTATATTGATAAAATGGATCAGGCAACACTTGAATTGAATCATAATACCATGATGAAGCTTAAAGGGCCGTACTGTTGTGGTGGAAAGCTTAACTACAAATCATGCAAAATTTGTAATTTTGCTTTCTTCCTATCATTTCATGTGACTCCAGGCAGCTACAACTTTCTATTTCAGAATGGATAATCGTCAAAAATTTCAAAAATCAAGAATTTTTTTGACAGCTGCCTGAAACAGGAGGGGAAATCCGGTGAAAACTGTAGACACAGTAAACTGTCTGTGAAATAGTTAGTGTATCAGACCTGTATGAATAAGAGCCAAAACATGCAAAAAAAACTGGTATGGTCCTTTAAATGCATTATCCTGTTTTAAAAGGTTTATCTGATTGTTACAGGTGACATCAATAAGCAACAAATACTATTATCAAGTTCACTAATGTTTTATTTCTAAAATATATCATGTATAAATATCTTTGGAAAATCATTTAAAGTCATATTGTCACTTTAGTGTAACTATGTTTTATATTTCTTGTTATGTTGTGACCTTCCAAGATGCACATGCATTAATTAAAAATATTAGAGATAAATAGTGAACATTTAATCTGTTTTTGGTTCAAATAAAATCATGTCAGGGGTCCTGCAGCCATTGAATTAACAAATAGTTAACAAAATCTTAGGTTTTCTGCAGCAGCAAATGTTTTTTCAATCTAAAAGATATTTAGAAATAAATTCATAAGTATCAAAAGACCTCCTGTGTTTTTTAATGATCATAGGGAATTGATCTTCCTGGGAAAACAGATGTTTATTTAAGGGACAAACTGGGAACAGAGTTCACTTCATCAGGACGTAAAGGCTCAGTCTATCAACAACGATCGTCCCTGTGATCAAATGTGAAAGCGAAAGTTTTCACACTTTTCAGGATTTGAAATCCAGGCTGTCTGAGAATGAAACACAAACACGAGGAAACTCAGGGAAGCTTTCTTATTCAATCAGCGAGAACATCTCAGTCTGTATTCATCAGGCAGAAAACACAAGCTTTTTACACAAATATACAAATGTAAGACATTAAAAAGGGTTTCTCATAAATATCAAATTAGATCCTTTATACTGTAAAACAGTCATAAACATTGCATGGGTTGCATAGAAAAGTAGTGATAACTACCAGAAGGGAATCACTGTATGTATTTAACTAGTGCATTTTAGTTCCTAAGAGCATCACAAGGAGGCAAAGACAGTTCAGTCATTCAGTTTCCACACTGAAAACATTCAGACAAACACTGAAAACGGTTCTGAAGTGAAACAAAACTTCTCTGAGACCTGATGATAAAAGAGGAAATGGCCTTTAACCCAAACCTGAGACATTTCTCATAGATCTCAGCCATGCGGGTGAGGTGAGTTTAATGACAGAAGGAAATGTTATGAGACCAAAAGTTTAATGAGACAGTTTCAATCAGCAGCAGAATGTTTCTGAGAGACATTCAGCTTCAAATCTGAAGGAAAACTTGATTTACAGGAAATGTGCTGCATTAATAAGGTGATCACACACTGAAGATAAAGTATTTACTCTTAGGTTTGCCATCTTTTGAAGGCATATTAAGGGAGAATTTAAAGGATAATTCATCCAACCAAAGCTGAGTTGAATGAATTTCTTTTAAGTAAAATGTTCCTGTTAATTGAATATATTTTATTTTTGAGTTCTCAAGTTTGTCACAAGAGGTCAAGATTGAATAAAATCCAGTAAAGTTTTCTGTAATTTTACTGAAATTATTGCTAAAAACAAATCTATACTCATTCAAACTAAGTAAAATTTGACTCCCCAACTCTAACACTGTGCAAGCTTTGCCAGGTTCCTCCTATAATCTCCTTAAGAAGAGCCAGGCAGTGTGCACCTGCGGTTTTCCAGGTAGATCATGTACCATGAATCAAGGCTGAGTCTCTGCCAGTAAAGCCACTGAAGAACAGAAACCTCACTCTTCAGTTTCTTTTATTTTTCAGAGTTCAAAACCGGGTCTGCATCTTCTTTCACATGCTATTCTCGATTCTGGTGTGACTCTTTGGGGCAAGGGGGGAACTATTTTAAAAACCTGTGGTGCATTCAAGTGTACTCTGAAATTTGAGATTTGAAAGTTTGCTCAAGCAGCAAATTGTAAATGCAAAACACTGCTGTTGAATGATGCTAGCTTGACAGATTTATTGCCTCTAAACAAACAAAATATTACCGCTGTTATCAAGTGGACAGTTAACCACACAACCTTCACTTAGAGGGCCAGAATATGTAAAATCATGAAAGAAAATAGTCAGACAGCACTGACCTTTTAGGACAAACACAATGTGACACCTTCAGTTTTTTCAATGTCCACTTAATATTCACTGTTGCTGTTGCTAGGCAGAGTTCCCTGTGAATGGAATTGTTGGTGTAAAATATTTTACCACTAAAGCCTCGTCTAAAGATGCTAAGATGGTTTAAAACATCTGCCCAATGAGTGTTGTTTCTCAGGCACTCAGTTATTATAAATCACCTCTAAGTTTTACTGTCTTGTTAATCAGAAAAATATAGGATTTTTTTGATTTAGTACAAACATTTTTCTAACAAGGAACATGGGGAAAAGTATCAAAAAACAAGCACTGATTTGTACACACTCACACATACATAACACAGGCTACCTTTAATATCATTGACAAAGACTTTTAAAGGAAAAAAAAATCTACATCATCTCACAATATTAAATATAAACAACCTTTTCAAAAAAATAATCTCTATGCTGAGTGTCCGCTGTGCTGATAAAAGCTTCTTTGTGTGCTAAACGGAGGCTTGTCCTGTCAGATAGCATGTTTTAAAGATAGCTAACATCTGGTGTGCTTGATTTACTGATCACCATGTGATACATTCACTTGAAGGATAAAAATCAAGTGTTATTCTTTTCTTGTTACAGTTGAATTTTTCTCCAAAATTTTGAAATGTGTCCAGTCTCTTAGTCCATTTTTAAAAACATCTGCACTGCCTCCATGTCACCAGTCACCAGTCCACAGTCCAGGGGTAAAAGTCGCCCTCTGCTGTCCAAATCCACCACATCCTCCATGTATTTGTGAGTGTGTGTGTGTTGATGTAGTACATGTGTGTTACATGGGGCAGGGGTTCGTCCCTCTCTGTCGTTCCTCCTCTTCCTCCAGGCTGCTGGAGCAGTCCATCGCCTCTGCACTGTCTCTCTCGCTGCTGGGGACCATCGGAGACCAGCTCTCCCCAAACTCGTCCTCCTCCTCCTCCTCCTCCTCCTCCTCGTATCTGTTTTTCCTCCGGCCTGTTTCTCCATCCTGCCCCCCTCCTCTCTGCCCGCAGTAAGGTGGGATCTCAACGACGACGTATTTCTTCGCCAAGCTGCTCTGCCCTGCCCTCTGTCGGACGTCATTTCCCATCAGGCTGGCGTCAGACCTGCAGTTAGCTGCTGAGAGAAAACAAAGAAACAGGAGGAATTGAAAACAGAGAAGGTGGAAATAAATTCAGAAATGGATATCATCTAATTTGGTATAGGAAGAGCATACAGTTGCACATATTTGCTCACCTGGCAGCGTTGCGGAAAGCTGGCTGGAGTTGCAGGTAACAGAACCGTTGTTGTTGGAGTTGACGGCAGCAGCAAGGTGGAAGATCTCGGAGCGAGGCAGTTGGGGAGACACCGGTAAGGAGTGACACTGCCGTCCTGGCAGCTGTTGCCAGTAGTATGACGCCTCCTGTTGGGGTCCTCCAGGTCCATGAGCAGATGACTGGTTACTAAACAAACTCCCCGGAGGTGAGTGGAGGTCAAACACCAGCGAGAAGACCGACTTGCTGGGCACGTCGTAAAACTTGATCTTGCCCCCACACAAGTCCTCTCTGGCGGTGAACGGATTGATCTTTCGGGCTTTAGAGGCTCGCTGAGTGATAGGAGGGTTATAATAAGGGTCCTGGACGTTAACTTTCCTTCCTGGTTTGCAGGAGAAGATGTCAGATTGGCTGCGGCTGAGCCAAATGTTTCGTCGGGGTCGAGGCGATTTAGGAGGAATTTTGTCGTCCCGAAAACCAAGCGGGTTCAACCGCTTGAAGCCCTGAATCTTCTCACCTTAAATGAAGAGACAGATACATTTTTGTGACACACTTTGTATCAAATTTACATAGAACTATAAAAAAAGAGAAAATATGAGAGCTATAACTCTTGAGTTGTATCTTTGTCTTTTAGTCACAGTCATTTCTTGTTAATAGTTCTCTGATTGTAAAATATAGATACTTATTTAACCACTAGGTGGCAACACAGGCTAAATCCTGCATGAAGTAAAAGCCTGGAGCTCATTGCATCCCTGTTTTTCACATCTTTCAAGCAGCTTTGGATGATATTTTCTATGCAGGAATGTCTTAGAAAATGTGCTGTGATCTTAATTTTCTCAAATAAACTTTATTTAATGTAGAAAGACAAAAAAATATCTGAAAAAAGAGACTGTTCATGTAAGCACATTAAGTAGTAATTTCTCCAGTCCACAAAAAATCTGTTATTCTTAAAAAGGATTTTTTAAACACATGAGCTAACCATGAAAATATCTCATGGTATCTTCCTCTCTGATCTCAGTAAGTATGTTGCACTTCTGAAGGGTCATGTATCTCCTCTGGGCCAGGAAATACCTGAAGGAATCGTCACGAGGACCAAAAAAGCTAGTCTGCAATTCTTTGGTCAAAGAGCTGTTATGCAACAGAAATATTTCCTACTACGAGGATGAGCCCGATTTTTGGGGAAATGCTGATGTTATCAGACAAACAGAAGGAGGGGGACAGAAAGAAGGAGGGAACAAAAGAAATTCAGGATGTGCTGTCAGATCCAAGCCATGTTTTCCACACAACAGATAAATCAGAGATATATTTTATGTCAACCGGCCCTGACTGTGTTATATAAATGTTGTTAGCTTCATCTAGATTTATGACACATAACAACACCAGATGTGTTGTTATGTGTTTGTGTTCCCCTTCTTCACACATCGCTGAGGAAGAGGAGCTGCTTGGCTTGGAAAAACAAAAACATTACCGCCTCCTGACTCTGTGATGTTCAGACATGCAGGCGGCGGGACGCTGGACCAAATTAGAAGTGAAACCTGGACGTGCTCTGATCACGTATCTCAAAATAGGAATGCTGATCTCAGACCAGTTTTCCTCTTAAGTCATGGTGACGTTTTTATTATACGCCACCAAGGACTCTGCATTGCGGTTATTTAAAGCTTAATACAGATACTCAGATAAATGTTTCAACATATTGGACTTTCACCTTGAATAGCTCACTGGGGTGTAAAGAACAGAGGATACAGATACCACAGTGGAAACGAGGATATTACACCCCTGACATACTCACTGTGTGACTAAACAGGAAGTGGAGTAAAAATCTGGCTTGAACAAACTTGGTTTTATGTTTGGTGGAGAGCAGAGTCAACAAAATCCTTGTAACCGACTGGACAAACATGGAATTAACAGTCTGTTTTTAAAGAGGAACTGGTGTTTTGAGAGGAGGGAAGTTTCTGTTAGGCTCAATTCTCACTCTGCTGGATTTTACTGGAGTACAAGCCGAACCTGTTTGCAGTAACTGAGAGGGCTGAAAGGCCATGGAGACCAAGAGATGGTTATAAAACAGGTGTCTGTCGCCCTGCCTGGATTACAGTGTCCCTTCCTAACATCTTTTAAAACATTTCCTAGTAAACAAGAGATGGAAACCTCTGCTGGCTGTGAAGTTGAAGCTGAAATGACAGATGGTTGATTTTGTACAGTGCTCTTACCTTTGGGTATGGTCTTCTTGTCGTTGTCCCCACTGAGAGGGACACACTCATGCTCCATCTCTTCGACTTTAAGGCGTGCGAGAATTTCCTCGAGGTGCCTGACGATGTCTGGGAAAGAAGGACGGAGTTTCGGATCCATCTGAAGGAAGGAATAACATGGAGATACAGAGAATGATGAGTAAACATGAAGGTGTAGAGATGGATTGCTCTCATCAGACAAACGTCAACAGGATAACTTTCTACTTTTAGAAATGCAACAAGTAAAATTCAAATGTTGATATTTTACATGTTATGAACAAACAGGAGCAAAGCTGATGCCTCTACAATGGTTTCACAGAAAATTTGCAATGTTGTTTCATAGCACAGAGGATGATTGCTTTAAGATTTCCATTGGCACTTGACTTTAAAAATGCAGTTTCTCAACAGAAAGTTGAACAAAAGAAACTCCCTAACATGTTTGAATGAAGGAGGAATCATTTTCTTTGCAGTTGGAAGCAATGTGACTTGTGAGTGTGTCTGTCAGTTATTTTTTTAGATGTTTACAGAAATATTATCTGTTTTTTTTCTTTGCTTGAGCAGCAGCTTGCTAATGTTAAAGATGATGTTAAAGACGTGGCTTAAGACAGACACTCAATGCTAGAAAGAAACTGTAAAAACTGACTATTAACCAAATAAAGTTAGATCAGAGTGCAGGAGGATGAGGGAGACAAGGATGATAAAAGCAAGACGAGGATAAGAGGATGGAGGGAGCCAATATAGGATCTATCAGCAGGGTGTGACAAAATCTCTAATGTCTTCATCCTCTGAGGTTTGTAAGTAAGATAGAGGACAAAAAAGGATTCTAGTCCAGTTATTATGTTGTAAGCAAAACTTAAGTGTTAAAAAGATGAGAAAAAATGAGAAAAGTATATTTGATTAAATTTAATTTGCGTTTCAGCAGTTACTCAGTTTAAGAGGAAATTATTTGAATTTATTTAAATACTGAAAGAAAAAAAAAGAGCAAAGTCTGCCAAGTAACTGATCCAGCTTTTAGTGAACAGGAGACCCCCCACACAGTGAGCTTAATCTGATTAACCTGGATAATCAGATTGCCCCCTCTATTTTTGAACTTAATAGTTACTTAAGAAATTAAAAATAAAACAGTGGAAACCAAAACAAGCCTTTCAAGAAATCTCTCTCTGACCACAAATAACGCTTGTAATAAACAGCTTCTTGTTAGAGATGCAGTTCAAAATGACCACTTTGCACTAACTGATACATGACCGATGCTGTTTGCTCTTCTTATCTTATTGACGGAGGCTGAGACGGACTGAATGGACGGTGAACTTACATTGCAGCAGTTGAAAGCCAGCTGGAGGAAGTCAGGCGGACAGTCTCCAACCATGTGCTGGAACGTGTGATAGTCCAGGCCGAAGTTCTGCTCGGAGAAGACAGAGAGAAAAAAAAAAGTTTTTAACATACAGTACAAAGTTAAACAGGAAATCCATATTCACTCTTTTTAAAAGTGGGATAAAGACAGAGACAGAAAAGAGCTTCATCAAATCGTTGACATGCTACAACTCTTCTGCCAAAACCAGATTCATGTCGAACTAATCCTTCTGACACGATGCTGCTGACTGCCAAGTTTGCAATCAAGTCTGGATCTATCAGCCCACTGAAATGTTAAATGACACAGGCTGTTATAGAAAATAAAGGTTTCTACGGGCTTTTGAACAGTAAATCTCACATCTTTTGAATATTAGAATTAAATTAAAGACTCTTGTCTGAATAAAAACTGGCATCCAACTATGTCTGTGTTAAGGACACTTAACAAATTTAAACATTGAAGGAGTCCATTCTTTACATGATAAATAACAAATATTTATCTCTTACTAAGAGAATGTGGAGATAAATATAATGAGATTGATGATTTACAGGTACATAATAGCTGAGCCCAACCAAAGCTGGACTCTGCAGGCAAATACTGATACCAATATTTGATCTGTCGTATTCTACAAACAGCTTGCCCTAAATACCACAAGCTTGAACTCTGACTCTCGCCTGTTTCTTTTATAAATCAACACATGCATATTTCTAAAAATCATCCCTTAAATTGTGTTTTTAAAGAATAGTGAGCATCAAATGTATGTCATAAGCTACAACAGGTCAGTAGCATGTACCAATAATCGAACTTCTGTTGGGTTTGGTTTAAAAATCATTATTACATTCTCTCCTTTAAGGTGGTAAAAACAGACTTTAGCAGGTTTGTATGAGTCATGTGAACGTTACACAGTGTAAACAGGGTGTGACTTTCTGGGACACCAACAGATCAACTTGTATACAAAGCAAACATGCAGATGGAGTAATACGGAGTTACAAGGTGGAAAAAAAGGTGAAAGGTGGATGAGCAGTCACCTCTGTGCGGGGGAGGAAGTCGGGGTCAGCCTGGACCCTCGCAATGATCTCACATAGGATGATACCATAGGAGAATACATCAGCCTGAAAACAGACGGACACACTTAAAGACATGCAAACAACAAAACTGTTTGCACCTTAGTTTGTTTTGTTAAAAGAAAAGTTAACTAGCTTGTTAATTAAAGAGCGGAACTACCTTATATTTAATAACTTCTGCTTAAAATTGTACCAAACTCTGACCTCCTCTCTGAAATACAACTTTCTGAATTTCACAATATTGCTGGAATGTAATGATCAAAGGGAACTGCACCTACACACCAAAGCTTGTGTAATTCAATATCACCCAAATGGTTTTAACTGCTGTGGTAACAGGGGTCAGAGGTGGGGGCTTTACCTTTTCGTTGTAAAGTTCATCTCTCAGCACCTCTGGAGCCATCCAGTAAGGAGAACCGACCACCGAGAGCTTCTCTCGTTCAGCACTATACCGGATAAACACACACACACACACACTAATTGACCAATATGCAAAATACATCAACATAATGTATATGATCCCTTATCATTAGGAAGTTTGTGTGCAAGATAATTCTGGAAACCTCAGAGGCTTTGGGTGGCTCTGTAACTTCCTGATTAAATACTGGAATAAAATCATATGAGCAGAGCAGACTTAACATGAACTTGTGTGTAAATATCAAAAGCTGAACAAAAGTTTGATAGTTTCTGACCAAGTGTAACATTAGGGGGAAAATCCTAACTTCACCAGCATGGCATTGTGTGTTAATAAAGACTAACAGGGACCAGTTGTAAATGATTTAAAGGAGTATATGAAGTTTTTTTGTAGTCTGCCTGTGTGATGTTAATATGATCTACCTGAGAGATAAAAGAAGATGATACAGAGCATCACAAATTTGTAAAATAAGCCGACTTTGCCCTGGTTGTTTCACCCAAATATTATCCTTTTGCTCTGTCTTTCCCCTTTAGTTAACATATAATTGCAGTTTTAAATTGTTCCAGACTGAAAATGACTCCCATCTAACCTTATAATCAGTTTTTAAAACAGTTTCAGCCAGTCTGTGTAATGAATCTGCTTCCCTAATCCTTTAACTGCAGTAGGTCTTGCTCTGTTTGGATTTAGATAAGCTGAAGTGGGACCACACCTTCTTATTTAGCTAAAAAAAAATGACAGGTGCGGAAGAATTCTGTGCATTTTTCATACATGTTTACATACCCACATACACATGCATGGATATACAAGATTATAGACATTTTAGGAGAGAAAACAATCCCTGTTATTCACTCAGCTGCCGCAGCATTAAAAAAACAATATCCTGCAGTGAATAGTGTCCTTCTGTTATCTATACAGCCTGCTGTTAATGTCAATGAACAATATGTGTAAATATATAACCCCTTTTAGTGTAGTAAAGGGAGGGGTAACAGAACTAAATGAGTTAAAAATAGCTGAAACAAAAACAAGATACAATGAAACATTGTAGTAGAGAGCAGTTACGGAGAAAATGATGATCACATGCAGGAAACGTATTTTGACCCGACAATTTCATCTCTTTATGGTTATTTAAGTTGTAAGGTAAGATGCTCACCAGATGTGACACTATCTCTCGACAGGTTGTTTATGGTGTCAACAAAGCTAGCATGTAGCATTCACAGCCAAAAACAGTATTTTAGTTTTGAGGATACAAAAATGGTTTGGGCTATAGAGTCGGATAAATCATTAAAGCTGTAATTATCCACTACTGACCACTAGGGGGCAGATAAAACCTCAAAACAGGCTAAGAAGTACACAGTACATCACTTTTTATGAGGCTGATAATAAAAACATATCACTGGGTGGCTACACATCAAGCAGAACAATAACAGCATTCAACTGGCGTCACGTTTCACCACCAAAATAAGCTGAGTACATAAAACACTCCTCTCTATAATTTGATTATCTGAAAAAAAACATCTGGGCTTTACTGTTTGGGGTTGGGCAGGTAGTCTCCATGGGTTTGTGTACATCTCATGGGTACATTAAATAGGGAAGTAAAAGGAAGGGAAATGAGCTTCCAAATGGCTTCTTTTTCTCTTTGAAGTCTTGGCCATTATTTAATTCTTAATAAAGAGCTAGGACTATGTATATCCATGTAGATCAGTAAACAGTAGGAAACTCTTACGGATTGGTGGGGATCTTTTCTGCCAAGCCGAAGTCTCCCACAACTGCCGTGTAGCCGTTGTCATCACATTTGATCAGGCAGTTCTGTGAGTGCAGAAAAACATTATTATCAAATGTTTAGTGGAGGAAGTTGTAACAGTGAGGGATTTTAAAAAAAACAATTTGTGTCAAGGCTCTATCAGCCAATCCTCCACTTCCTGACTGCGCTTAACCCTTCAATTTTATTTTCCTGTACGTTCTCGTTCTCTGCACTGAAGTGAAAAAGGGAACTAACAGGACATTTCAAAATTCATCGCTATCATGTCTGGACTCTTCCTCTTCACACTGAAAAGAACGACTTGTAAATCTACTGTCACAATTTGCTGCAGTGGTCATTACTAATGACCCTTGCAGTTCTATAATTGTCACTGCACAAGACAGTATGTGCACTGCTAACATCATTCACGCAACCCTGTGTAACATAAGAGCTAACAAACCGACATTTGATATCCACAGTTACTCGGTTGAGGCCAAAATGTTAATGTTCTATGAACTCACAATTTATTTATACATATGAAACATGAATCAGGTGCACTTTCAGTACACTTCCTTCCTAAATGGTGGGTTTGCATGCTGTACTGTGATGCACTGTAGTGTACAGTACACAGACCTACTGTTTGTTTACATCCCTCACACTGTCATACTGAATTAAAAGCATATAACTCTTTTATGATACAAGAATACAAGGAAGGTTATTGGTCATTATACAACAAGTTGCAAAATGAATTTAAAATTTGATTCCCTCTTGATAAATTGATTGTAAAAAAATTTAATAAAAATAAAATTGTTAAACACAGAGGAGTGCAGATTGTGCAATAAATAGTCTCATAATGCAAGGATATCAACATGTATGTAAATAAGAATGTAGTGCAATTACTAAAGCAGTTAGCAGCAAGTTGTAGTTTGAAAGGGGAAGTGTTTGGAACAAGTTGACAGCATTGACGCAAACATAAAAAATAGAGATCATATTTGAGATGTGTGATGTGCAAAAAATTGAATTTATTAATTTGAGGAACTATATTCTACAAGGCAGTAACTTTACCTTAATATCTCCGTGCACTATTTATCTACAACAAATTAATGAGGTTAGGCATAGACAGTCACTGGATACGAGTTTACGGCAAAGTGCATGCTGTCTGTCCCCTGCCAGCTCCATGCCAACATGGCACCCTGTCAAGAAGGAAAACTAGAAGCTGCTTGGTACAGATGATCACATCTGACTGTGACACTGTGTTCTTTACAGAGAGGTGAACAGGTCTAACAGTAAACGAGCAGATAAGAGTGAAAAGACACCCTGGGTGTTAACCACTTGTACTTTGGCTCTAGTGCCAGCCTCACGTGCCCAATACTAGTCTTACGCACACAAGTTGCATTACTGTATTGAGATCACTGCTATTGCACTGTTAGCTAATAAAAGTAGCCAATAAAACTAATATTTGACCAAGTACTGTTCAGTTCTGTCAAAGAGTTTGAGGGCACCAGAAACTTCTGGACCACAGAACTTATTAGTAAGTAAAACAGTCCTAATGCAAGACAAGATAATATAAATATAAATGAATGAATAAAAACTGTCAGGAAAGGCGACTTTGTCGTACTAGGGCTACATAATAGGGCCTACAGTTATTTTTTAAGCTCAAGTTATTCCTCTTAAGGTTAATTCTTCTGTCAAGCTAACCTTGGAGGTGAGATCCCGGTGGAATATGCCTTTGGAGTGTAAGTAGGCCACACCGCTGGCGATATCACAGGCCAGTTTTACCCTCGTGGGCCAACTCAGGTGTTTGTTGCTGTCTAGAAGCTGCTCCAGGTTTCCACCATTGATGTACTGAAAGATATAAAGACAAAGCCGGACATGCAAATAAATAAGCAAATGTTTACAAAACTTTGATACACACTATTGACTTCAACAAGAATATATATATTGTACAATTTCATTTTTATAGTTTTGAAAACTGAGGGAAAAAAAGGTGAAATTATTTGAGAGTTTAATTTTTATATGTTTTGTTAGTCCAGTCATAGCAACAAAATACACTCAGTTGCCAGTGACAGAAACAACAGGCTGGTTAGCTGGCATGACAATTCATTGGTCAACTATGTTTTAAAATAATCAGACACACTTGACAACAAAAAGGTACTGCCTGATGACATGACACAATCCCACTGTCTCTCCAGCTGGCTTGTAGAGTGGATGACTGATTGGTGGGATGTTTGGGTTACAGACGGCCTGCCTGCCGGCCCGGAGCCTAGTTAGTTTATTGACCAACTGGCTGAATAAAATCTGGCAGGCAGCCTGTTCAACTGGCTGACTGATAGTTTCCTATGTGCACGGATGTGGGTGAATGTATCTCACCGACGTGCAGCCTGGACAAATCAGCTCAGAGGGTTTAAAAGTATTCAGGGTCCTTCACTCTGTCTGTCAGCTTAGATCCAGAAGAACTTGTCTGACCTTGCTGCTTGCATGTGAACACACAGAGACACTAATCCCGAGCAACATATCACGAACACCGATGGATAACTAGAACTGAGAAGTGATAAAAAGATGGTCTGGTTTAGCTGTGGTTACTGTTATGGCTGACAAGCACAGAATTGGGACAAAGGGGGTTGCTGATAAGAGTAAAAGGTCAACTTCTGCACACAGTTGAATAAACTGGGTTTCAGGGAAGATTAATCGTAATTTTAGCAAATTTTTTGCAGACCTCAAACAACAAATTACTTCACAATGAATTATTTCCTCTAAGCTGTGCGTGACTTTTTGAGCTGAATGTGGGTTCACATCTCTAGTCACACCATCTCTCTAGACCAGATATCTAATATCTTGTGATGGCTCAGCTTCAAAAAGAAAATGATGACATCTACAAAGATACTGACTGGATTGATCTTTTTATTCACTGGTATCTTAAATATGGTATTTGATATCCAATATAAATAGAATAAATATTAAACCAACATGCATTGAGCTAACTTGATGCAAAATAGATTTCTTTTGGATCAGAGCTGAGGGTCACTAATATGGAAAACCTTCTTTGCCAACCAAGTTAACAATCATCTAACTCAATGCAATAAACTCTTATGATTCATTGCCTCAGTGACTTATACTAGCTATTTGTTTGCTATGGTAAATATCTCTGTAATAACAAATCTGACTTTGGAACATTCCTCAATGGTATGCAGCAATAAACTTAAATGATGTCTTACGAAGATAAGAAGTGCTCCGTTAAAATTCACATACCCCATATAGTGAAAAAATAATTTAAAAAATGCCCCAGGCATTAATAATCTCCATGTCTACCGTGCACCCTTTTAATCATGGATCCAGTTCAGTGAAAATATTGTCTATTATAATTGTTTACTGTCATTTGAAATGTCAAAAAAGGTTTTAGGACTAATGAAAGGACAGAAACAGAAAAGCTTTAACAGCCCCAAAAGGTTGAACTTCCTGAGGTCTAATTCTATCAAATGTTCTGACCCACAGACTTACACAAACACAGTTCAAGACGTCAGAGGATTACAACGTTTGTCCAACAAACTCCTCAGGAGCCACAGAGTTCAACATCTGTTGTTCTTGGTTAAGGTTTGGGGGGGAGAAATATACAACAGGGGAAAACTCCACTGGAGACAAGTCAAACTCAGCCTGAGCCAACTTCTTTCCTTTTTCTTATTACTTAATGTTTGAATAACATCAAATTTGTTCTCAGGCTTATTTAATATGTAGTAAATGCAAAGTACTTCTGGTCAAAATGCAAATCACATGGTTTGCACCTGATGTGTCAACAAAAGTAAGTGAAAGGAAGTAAGTCATATTTTAAAAAAGCTTCTTATTCAGGCCTGGTACTTTCCCCTGGAATTTGCTTTATCCTATTTGTGGAGTAACCTATATACCACAGTAATTACTTGACATAGAACATGTTTGAGCAATATATGTGCCTCACAGTGGTAAAGCATAGCATCTAGTGCTTGGCGAACGAGAAAAACTGTGTTGTGGAAATTGCTATACTGTATTTCAGGTCGAAAAACCTGGAAATAGCAAAACAAAAGAGTCGTTGTTTGCTGCTGGGAGCAGCTTGAAACAGCAGTTTAATCCTGCCATGGGTCATGACTTACCATTTGCACAGATTATTACTGCAGAAGCATTTCCTATAAGGTGCATTAGACTGAGATTCAGCAGAGACAAAACAAGGGGAGACGCTTTAGACCAGGGGTTCACAAAGTGGGTGCCACAAAGTTCAACATATCACTGGATCATTTATTAAATGCCTTAAAACCATATAGTCACATTCTCAAAATGAGAACCGCAATGAAAGCAATTTATGCTGAGTTTTTAGACTTATTAAAACAGAGAACAATCACACATCAAAATCCAAGTATTTCAAACCGTTTAGTATGCAGTTATGCTGCAGATAATGATGTGACAAATCACAGTTGCAAGTTGTCATGGTAACACAACACACTTTCTGGCTCAGGAGGTTTGCAGGAAGTGAGCAATCAAAAATAGTGACTGTCGGAGGAAGCAATAGAAAGACATTTCACACTAAACAGAGCTCAAACACACACTGATTCATCTCAGCTTTCAAACTAAATATATAAGCTGACCAACAAAACTAAAATCAAAACACTCTTTGGGTAAAGGTTTAACTAAGATATCCCCATTGTCCCATATTGAACTACACTCATCTACCAAGTGTTCAGGTGCTACTTCATCTAACAGCTTTTCTTTGCCTACTTTCTACTGATTTTGCAGCCGCTTGTGGATTTGCGTGTGTCTGAACATGAGATGGATTGCGTTTCTGAAGGTGGCTCGGGGCCATGCAGTAACTTAATTCTCCATTTCCTCTGAGCACGGCCTCATAGTGGGGGTCAGGTAACAAAACAGCTTGAGCCTGCTGACGGGGTCAGAGCATTTAGTTTGGACCAGACACGTCATAACAAGATCTGTTTACCCTGCAGCAGAAACGCAAGACCTACCGCAGTGTGCATGAATGTGTGTTCATGTGTGTGTCTTACAATGCAAAGACTTACTTTGCAACTACAGTTTAGGAAAAAGTTTGTGTGTGCGTGTGTTCAAATTGTAAGCAGTCTGATGTCTTACTTAACTCCAGAAAGTTTATGTTTTTCTCTGTGTGTGTCAAGGCTACAATGATCACATTTACTGTGCAAAGCAACATTGTAATTAAGTACACATGCGTGCACTTGAATGCCTCTTTAACTGAGCATGCTTCCTCCAGAGAGAGATGAATAATGTGTTTTGTACTATTTGTTCACATTTACATGTATTTACACATTTAATGTGCATTCAAATACAAGTGTATTTACAGAGATCCGCATGAGTCCTGTGATTGTCATGAAGTGTTTCTGTGCAGTTTGCATGTGAACACAATGACCACAGGACACAAAACAGTCATCCCATGGATTACGACATCAGACTTGTATAATGATGTTTCTGTCCTTTCATAAAGCAGATTTTGTGGCTAAAAAGCAGGAGGTCATAACAAGAAATCAGAGCTGCAACTAACACTGAAATAAAATATCTGCTTATTTTTTTCTTAATTCTTTTTCAGGCCAATAAATAGGTCAAAAATGAAAAGAAATATAACCACCACCACAATTTCCAGCACCCAAAACAATGTCTTCATGATGTCTTTTTGTATGATCAACAATCCAAAACTCAAAGAATATATTTAACTATAATGCCAGAAACAGCAGCGTTTTCTTACATTTGAGAAATTGACTGGTAAAAAAATGATCAGATAAAATATTTTTTTCCACTTCTAGAATCATAATTTAGCAGGAATGTTCTAAAAATCAAATAATACCTATCTAATGGTTATAAATAAGATGAAGAATATTTGCTGACTTCTGGTTATTGATTCAGAGCCGTAGTTTCAGTTTTGTCTGCAGTCATGAGACGTAGTAATCAGCTGATAGTTATTACAAAAATACTACCAGAGGCTCAATGCAATAACCACTTGAGATGATGTAGATGTACGAATATCCTCTTTTATATTTTGTCAAAAAGTGAAAGATGGAAAGAATTCTTGAGAAAAAGTCTAATGCAAAATATCTTTAAAAAACAGAAACTACAGCAAGAGTCCCTTATTAATTAGGTTTCAGGTTATGTTTTCAATCTGTATCCCTTGTTCCTTTTTCAGATAAAGACAATTAGGCCTGGACTTCCTCACAAATAGCCTTTCCATTAAGGAGCTCAACAAAGCGACTGTTTATCAAGCATTTTCCGTGACTAATCAATTATCTGTCTATTTCTGCTGCACACACAGATGAACATACACAGGTTAAAAGAGGCTCCTTTGTACCTTAAAGAACAATTCTGTAACTTTGTGATATAGTAACACATGTATATGTGTATGCTAACATTAAGCATCTCTAGAGGACTTTGTTAGCTGACTGTATCAGACTTCCCTCCCTATTTCTTTCTTTCTCTCTTTGTCTCTCTCTAACACACACACACCCTAGGCGTTATGTATATGTAAGAACACTCAGTTCTTTTGGTTTCCACAATTACAGACTTGTGTGATTCTGTGTAGTGTTGGATGACGTGATGTTCGGCTGCAGGAAATAGTAGGAACATAAACAAACAAATGGGTGTATCGGTTCTCACATTCACATGTTAACACAAGGAGCACTAAAACATAAGCATATCAATGCACTGCTTGAAAAGACAACACATCCCTGGTTAATACGTGAGCTTTAACTGGAGTGAGTGTTTGTGTGTGTTATCCTACCTCAGTCAGAGCGTGAAGCTGGCCCTCATGGACACACACTCCTTTAAACCTGCAAAGCCACAAGACAGATGAAAGTTAAGGTTCAAAGAGAAATTGATTGGGATGATTTAAATCAGAATATTGAGGCTGACGCACAGACACGTCTGACTCTCCTCACAATCAGAGAGAATATGGAAGAAAACCCTTAACACACAGCTTCTAGCTTATTGGCTAACACTTCTTTCAATGGCTTAACAATTAAAATATTGGAGCAAAATACTTGGGCATTTGTTTTTCTCTCTCTAAAAAACCAGAGGAAGCAGAAAGAGTAGTTAAGAAAGGATCAAGATTCCAGTAGGCAAGAGCAGACAAGTGATTGTCTGCCAACAGGAGGATAATAACGGCTCAGTTGCTTCACCTGCATTCCATAGATTCCTTTCTCAACCTATTAATTTATACAATTTTAATGAACAGAAACAAAATATTCCACACTGCTCTTTCATTTCTGTATGTTTCCATCTCCTAACATTCAATTTCCGCATAAAAATAGGCTTGTTTTAGCATGATGACAATGTTTTTTTTTTATTTCCTTGGTTGCTTTCTGAGAATTATCAGTCAAGAGGTTGAAAAACATCTTGAAACCAGGACGGAACATGCATCCCTTTAACTTAAGTAAAACAATGTGTTTGTGTGCAAAGCAACATATAAACCAACTTTGTTCCAGAGCAATGCTAAAGGCCTCATAATTCTGTAGGCAATAAAAAGGTCAACTCTGTGGCTTCTTGTTGAATTTCAGTGAACAATGAACCCCTCAGTGTCTGCTTGTTAACACACAGACACACTCACACAATCCACTCAGCATGCTCAACAAAGATGGCATTGTAAAAGATACTGTGCCTGTGTGTGTATGAACAAGCACACATACATACACACACAGACTCTTATGCATATATGTGCAAGTTCACGTAACACACAACTTCCCACTCAGAATCCCAGAGTAGAATGTGAACTTGACAGAAAATGTTTACTACAAAAAAATAACAAAATTCTTGGGCATTGCAACATGTAAATGAAATTTTCTGAATCTGAATTGTCATTGGTATGCTAAGCTTTATAATACATTTTATTTCATCCACCAACTTTTTCCTGTCATAAAATGCAAGTTAAGGCAAGTTTATTTGCACAGCACCTTTTAAATGCAGAGGCAGCTCAAGTGCTTTGCCTGAGGCAAATAAGTACATTACAACAAAATTTAAACTACTGAACTCCAGAGTGGCCACATTGAGGTCAGGTTTTACTTTATCAAGCATACAAAATGCTATTGAGTGCTCATGACAAACAATTTGTCCCCATCAATTTGGTCCATTAGTTGGTATGAGATAGTAATTTCACAAGATAAGAAAATATAAGAAGTTCAGCACATATGCAGGCTATCAAAAGGCGACTTTGTCACAGTTTAATTCAAGTATACTCAATGTTTATTAAAGCAAAAATACCTCATTCAACAACACCAATAATAAATAAGCTCTGTGCCTGTTTCAATATGTTACCAAAACTTTTCTAAAACTGTCAGTCACTCTTTCTTAGTTAACCATATTCATGCATTAACCTTATATTTGCATTGTTTTTATCATTTCTTTGTTGCAGAATGTCACAATAACTGTCTGAAAAGTTGTCACGTGTATGTGACATGTATGGTGGGCAGCTTGTGTGTTGATGAGCCTGTATGTTTAACATTGGTGAATAATTTGTATTTTTATTTTAATATTATCATTAACATCTTGTCAACAATAGAACAATGTTGCTTCTTCCACTGGTTCATGTTTTGACATATTTTGTTTGCTTGTACTTTCAGCATTTGGGTAGAAAAGTCAATCAGCTGACCACAATACATAAGGTTCAATCTCAACATTTTGCATGAGTCAAAGTATTATAGAGGAAATGCAACCAGACAAAAAAATATGGCATTTGAGGAGCACAGAGACAGGTTTGAAGGGCTCACAGAGCATCAAGCTTCACCCATTTCATCTGACCAATCACTGAGAGGAATCTCTAAAAAATTAACCTGATTGTTCATGCAGTATCCTTGTACTGTTCCCTTGTGATAGAAAGAGCCTTCCTCACTTTTTGCCTCTAGGCAGCTGCTGCAGCTCTAACAGGAGCTGGCAGTTTAGAAAATCCATTGTTAATAGGCTCTCTGTTTGACACAGTTTTAAGCCAACCCCAAAGGAAACAGGTCACAACCACAGAGCAAGTGAGAGGAGTGAGATGTCAGGGCAGAGGCAGAGAGCACCACAGTGCGCATTTAATAACCAATAGTGTGAGGTCTTATCAGAAATGACTAATACAACACACAATATCATTTATGTGGAATAACAGGGATTAGCCTTTAATTTATTTTTAGCAGTTACTGAGTGACCTTAACTCTTAAGCCTTGAAATAAAACTATTGTGAATTTAAGTGAGTCCATTCCCTAACACAATAATGTGGCTTTTTGGTTGGTTTCTGGATATTCTATCTCATAGAACAAGTTACCACAGGAAACAATAACATAGTCAGTTATTCGGTTACCAACCTGAGTATGCTTGGGTGGGAAAGCCGGTTCATTAGTTGGACCTCTCTCAACATGTTAGCTCTGTTGCTGCTGAGTTTGTTCATCTTCAGAGCCATAACCTGGTCTGAAGCTCGATGACGTACCTGTAAAACAGTCAGTTAATGTCATGTTTCGAACATGTTGCAAATACAGGTTAAAAAACAATATCTGCACTAAATCAACTTTATTCTGCTCTTTGCATAAACACAAAAATTTCAAAATTTTTAGTTTGGATCTCTTAGACCAGGCCTTGACCAGATTAAAACACTGTTATTTTACAATAAATACATGTATGAAACAGTTTCTGACATATTCGGCATAAAAACAGAGGAAACAGGAAAGAGATGGGGAATAAAAGAGAACTAAAATGAGGTCAGTCACTGCTGACCAGCCATAACAAAGAAGAGGTGTCAATTCAGAGCTGAACAATCAATTTTGCATTATTGTGCATCAGGATTTTAGTTTCCATCTAATAGTTAGAGAGCGGTAGCAACACCATTCATCCATCCATGGTTGACTGGAGCCAATCCCAGCATGCCTTGAGTGGAAGGCAAGCAAACACTGTATGCAGGTCACGGCATGAATGCAACAATAAAGCTTGCTTTAGTTCACAACAAACATACAACTGCAACAAAAGATGCATCATTATTTTGTTTCTCATAATTGTGCTCACAGTACATTAGAATAGAGACCAGAGTTAGATGTGAACATTGCCTAATTACAGTTTTCTTTTAGTCACAAATACTGAAATTTGTCTCTGTGTATGTAATTGAGAGAAAAATTCTCCTACTGAGCTCTCAACATGTTTTGTTTCTTTATTAAAGCAAACACAACTGTGTTATTTTTGGAGCAAATGTTGCTAACCATTGACAGCTAGGCTTTAATAATAGCCAACAAAAACGGTCACCATGCTATATGTCTATTCATTTACTCTATTCTGACCTTTCACAGCCTTTGAAGTAGTTAGGTGATCTGAGGTCTCCACACCACAAGTTTCAGACATGCCATAAAGAAGTACATTAATTACCAAGAACATCAGTTCAGCTGAATACACTTGTGTGCATGCAAATAGGAAACACCATGGTGCAAACCACGGAAGGCAGCAGATCACTTGGCTGCGGCAGATACATCTATCTACCTACACTTGCTAACTCATTTCCTGGCAGCAGAGACAAAAATTGAACTATGATGCAGGTAATATTTGTGTAGTTTAGAGAGGCAGAATTAATGCCCTTGTGTGCTGACAGCCTTCAGCAAAAAGTGTCTATGCAAACTTATCAGGAGGTCTAGACAAAGAATTACATACAGGAAATTATTTGGAAGCACTCTACAAAAATGCAAAACTGAGCTACATAGCACCACATCCTTATGAAAGTTGAGATCACACCTATGCCAGTGCACCTTTTGCATTATAAGATCAACACTATGACTATTTTAAATTATACATAAAATGAGAGGCATCAATGATGCTTATATACACTTTTGAAAAACTTCAGATAAACCAAAATATTAAGAATCATTATATTAGCTAAATATATATATCACTTGACATGAATGATGGAAAATGATTTGAACAGTCTTCATATTTCTGTCAGACAGCCCTCTCAATAGACAGCAGTCCCTGCAAGAAAAATCCTGAAATTTTAGTCTGTGGAAATATGTTACCAGAAAGACTGTTGGCCGTTTCACCACAACAGTGGGCAGCTTTATATCATCATCAAACAGTGGCTCTTTTACATTTGCCCATTATCACAGCGACAGTACACTGGAAGTATCAGTTACAGCAGGAAACACAACTGTGAGATAGGACATAGTTAATATGAGCCTACAGGAGGCATTAACGGTGAAAGTAAATGGACAACACTGTATACTGCTCTTTGTTTTTGGGGAATATCTCTGTAATGCGCAACATTAACAGAAATTATCTTTATTTAGTTCAAAAAAACACAACAGATCCTCAATTATGATTTAGAGTTTGCGAGTTTTTCGGTGTCTGCTTCCCTCTCTCTCTGTCTCATACATACAGACACAAGAATCGCTCTGTTCAAGTTCAAAGGAAGGGGGCCTGGCTATAAAAGACGCCAGTCTTCACCGCAGGACAGCAGAAACAACAGATGGCCACTCCTCTAAAGGCCTCCTCCCCCACATCCGTCTATCCTCCACCGACCCCCTATTCCTCACTCTTCACATCCCCCCATCTGCATTTAGTCCTGATCCCCCTCTTTCTCCTTCTCGCTGTGGCCTCCAACAAACCGTCATCCCTAATCCTCATCTTTCCCAACAGTCAGCCCCAAGTTCTTCTCTTTGCTGCCTGCTTTTCTGCACAGTCACCTTTTAATTATCACCTTTTTGACTTGTGATTCCCAGAAAACGAGCCTCCCATGTCCTTCTCCATTACACACTTTCTCCAATTTCTCCTCCTTCCTCTTGCCCAAACTCTGGACAACTTCTAAATCATCTTCTTCTCTTATGCTCCTTAACCCCCATTTTTCATCCCCTTCACAGTGTTGCCACACCAGCCCTCTGGCATCAAAAGCCTTTTCTCCACTGGTTACTCCTCCTCTTAGCCTTAACCTCTATCACCATTAATTTCCCAGCCTTTTTGTTTCTATCTCTATCTGTCATTCCTCTTGACTTTAAGCTTTTCATCATTCTTTTCCATTTCTTTTTCTCTTTCTGTTTACCTATGCATTCCTCTCCCTCACAGAAAAACAGTATGAACATATATTTCTATTACTCAGTGTTATGGTAATAACTGTAAGGGAAGTAAGGTCTACAGAGAAGTGTTGTTTAGCTTGATTCAGTCTGTTGAAAGTTTAAATCTTGCCTCAGCATTATTAGACCCTGACATGTCTAAGGTGGTCAGGTAAGGATTCAAGTGGTAGAGAGAGAGAAAGAGAGAGATTAAGACTGGGTCACACCTGCTTCCGTTACTGATTTTTCCCTCCTACCATTAACACTTGGTTATCCATTTTAAGTTGTAATAAAACAGAGCAATAATTTATTCTCAAGTTTAATATCTAAGAAGAGAGGACAGTCACAATGCACCTAGTGTGGCAGAGAGGTTGTGGACAGTATTTTACCCCAGCACTGACAAAAACTAAAGCTGAAATGCAGTTCTAAAACAGCACAACAGCAAAGTTTTCTGTTTCGTCCAAACCACTCATACTTGTTTCACACACAGATACATGGCGTAAATGTGGATATAATTAAAAGAAACTGCTGGCTGTTGTTTATTTGTGGCCTTCTGTAGTTCACTCACTCGCAGCACTGTGAGTTATGAATAAGCTCCACTGTTTACACAGCCCACAATGGGGTGTTTCTGACAGCTGGTGTACCCAGAGCACAATGGGTTGCAATAAACAAATTACTTCATGTAGGCTTAGTGGGGCTAATTAAATGAATTAAAATATGAAAAATATGTTTATGCACTCAAAGAAAACATTCTAGAAATCATATTAAGTCCAAATTATTCAATAAACATCCTTACAAATAAAAAATATTGCCCTCCTCTCCTGGTCAAACAATCTGTGGAGGTGGAGGGAGGCGTACAAGAATATGTGGACGTACAACATGTAATTTAAACAACAGCATTCAAGTCCTAGAGTGTAAACGAGCAGGGAGCTCAGGGTGCAGGCAACACGGTGGGTATTTCCACATCATATTTGCATATATTCCCCCACATTGTGACAGAACAAAGCTGGTTGAATATGTACAAAATCTTCCTCTAAAAATGTCGAGATTTCATGTACACATGGTAGCCTTGATAACATCCAACAAAACGAGAACGAGGGAATTATTTTCTCTGCCAACAGTTGCCAAGAAGCCAAACTAATAGCAGCAAATGTGCTTGTGTGACATCCATTCACATGCCTGAAGGGGGGAGGGGGAGGAAACGATGTAATAGGGTTAACAACCCAGTGTTTCACTGATGTCTTTGAAGTGACTGCAGTCTAACTTGACCTAAAAATGTCCAGAAAAGACTTGTGAGTGAAAACCGAGAAAGTTCAGCCTCGGACCCATCAAGCAAATCAACTTGACAAGATCAAATCAATTTACAGCATTACGACACCACTCCACTTACTTGTAAGGGTCATGCACAACAAGGCCCCTTTAATTTTGACAATCTAATCCTGACAATGCCCAAGCATGACTGTTGTTATGTACCACAGAAAAAGAAATCAATCCTGAGGTCAAATGAGTATATGTGAGCTGACAGACTGTCTACTGTGTATGGATGGATGAACGGATGGGTGGGTGAATTAATGGCCTGATTGAGGCATGAACAGAAGATGAGATCAATGAACAAACAAAAGAGATGGAAATAGGCAGAAATAAAGTATAACCAGGAGAGAGACAACCAAGGACAGACTGATAAAGCCCAGAAAAAGAAGAAAAAAAAGTCAATAATTGATCTCCACTGACCTTGAAGACATCAGAGAAGAATCCAGAGCCAATCCACTCACAGGTGAAGTCATCAAGGCGTGTAAGACAGGAAAAGGCACTGATGAGGGCTCTGTAGGAAGACGGCCACACCCTGCCCACCTGGAGAAGACAGGAACAGACTGGTATTAATGGGTTAAGATGGAGATATTATGTGATGGATGTGCCAAAAGACCACTGCTTCAACTTGCTTGCTTGTTTGTTTGTGATGAACAATGAGATAGAGGTAGATCAAAACTGCTGCCCTGAAGGGAAACTTTGCTGATTTCCAACCAGAAATCTGCACAGCAGGAGAGTATACTAAATCTATACTGTATAAAGACTGATTGCACTAACAATCACAGCTTTTCTCAGTTCTGACGGATAGAAATAAGTGCACACTGAATTCTCCAAGCAACAGTGCAACCTACTCAACCACAAAAATCTTCCAAGAACATGAAGTCTGGTGTGTATCTATACTGAAACAGAATATTTGAACTGAATAATTCAACGGTTGGCGTTGCTAATTAACGCAATAATTTGCATAAAGTCAGAATGAATTGGGACAAAAGTGTGAAATGGATGATAGACAGACATGGATAACGCAAATCATCAATCCCAACTATCTGTAGTTTTGCACCATAAAGGAATGCTTTCTCAAGCAGACTCAATCGAACTTGTTCTGCTCATTTCAAACCAATCAAACAGTCCCAGTGACCATTTTTGTGTGTATCCGTACTCTACATTATTATTTTTCTCTATCCAAAGATATTTTTGAAAAGTGGAACTGATATTATTTGTTATCTATACTTTTCCAATTAACAAATAAACTACCTTCATGGGAACCGTACATATGGTTAAGTGTGTCCTTCACATGTAAAATGCATTATACTCATCTAAATGGGGATTGATGACTGACCTGTGAAGGCGAGTTCATGCCCATCTCGCTGGCCCCTACTCCTCCAATACCATCTCTGTCCTCATTGATTCGTTCTGGTCGTGTAGGAAACCCAGCAATGGAGTTGCGTTTATTCCGGTCCATTGTGATGTGACAGATGGTAATACCAGTGAGGGTAATATGGGCCTTTTTCTGCAATGTACCCACATGACAAGAGGACTAGATTGTTTTAATGGGTTCCACAGCAGCACAGAGTTTAGTCAGTTTGTGTCCCTGGAGAAATATGACTTCACATAGACTTCAGTTCAAAATTGTGTTGGGGGAAACCCTGGTGACACTCTGACTGGATCCGAGATGTTTCCTACTTGTCCAGTTCCCCACTGCTTGTTACTGGGGAATCCACCAGGTTGAGAGGGTATTCACATGTTTGACAGGTGTATAGAGAGCCCTTAGAGACCTTAAAAGAGGGAAAAAAAAGAAATTTAGGGTAATTTCTGTATTTTCATATTTCGAGGACTTTAATTGAAGTTTTTTTTATTGTTCAAAAAGATTCATATTTTTGCTTCAAAGGATTCAAGAATATTCTTGTGAGTACTTTTACCAGAAAAGAATTGAGTTAAGTCACACATTACAATCAAATTTACTTCCACTCTATAAAAAAAAGACAAACTCTGCCATGCTGTTCTTTCCTTAGAGTTTTTCTATGCAATAGCAGTCAAAGCCATAACTTGGCCTTAACTTAGGATGGATAACAGTGTTGCTCAACAGGCCCAAATGTAATGGCTGTAATGGGGCAGATTGTCAAATTATGGGAGATTAGCCAAGGAATAGCTTGGTGCTGGACCTTTCTGCCATCCAAAACAAAATCACCAGGGTACAAAGGGTAACAGGAAGGAGGTCTGTGCCTAAAGGTCTTTTTGCACTTCTAAAAACATAGCTATCATATCTAACTTTTAAAGAATATTTTATTCTGGAGAAAGATCCCTGCAGTTGATAAGACATGTTCAGTCTCTACTTCACTTATAAAAGAAGTCTGACAGAGTTGCAGTACTCAGAAAATTTAACTCGAAATGCTTTTCAAATGCAGTGAAAGAAAGAAAAAAATTAGTAACTTTTCCTTTGTTATCAAATTGTTCATGTAAGTACTTGTGTCCAA
>JAQNCA010000004.1:19957076-19967510 GCA_029783725.1 Acanthurus tractus | reverse complement strand
AAATGCAGTGAAAGAAAGAAAAAAATTAGTAACTTTTCCTTTGTTATCAAATTGTTCATGTAAGTACTTGTGTCCAACAATGAGATCACACATGTCATAAAAAAGTCATACAGCAATAAAGTTCTTAACACTACAAAGTCTGCCACTGCTGCTGCGAGATTTATTTTCTCACAGCAGCAGGTATAAATTGCAGATACATATGTAAGGTTGAAGCAGAAATTTACAATGTGTGTAGACAAGACGTAACCAGAATAGTTCACTAAAACCTATTCCAGTTCTGGAAAGTCAAGTAACAGGGACGCTGTTTTCAAAAGGAACACACTTACCCGACCTACATTAAATCAAGGCAGAAAAAGGTCATTATTAGGCTAAGAGATCTCATAAGATCAGACCCTAAAAACAGCTTTGCGATGCCCCAGTCAGATTCTGCCTTGGTCTGTTAGCATTACATCACAGACACTAGACTCCTTAAAAGATACTGCAAAGACCTACTGGACAACTTCTGACATCATTCTCTGTTCCAGTCACATCCTTAAAAGGCTTTTCATCCTCCACATTCTTTTTTTTCTCCAATGACACCTCATTTTCTGCCTTGCTGAAATGGTACGGCAGAAAAAAATGTGCCTGTGCCAAGAAAAACGCAAGCCACAAGAACAAACCAGGCTTGAGCTTTTCTTTTCACATTTCAGTAGATTTCCATCCAAAACAGAGAACAGAGACACACATTTCATCTCCGCCATTGTATCCAAGTAGACAAAAATAGGTCAGCAAGTAAGATATAAATTCACCCTTAATTCAAAACAAGGAGCAAAGAAGTAACTAAAGAGAAGAGTTTCTGTATCCACACACCCACACCAGTGGTCAATACAGCCCATACTGACTAAACACAAACTTCCTACACTTACTAGAATTTCAGTCATGCAAATGATACAAGCAAATAGAAATGCAGAACCGCTGTTATTCTGCAATAGTGCAGCAATGCAAAAAAGCTCAATTGTCATTCAGGATAAACCTAAAACAGTATACTAACCACCCACTTCTACTGTAAACATTAAAAAATACACATTATCTAGCATCATTTCTTCAGTAAACAGCCCTAGTACAAGGAAGACAACCCTAACCACATCCTAAAAAGCAAAATTATAACATTTGAGTATTTATTATACTTTGTTAACTCTCCATGGGTTGTGCTGCTTGAAATGTTCACAATGCAAGTGATTAGAAGAAAAAACATCCAAGTCGACATAGTTAATTACTATATGTGTTTCCAAGCTACTCCCTGTTGCCTACATATCCAAAGGGCATGCATCTGAAACACCACAGCAAAGGAACTATGCATGGAAAAGGGTGGGATTTTAAAAGCCGGCCTTTTTTTGGCCTGAAAAATGTGGCCTCTTGCTACTTCAGATCCACAACAGATGGGACAGCTCCAAAGCAGCCTCAGGCCACATGTTTTAACAGTAGTTGTGGCCCTGAACACTCTCCAGCTGTGTCCCAGTGGATTACAGACTGGTAGAAAATGTCAGCAATATATCAAAACTTAAGTGATGCTATGATGACAGGTTGCAGCTAGGCTATGAGTGTCTCCAAAGGACAAGAGGTATTAAATGGGCTTGTGAGAAAGCCTATGAGACAATTACCTGTCCTGACTAATAATAAAATGTTCTCAGAATAATTGTCTTTGTTTGATAATCTGCTGACTTTTTTTACTGTGAGGGACAGAGGTAGCTGAGAGTTCATTGGAAGGGCAATCTTTTGTCAGTATTTGAGCAAGGTCACATTCAATAAAAGTGAATAGATGCCTCTTATCAGGTCACAATCTACTCTGGTTAACTGCCATGATATGTGAGCCGCTGCATACCTGTCATTCTTCAAGTGTTTAAAGTAATGAACAAGCCCATGGGGGCAGGCACTGTGTAAAAAATGCCCTTTATCCGGATACCATAGACAGCTAATGAGTCGATGTTACCACAACAGCTTGATGCGTATTTTTTAAAGAGATGGTTAGATGAAGAATTGATAGATGGATCAGTATAATTTGATGGTGAAGTAACGTTATCACAGTTACCCGAACGACAAACAGAGAATGTAAACAAACCAAAGCAGCAACAGTCACTACAGGTATTTACTCATTGTTAAAGTTGAGCTGACTTACCTGTTTTATTTCATAAAGATGTTTGCCGTGAAATTCCAAGATGGGCTCCGTTTCATGTCCTTCAAGGGTAGCTTTCGTCGAAAACGACAAGCGAACCGCGAAGTAGCAAAGTTGGTCACGCAGCTAGCTCAGTGACTAGCTGACTGGCTAGTTTGTCAACAAAACTCGACTCAAGCAGAGGGCTGCGATTCACCAACGCACTTATAACAGTTAGTTTTTCGTAGCGACGGTTTCCAAATCAAACGCTTGGCTTCTCAAAGTGTACCCAAAGTCTGTTTCTGTCGTTGCTGTTTCCAGAAGAGAGCAAAGTACAATGTTTTCTGCGCCGCCGATATCATTTCAGACGACTGTTGGTGTTTGACAGCTCCGCTGCCTTCGCTGCTCTCACCCGAGCGACTCTCATCGACCCCGCCCACATTTGATTGGCAGGTAAATGATCCAATCGGTGTTCTGGAAACGATATGCTCGTGCGTGAGCGCTTTTGTCATTGACTTCAGCCAACACAGACTTTAGACATTGAATTGGTATGGTTAAATTCTTAAATAGTACATTTGGCACAAAAAAACAACATAAGATAAACATCTAAAGTAATTTACATTAAACAGTATATTTAAAAGATTACTTAAATCACCAATCACTTGAACATAATTCAATAAATAATAATAATAAATTGAACGCATGGCTATATTAAAAAAAAGTCACATTTAAGGGCATTTTTTCTGCAGAGTAATCTGCATTTGTCACAAGGTGACACCCATTCACTGTTTTGTTCCTTTTGCATGAAACCATCCTTACTGTGTCTTACCAAAGCACTTTGATGTGCAACAAAATGGGGAATTTCGAGCCATAATCTTTGTACTGTTTTTCATTAACCTATTAACCTTTTTTTAGTGGGGAGATAACTTTCACAACTTTGTTAATGACTTAACTGAATAAAAAATAAGATATTGGGGAATTTATTGGGTAATAATAAAGTTATTGAAATATGAGTAATTAAATTCACTGAAACTTTTAAATATCACATACGATCGTCCTCAAAATCAGATACGCAATTAGAACACTGAGAATGACACACTCCGGGGCTTTATGCAATCAAATGGGTTCAGTTTAATATATTTTTGTAACAAGGGCAAGTTCTTTGACCTTTGCCCTAGTACTATCATGGAAACAGAGCATCATCTAGTGGACAAAATGGCAAGACACCGCTCTCGAGCCATATTAAGACATTGCCACCTACAGGTGTTCTTTGAAGACGTGACATAATTTTGGAGAAGTTTAGTGCAAGTTTTAAGAAAAAGGCATCGTGTGATTAAAGCATCGATGGATTTGCTTACTCAACCACTTCCTGTGTGTCATGTCAGAGTAAAAGTCAGGTATTTGTCAAGGTGTGTACACTGTGTCGCTATTTAAAAATGCTGCTGACTTAAAATATATAAAATCAATCAATAACAATAATAGTAAAAAATAAAAGATCATAGCAAAGACAAACAATTAGGCGTTAGATAAGGGATTTTGTTAGCTGCAGTCCTATGAAAAATTGTTTAATATTAGTCCACTTCATTCTATCCTGCTTTTACACATTTTAATGCGAACTATTTATTTAGTATATTTTTCTAATATGTTGCAATTGAAACATGTCAACTTCACTTTAAATAACACAATACTTTATGCTGTTAACACTTTAAACATACTGCCAATCGACTCTAAATAAGAGGGCCGTTTTCAATACACGGTTCATCTTTAGGTTTTCCTGTGGATGAAGTTTGTCCTTCAGCTCGCACCGTACATCTCTGTCACATGATCTACAGCGTTTCCTGTTACTATTGTGTTACACTTCCATGTTTTCCACCTTAAACATCAACTGAAATGTAAAACTTCATCGGACGAAATTTTGACTGTTGCGTGACCTGTCCCGCATAAATACTTAGCTTGGCCTCCGTCACTTTCTAACAGCTAGCATAGGTGCTAATCCGGGGCAACATGGCCAACTGTGGGGCTTTCCAGAGCAAGTTAACCTCGATCATGGAGATGCTGGCTAAAGCTGCCGTGGTAGAAATCAGTAAGCTGTGGGAGGACGGCTTCATGCTCGTACATGCCGAGCTTCGTCGGAGGGAGAATGAGATTGAAACGCTGAACAGAAAGTTGATGTTGATGGAAAACGAGCGGTTAACGGTGCTCTCTCAGGCTCAGACTACAAATCTGTCTTCATCATCTAACTCCAACAGAGAGCAGCCGAACAAGCTGCTGCCGCCCAGCGGTGATGGTAAGGACATACACTGAGGAGAGGAGAACCAATATGGTTTGAATTGATTTAATAATTGACAACATTTTACAAAAAAGTGTATACATGACGTGTGCGACATACATAGCTAGCTTAACAAAAAAAAATTAATCAACAGTAATTAAACATTTGACTAGGATTAGAGAAAATTAAAATTAAAAAGGGAAAAATTTCACACATTTCCTGGTTCATGATTCTCACATTGGTTCATGATTCTCACATATAAGCTTTCTGCTTTTCTTTATTAAGCTATATATCATAATAGACTATAAGATAATGGCAGCAACTGTATTAAATCAGACACAGAGTCCACTGATTGTTTTTGTAGTTACTGACACACTTGTGTACCATGCTGTGTAAATCACTGTAGATACTACCTGAACAACTGGTGCATCAATCATAAAGTAAAACTGTCTCAGCATAACTATTTAAAAAAAAAAAAGGTCCTGTTCAATAGCTGTCAAAATTTTGACCTGCTCTGTCATTTCAGGGCCTGTAATAGAGTCAGTCCACACATTGTCAGCTGATCAGAGCGGTAGAGAGATGATGGACTCCTCAGCCAATCACAGAACACCGCTATCTTCACTGACAGAAGAGAAACAATGTGAGCAGCTCAAGTCGGAGCAACGTGAAGGTGCCACCAGACGTGATGATGACGATGACGTCATTGTGAAGCTAGAGGACGAGGAGGACGATGTCCAGATTGTGGAGCTGGATGTGAACTCTGATCACATTGTCAGCAATGGAGCAGTTCACCATGAGATGGAACTGCATCCTCAACCTGCTGAAGTTATGGAAAAACAAGAGAGCCAGCAGTGGTCGACAGTTTCAGTGGGAGACAGTGACACTGCTGCTGAGTCGGACTGCCTTCTTGAGCAAAACCTGCCAAAACAGCAAAACCTGGACTCAGAAATCCTGCTCATTCAGAACGCTTTGGACATTTATGATAATTCAGCAGAGACGATGTACTCTGACAGGTTTATGAGGGACAGTGGACAGGCTGCATCAAGTAAATCAAGTGCTCTTGTGCCTTTTAGCCAAGCTCAGCCAAGTCAGCCTATAGAAGCAATAAATCACTCAGAGAGAAGAGTGTCCATCAGATTCCTCTCAGAGAAGAAAACACAAACTAAAAACACATCAGTGTTTAACCCAGACAGCAGATTCTTCCTCTTAAACGACTCTGAGTTGCACAAAACAATAGCAAGTCGCCGCATCAAGGAGAAATGGTTCATCTGCCCGTTCTGTGGCAAAAGCTTTGATCGTTTCAGCCATCTGGAGATTCACCAGAGAATTCACACAGGAGAGAAACCATACACATGTGACACATGTGGCAAGTGTTTTTCTCAGAGGAGTAACCTGCGCACACACCAGCGGACTCACAAAGAGGCTGTATCCCAAAATGCAGTTTGATTTTATAGATTTCACTGAAGGAGAAACGTTAGAATATCTGTCTAATTCTTACATGAATTAACCGACTCTTTTAGTATTTTAATAGTACATAAAAATAATGTAGCAATGTAGCTGACTGATTTCACTGTGGACTCCTGTTTTTTAGGATGTTTTGACTTTGACATTGCTTTTATTGTAAGAGGTCATTTTAGAACTTATGTACTGTTTATGTATCCAGCCAATAAAGAGATTTATTAAAAAAGGAAAACCTGTAGGGACATTCAGTCCTGGTGATGCAGCTGAATATTAACCTCTGCAGGTCTTACATGTGAACGCGAATCGGTCTCTGATATTTTGCTATTTGATGTCAGTCACTGTCGATCTGAAAGGGTTGAAGAGCAAACCTCTGTGTTTATTGCCAATGTGATCCTCTGATATCCCTTAACATGAACAATCGTCATCCATTGCCTATTATCATTTTCCATGTAATTTATCATAGAGAAAAAAATGCACAGATATGTGTCCAAAAAGATTTTAAAAAAGGGAAAAATTACTTTGATCTGAAGGAAGACAACCACAGCACTCAGAGGAAGAGATTCAATTCACAATATACTAAAGGGTCATGTGACAATTCTTACAGGATACCCTGAATTCTGTGTTTGAGTTGAAGTTCATTAATGATGATAGTAAGACTTTGACACGATGTTTCCTTTTTTAAATAAAAGTCATGTGTAACTAAGTAAAAAAGAAAAAAAAAGACTCCTCATGAGAGCATATTAAGAGTTTAAGCTGAACATCATAAGAGTAAAGCTGCCATCAAGATATTTTCAGGCCAGTAACATCAATTAGGAACCTGCCATTAGAGAAGACTTTTCTAAGTGCAATATTCTCCTGTGAGTTAATCTCAAACTTTCCCTCTGAAACTAAAAACACATCAGTGTTCCACCCGGACAGCAGATTTTCTCTCTTTAACAACACCGAGTTGCATAAAACTATGACAGGAAAACACATAAAGGCAAAACGGTGCACGTTCTGTGGCAAAAGCTCAGTTCATTTCAGCCATCTGAAGGTTCACCAGCAAATCCACACAGGAGAGAAACCATATGTTTGTGACATATGTGGCAAGTTTTTTTCTCAGAGGAGCAACCTGTGCACACACCAGGGGACAACAGCACAAAGACACTGGTTTCCAAAATGCAACTTGAAATAGTAGATTACAAGAGAGAAAAGCTAGAATATCTGTCAACGTAATGTTCAGATTAGTCTTCCAATTTTCTTTATAATTTGGTAGCACTGAAAAGTAATGTGGCTGTTAAAACTGCACTCATTGTTTGATTGTTTGCTTGTTTTTTAGATTATAGATCAAAACTTCGGCATTGTGTGACCGTGTGGATTATTTGACCTCAGTTTTGTTTTAACACCACTGAAACAGGAAACTTTGGCAATATCCTGCTTTTGGAAAGAAATGTCACATATCTGAGGTTCACAAAGACATAAAAGAAAGTTTGGACTCCTCATCTCGCACTTTCAGACATCAACCTTTCTTTATTAGATCATAGCTGCCATGTGAATGTTTAAAATTTCACTACGTCAGATTTGTACCTTCCTTTTAAGAGTAAGACCAGCTGCCATGTGCACTTTTTTCTGCGTGTATTTAGAGTATTGTTCATTTCCATTATTAATGAGCCAATAAGTCTAGTCAGAACAAGAATGGGCCAGTAAATCACAACAGTTGGATACAAATGTTACAATTCTGCAGCAGTTGTGATCAACAATTCCCTTTGACCTCATGTGAGCTTAAACAAGCTTCATGATCCCAGGACATAATAAAGATCAGTGACTTTGTTTTCATGCTTTACCTTTATGAATAAACATTTTAACTTTTGCACATCAGTTTTTTCAGTTTAATAGAAAAACACTGAATAGATATAAAACAACATACAGAAACAACATATGAAACAGATGGTTTGATGAAAAAAAAAAACATTGCTGCACAGTTCATCTGCTGCATGTTTCTGTCAGTCTGTGCATTGCTGTGTGCTGTCGGGTTCATGTAGATATGGTTTAAGCCCGATGATGGAAACCCTTTTGTTGAGTGTATCCTTGAACATCCACCAGTGTGAAAAGTTTGTCCACATCTGTGTTCCGGTCCTCCAGGTAACAGCCTTTCATAGTTGTATGTAGCAGTTACTTACACCATCAAACTTACAGCAGCTACTTAAAACTCCTCCTCACATATATATATGTATATATGTAATACATACATAGACAAATACATACACAAAGATCTTTTCCACAGGTGCACCCAAGCTGAAAATATAAAAGTTTTTAGCGCAGTTTACGTTTTACTTGGTCTAATGTTGACCTGCAGCTTAAAAAATGTCCACTTCCATCTTCCTTGCTGAATGTTTATGATGTAAACAAGGAACTAAGGGCAGGATGAAGTTGACAGGATAAATTAGATTTTTGAGTTTAGCGTCCTGCTGTAAGTCTCCAAAGAAGCAGGTTTTGATATTTAAGCACTACAGATAATTCTGTACAAAGTGTAACAGGAACCTTTATTCCTAGCACGTTCAAGGACAAAGGATGAAGTTGGAAGTGTGTAAAAGGTGAAACTCCATTAGAGGACATTCAAAATAATTCAGATCAGAAACTCAGTGATTGTGTGGCTCCCTGTTGGCCTTGAACTGCATAATCCCTTATTTTTATCTGGCTGAGGACTTTTGCTGCCTTAAATTCATCATATCTCTCTCTTCTTTCATGTCGTCCTTTTACGGTAACCTATCTGATAAAGGCACAAATGCCCCCAAACACGCATAAACAGTCCAATTATTAGAATAAAGAAACAAAAACTTACAAAACAGAGGCAAGAAAATGGTAAAAGTTCAGATCATTCTTTGGGCTATTTACCTACTGCAGTCAGTGTGTACAAAACAAACATCCCATTTCAGAGAACGAGGTCACTTTCAATGCAGGAATGCAAACAGGGTTTTTTGTCTCTTCACATGTTGTGGATGAGAGTCTGGGGTCTAGATGATCTGCCCTCTCGGGTGGAGCAGAATGGCATTGGAGTGCGGTTTGGGCCTGAGGACCCCGTTACTGAAGTAGAAGTGATTGGTGAGAGCCTCAGAGAGCTGGTAAGAGCTGCTGTCTTCATCGTCATCATGACCTTCAGCTCCCGACAGCGGGGAGTCCCCCTCCCTGAGGTGGCCCAGGTCTGGGTCTCTCGGCCCCACGCCTTCATCCTGCTGGGGCTTCACAGGAACTAACGAAGAGGGCAAACCTGAGTCCTGACAGACAGAGTGAAAGTCTGATTACTGCTTTTGTTAAAAAAAAAAAAATCCCCCAAACTGCCAGCATCTCAACAAACAAAATAGGTGCATGGTTGTTTTAGAAGAAAATTGTTTCGGTTTTACACATAATCACAATATGGAGCACATTATAGAGTGTGTATACAACAAATACCACCTAATTTTAAGGTGCTAAGAAATACTTAAAGAGGACACTCTCTCTACTAGCTGTTACGTTTAGTAGCATCATTTAGCAAAAGGTTAGTTGACATTTATCGTGAAGACAACAACAGATCTGTGTCCCAACACCCACCCTGTTCATCTGTTACGGCACCCTCAGACCACTTCCTCTCACCAAAGATGATGAGAAAGCTCAGTCTTTACCAGTTTGTCAGCAAAGATGACGCTATGGCTGCTGGTGGCCGCTTTTCATGGAAATGTCAGAGCTTACCGTAATGAAAAGTATACGTGCTATGATTTAAAATAGACTCCTTTCATTGTAGGCCATGAACTTATCAATCACACCCTGGTGTATAAATAGCAGGTAAAACCTCTCTGTTTATACTGACATTATGATGCCTAAAATGTTTATTATAATTTTAACATAGACAAACATGCTTGTGAGCACAAACATCAGCAGGTCAGCACGGATGTTTTGCTTGGTTCTCTTTTGTTTGTCGTCTCGACAACAGTGTGTGCCGGTGACGTGATGGTTAAAAAAACACACCACCATAAGACACATTACGAACAAAACTAAATGCATTGCAATATAATCTCTAAGCTAAATGTCACATACCAGGGACATGTTGCTGTTCTTCAGGTACGACTCCACCCTCCTCCTGCGCTCCTCCCTCTCTCCGTCCATCTCTCCTCCTCTCAGGCTCGTCGTGCCATCGTGCCAGACGACGGGACGTCCCAGTTCGTCCACCTCCACCCCCGGACCCCACTTCCCACCCAGAGTCGACTGGCTGCCTTTGTAGATGGGCTGTTCCTGCAGGCGGGGAGGAGACACAAACAGTCACAACACTGATAACACTGATATTTAAATTGTGCTCCTGTAATTCTTCTTTCTTTACTCTTGATGAAAGAAATTTGTGAAAAAAGAAAGAAAGCTGGTGAAAACGAAGCTGGCGACTGTTGCTGCTTTTTGAATTTTTTTTGCATATTGTTTTGCAATTACTTTGGTGTCCAACCCCTTTTTCAAACTGTTACCTTCATGTTTTCTTCTTCAAACTGAAAAAAGGCATGAGGCACTCCTACAACACCGTCAGTGACGTCAATCCTTCATGTTTTGGATGTGATTGATGTGACTGCATCAC
>JAQNCA010000004.1:19900905-19928410 GCA_029783725.1 Acanthurus tractus | reverse complement strand
TACCAGCTAATGAGTTTGAGTTTATGCTTGTTGGTTCGGGGCTAAACTGACAGTTGAGACTGCTTTCCTTTGGTTGATCGATGGAACTAAACATTCAACACTGAAAAAGCTTGAATACATTCAGTGATGTTAAAATGACGTCATCTGCGTGACCTGTGTCATATCTACCTGTGCTTGCGGGAGCTTCTGGAGTGGGAGGACTTGAATGAGTAGCCCGAGTACTGCGACTCGTTGTCCATGTCTCGGGTCGGCGGTGAGCGGGCTTTACGGGCCCCGCCTCCTCCTCCTCCCCCCGTGCCGCGTTGCTCGCCGACTCCTCCCAGCTGGCTCTTGCGCTCGGAGATGGACTTGGTGGAGAGAGCGAGGGGCAGCTTGAGCAGGTCAACCTTACTCCTGAGGGAATCTATTTTGGAGGCCGATGAGGAGGGAGCAGGAGAAGGGAGGCGGGAGAGAGGGGGAGACTACAGAGAGGAGGCGTGGAGGGGTGGGGAGAGCCACAGCACTAGAGAGCTGAGGAGACCGTGACCTGAAAGAGACAGAAAGTGATGGTCTCACATCAGCATCTGCAGTGACTCACATACAGATGTTCATAGTTTTGTCTGCTTTAGATTAATGAGCTCTGACTCACTCTGAACACAGTTACAGTATCAGTTATAAATGCATGTGAACAGACACTAAAATTACTCGGCAGGGTTCATGTGCATGTTTTCAATCATTCTTTTGCATGATGGGCTTTGTGTTTTCTACTGCACAAGATACACATCATTTGTAAACACTGCACTCATGTATTTGAGAGAAGAAATTACAAAATCATCCTCTCACATGTGAAAAATCGAATTTCTAGACAATTAAGTACACTCTTGTTCACTTCCAGCAAACAGATGTTTTGCTGCAATACCCTCTCTGACCGGGATAGCTAATATTAGCTAACTTTAGACTGTAAAGTGTAATGTTGTGTTAGCGGTTGTGGATAATTAGCAAACATGCTTTTTTTTAAACAGACAGTATTAAAACAGTTCACTGATCTTCTGTTGTTTATAGCATTTACTTAAATTTTTTTCTATAATTTTCAGTTCCACTGTGACAAAGGCTCCTTTTTAGTATTTAAGGCTGTTCTTTCTTTTTACACCATTTAAGTCCTGAAGAGTTCTTTTGTGTTAACATTGTATGTCAACTGTTTGAGGTAACCTGTTCGTTAATGTGTTTTAAGTTTTTTAAGCTGCCATTTTTTGACAGGTGTCTCTTGTTGAAGACATACCAAATCTCAAGAGACTTTCTGGTTCTTTCTGGCATTAATTAAACTCATTAAAAAAAAGAATTAAATTAAATATGTAAAAGCTCTTAGCTTAAATTGTCAGTGAAATGTCTTATTGAGTGTTGATTTGTAAAATAAAGGTTGAAAAATGCCCAACATAACACTCAAGATGACATACTGATGTTACTTGTTTTGTCAGCAACAAATGCTCAGGAGCAGGGACAAGCAAGGTTTTGGTATTTTTACTGCAAAAGTTTGAATTATCTGGCAACTGTTTCAGCTCCTGTTTAAATATGCAGGTTTTGTGGCAGTAAGAGTGAGGAAATCATTAAAAAAAATAACCTTTCCCATATTTAGTAACATCAGCACAAAGAAAATAGTCCCTCACATAACATCAGGATCAGTATCAGCTTTCAGGAGGGCATATCAGTGTTATTGTTCAGATAGGATGTAAAACGACCCTTTAAATTCCTTTAAGTCCATTTGTGTAGTTTTTGTGACCTCTGACTCAAAGTCCTGACACACACTAACCCACTAAACCGAGGCTTTAGTCTCGGCTCTGTGCTCTCATATCACGTCTTCCAGGTCTCAGCAGAGGTTAATCATCACACCACTGTATCTCCTCTCACCAAGAAGACAGCTTTAGCTGCCGTTAGCTCACACACAATGGCGGCCATATTGGATTACTGTGTTTTCACAAAACTTGTTTGCCCTCTCCCTCCCTCTCGCCGTCTCACATTCCCACCCGCACTCCCCCGTCCCCCGGGAGACAGGGCCTCACTGCTGCTATGGCGATGAAAGAGGGTGTTCAGCTGGAGGGGGATTGGAGGATGACAGTTGCCGTGGAAACCTGACCTCACGCCGCCCTCTGCCACTCTGTTCTCCATGCTGCCGAAAAATCGCCAAAATAAAAGTGCTGGCATGACGGATGTTGGACTGTCATATGCTGGTTAATGGATAAAGGGCGGGTGAGGCTCGCCGGCTTTGATTGGCCCTCTGTGGGAAATGAAGTGGGACGTTCACTGTCTTACAGGGTCCTGATTTAACTCAATGTGGTTTTTTTCCTGGTCCATCACTGCCTTTGTGTTAAAATCCACTTCCCTTCAAGCCGAACAAATAAACTGTCCAAGGGTTTTCTGTGAGTTTGTCCCTCCTCAAATTCCTCCTGCACGCCTTTTGTTTTACAATCACTCGTTTTCATTTTGTCTTTAGAGGAGTCGTCCCTCATTCCGAAGCAATAAACATCTTCCCAAACTAGGAAAGACTCTGGATCCCTGCAGGCATGTGCAAAACCTCAACATGCCTATTCAAAACCACAAAACTTAAATGACTAACAGCTTCTTCCTGGCGTGTCATCCTGAGCGTAAGCTTTTATCTGAAGTAATGGCAGAAGAATGAGCATCTCATGTACAGAGCTGGCTGTGCTTTTAAGCCTGTAAAATGCAGATAATGGTCGTGTTTAATGCTGACCACACGATACCTCTGAATGTCTCAAAACCAAAGCATTACGATGAGCTCCAAGAGCAAGTTAAAACCAAGACTGCAGAACTGTGCTTTATCAGCCGCTTTAAGGCTTCTTGAGAACTGATGACGGCAGATTTACATGGATATTTAAGCAAAAGAAAACCACATATTTTTAGACCAGCAAAAACTGAATCTAAACAGTGTTTTTAACTAATGACTGTGAAAGTTTAGCTGAAACTTGTCCTCCCAGACTGAGAAATGTTGGCCAAAATAACAATCTGAATTCATCACTATCCTCACTGTTTAGCCCACCACCTCTTAAAAATAACAATTACAGCAATGTTGTCCATATTTCAAAGCAATTCCACTGCGAGATGAATCATTTTGAAATGAAAAACAGCGCTCACTGATTCTGTAAACTCAAACTCAACAACTGCTGTGATCTCGGACTGTTACATGTGAAATAAGGTCAACACAGAAAATGTTTTTTGAAGTTTCCCGGCTGAATGTGTAAAATGTATACCTCATTAGCTACAGCCAAAGCCATGCAAAGCCCATATGTCTCCAAAGGCATTAGAGAGTGAAAAAGGACCATAAATAGAAGTCCAATTCCCAGCAAGGGACTGCTAAAGGAGCAGTACAAACATGTTTGGCAGAGCAAACATCATGGCGATGACTAAAGTTTATAATGAGGTCATTGCTAAAAGGAAAAGCCATTCAAAAACAAGAGTGTTATCATGCAAGATAATGAAATGTTGTGTGCAAAGTTTACATTTTGCTCTGAGACTTTCCCCCAGGGAGTCTGCAGAGAGCTCAGTGACTTTCTCGTATGCAACGAGAAAATTTAGCCTAATTGTGCCTCAGTATGAAAGGTAAAGTCAGATCAAGGTTGTCACCAAAAACCAAGAAGTTTGTGTCCATTTTATGTGGCTAAAATATTCTTTGCTGCTGTCCATCTGTAGCACTTCAGTGCTTAGCTTTTCCTGCACCAGTTTTCCCACTGCTTTTGCAGTCTGGTAGATGTTTTTTTAAGTCTATAAGAAATCATGAAGAGTTTTTTTTCAATGATTTACAGGCTACACAGTTGGTGTGGGAAATATTTCGCAGCTTAATTGATTATGGAGAGAAAAGTTTAAAGTTAAAGCTCTTCGTCTCACACTAACAAGATAAGAAAACTGAGAAATACAATATGTTGCCGTAATAATTGTGTCATCATATGAATAATTACAATCCGATTACACCATGTTGTCATGATATCTTGTCGAGATAACATCACAACTTCTACATTTGACCCATTATTAACATAATGAGAAACATATGGTGTGAAAAGCATGTGAAAAGCGGTTTGGTCAGTTATTTAAAGCCACTACAACATGAAACTCCCTGGATTTCAAAAGAAACAAACGCTTAGACAAAACAAAGAGCTATCTGTTTATGCTAACTTGCTGTAGTGTCATATTTACACTGAGCTAAGCTGACAGGCTGCTGGCTGTGGCTCTGTATCATCACTAAACTAAGCTAACGGGCTGCTAGCCGTGGCTTTTAGAATGCTAGGCTAAGCTAACGGGCTGAAGCTCCATACTTATTACAAAGACATCCGATGATTTTACATTTGGTTAATTATCCGACCCTTAAGCCTGATCTATCTGAAATAAAACATGACCACTGAATGAGACCCGTTTGTTTGCTTACCCTGACTCTTGCACAGCACTGGGGAAAATATTTAATATAAAACAACTAAAACTATAACTATAACTATAACTCTCTGAGACAAGCCTGTCTGCAAACCTTTGTGTCAGCCTGTTAGTGAGAAAACAACACAACACTTGATCTACAAAAGGTGTGGTCCAGGGTTGAGATGGATAAGGTTTCCTATTCATCAGGCGTCTTATGGCCTATTTATTGAACTTCACCTGGACTCCTCTCATTGACTTCAGGTCTGTCTGAACACAAGTGAAAGCTACAGAAACCCGACTTATGAGTTTCAGTCGCCTTCTTCCGTGAACACACATTTCATCTCGTCCCACTCAGTTTCCCTTCCTGGACAATCATTGTTCACCAAACACTGGTGTGATTCTTCAGGTTATTTCAGGATTTTTAAGCACACAATATTCATTCATTTCTCACAACGCTGCATCAAAGCAAAAATCTGAATGAAATGGCTTTTGTTCACTTCTCTCTGTGATAAAAACCAACGTCTGGCGAGTTCAGAAGTCTGTGTAAGTGTGTGGTCTGAGATTAAACAGCTATGATGTTGTACTGAAGGAAGTTTAAAGCCATTTAATATCACTGACTGATAACAAGGGTATTTGTTTTATATACAAGCTGAGCTGCTTGCTAAGCTGATGCTCCCTTATTATTGACACAAAAGGTTTCTTCAGAAATCTTTGACAGGCCACCTAATCCTGCAGAAAATTTTCAAAAAATGTCTGATTTAAATTTTCATTTTGTCAGCAAATTCTCTCCGTCTGCATACATTATGATCTGGTGCAAGAGTTTTTTGGTCGATTTTTTTTTACATTTTAATGTATCAAAAAACTGTCAAATTCAGTCTACAAAACAGAATCAGCCTTAAACCCTTAATGTGTACAACAGCGGTACATGAACATCCTATCTTCATGTCATAAAGTCCTCCACTTATATTATAAATACTTTAGTGTCAACTGAGATGCCTCTCATATCTGTTTTGATGTTATTTTTCCACCTTGATGTTTAATATCTGAAGTTTATTGATCAGCTGATACTGATATAATATTTACTTGTGCAGCAAAAGAATCTGTTAAGTGGCATTCAGGTGTATGGGACAATGCTAGGAAGTAGCAGTGTTCATGATTGTAAATGTCAAGGTTTTGGATCAGTGCAAAGACTCAATTACTCACAGATACCTAAACCAGCATTTAAAGCTAAATCAGAGTTATAATCACTACTAGTATCAATACCAGAACGACTCTAGTAACAAAAACTAAGGTTACTTAATCAGATTTTTAGTCTTGTTTACATTTAAACTGAGAAGATGTTTCCTGATGTGGGCTAGTTTTAGTCTTTCTATTCGAGCAAAGTTCTTATTTAGCTGCTCAAGTTCAGACAAAATTGAACATTGATGCGTATGAGAGGTTTGTTTTATTTTATTTAACTTTAAGTTAAAGGTCATATTTCTCTCTTTTAATATATAAAAAAAAAGGTCTTTACTCTGTCACCTGGACTGAGACATTCGAAATCATTGTAAATCCAGCATTCTCCATTAATACTGACCCTTTTAACTAAATATTTACGTGTATTACAAATATTTTAGATATGTCAGTTAATTTTTAATAAGGTCCGCCCTTATTTCTAACATATTGTCTTTATGCATTATGCAAAGCAATCTGAATAACTTCTGTGTAAGAAATGTGCAATATTAATGAACCTAACTTGCCTAGAAAAAGTGAAGATTTTAATATTAAATTCAACAAGACCACAGATTTCATGTTGTACAAATAATCATTAAAAGTATAAACTATAAAAAATACAAACATTAACCATGAGTTTTGCCATAAACGTGCAGCTTGAGACACATTACTCTAAAAACAAGGCAACGTGGGATTTTACGGCCTGTGTTTTCCCAAAGGCAAAAAGAAATCAAGCTGTCATCAAACATTTCAAGCTGCTGGCGCTGAGACAGCAGCTGTCAGGGTGGAGAAGCAATCTGGGCCATCCTCCGAAATGACCAGCTCCATTCAACAGCCATTTGAGGCCTGTTATACCAACTGTGAAAATAAGCGTGCACACACCCAGAGTCCAGCAGGGGAGGAGGCTCACCACTGTACCAGGGCCACACACACACAAACACAGGGCTGACCACCACCCATGGCTGCCTGCGACGACATCAGTAAAACCAGCAAAAAAACAAGACAACTGCTTCTGTCAGCCTTCGTGCACACATGGCAAGCAAACCAGAGCAGGTGTGTGTGTTTGTGTGTGCACAAATCTAACAGGATATGGTTGTACCAACAGGCCTGTCCTCTGCTCAGTGCTGTGATTCAAAGAGACCCCCGCATCAACCCGACTTCGTATCCAAACAAAGTATTAAGGAGACAGGAAGTGGCTCAGTGAGCTGAGATCAGATGGATGTGGTTCATGTGGTTCAGATGCAGGACTCCGGTCCATCAGACAGTGTGAGATGTCTGCATTTTTTTAAAAGTCTGGCAAGAAAAACATGCTAAAAGGTCATTTAAACAATATGGACACGTCAGTCATGCGGAAACTGCAGTTTTAAGCTTGAGACTTTCAACCTCAGAGCCTTTACAAAGCGGAGCGCAAAACAGGTTGTGATTCTTAAAGCGTTTAAAAATGACATTTGAAAAGCTCGATAATAGCGTTCCTGTCAGAGAACAGTGTTCAAGTGATACCAGATAACAGATTTCCTTGGGAACTATTGTCTATTCACAGACTGTGGCATTTAAATCAGCTCTGGTAAAGAAAACAGAGATATCTCCATTTTTGTTTTACCTTTTAATCCATCAAGGTTTTCAAGTGAGCTGAAGTAATTAGTCTGTTAATCAGTTTGTTGATTAGCTGAGTAGAAGAAGCTTAACAGGAACAGAAACTTTGATAACTGATTAATAATCTTTCATATTAGCTTTGGAATCTCAAATGTGATGATTCCTGTTTCTCTGTTATTTCATTGTTAACTGAATATTTTTGAACAATTTTGACAGAACCTGTTAAAGACATTTTCCAGTTTTCTTGATGTTTCAAGATGCAGTTTGTCTCAAAAATAAAAATGGTGGATTTTATGTTGGTCATAAACTTGGTCACACCTTTACAGATGTGATTACAGATGTTTCTGGGAGATTGCCAACAAACTCACCTGCTTCCTGAGTTAAATCATTACATTGTTTTCTATAATAGAGTTATACAGCTTTTGGACACATTTTTGTATCATTTCTAGAAGTCAGATTTAAAATTGCTCTTTTAATCTTAATAACATTGATAGTTAAGGACTTCATCTTTCTTTTATTTACCGATAAACTCAACCTTAACATGAGGCATACAGGAAGTAGGATCTAAACTCTGCTGTCTGTGATTTGGGTGAAATGACACTTTAAACATACAGACAGGCAGGCAGACAGACAGGCAGACTGGTGCCATAGCTAATTGATAAATTGTTTCCAGATCAACAGAAAGTCAATTGACAACTGTTCCAATAACTGATTGACTGCTTATGAAGCAAAAACAAAGTCTTTATATGCATCTGAAACGTGACAGTTTGATGCTTTTCTCTATATTATATCTTTGAAACTTGAAAACCTTAAAAGTTTAAGTTTTTTGGTTGGATAAAACAAACATTTTTGCTAGTTGAGGCTGTACTGGAGAGACTAATAAATGTTTAAATTCAAAATGAAACACCTTGATGTTGTTTTAATGCACATGTGTCCAGAAAAACCTTCATAATCAACGTTCTGCAGTTCTGTCATTATTGTTATGTCTTTACTGTGATGTTACAGTTAAATTCCTGTTACAGTCCATTTACAGGATCCATCCGATAATTTATAGTATTTTATGTCCTTTTTTATCACTAATATTCCAACTAGAAACAGATTACAGTTACACCTGGTATTTCCACTGTGATGAGTATTAAATGCATCTTGTGTTTTTCTCACGAACTCTTATTTTTACTCTTAGAACAAAGTACTTTTGACCTGAGCAGGTAAATGAAGCACGGTGAGGAAATCCGGGCCTGTTGCTGCAGCAGCAACATTTTTCACTGTTTCACTTTGAATTTGAACATATAAGCGGCGCAATAAAACTACGAGTCATTAAGACGGATTTTTTTTTAACTCCACACCAACAGATCTGCGAACATGGATCAGGAGTCAAAAACGCATCAATAACTCAACAATTTCTGCAAATGCACAAAAAGCAGCTAAGAGGCTAACTTACTGTGAGGCAACCGGGAGCATTTAGGACGAATATAAAGAGTTGTGCGACCTACAAAATGAGAAAGGAGGGTGCTGTAGCAGGGCAGGACAATGGGAGACTCCCAGGCCCCACCGGTCGCGTCCTGATGCCAAATTATCCCCAATGCTCGTTCCCTTTCTTCCCCCTTTTCCCTTTTCCCAAGCAGGACGCATTCACGCACAGTAAATGAATGGACGCACTCAGATTCCCACCAGTCCTACAGCACAGGGGAAAATTCAAACCCTTCGGCCTACAATCAAACTGGACGCGGTTGCTCCTTCCATGCGCATCTTTCTCTGGATCATTCAGATTCCTTAAGGAACGTCCTTAAACGCAACACTCGTCCTTCCACGTTTAAAATCGCCCCGCAGAGCTACGTGGCCTCCGCGAGAGCAACAATAGGGCCGATGAGGGTCCTAAACTTCCTTGCGGTTTTAAAAAAACGGCGACCATCGCGTCCTGTCGACTATTGTTTGGGGGAAACCGGAGATCTCCGGCGCCCCAAAGCCTCCCGTCTCTCTCTCTCTCTCTGCGCGTTACGGCAGCGCACGAGCACCGATATCACCGGCGGTAGCAATTCAAGACATTTTCCACAAAAAAAAAAAAAAATCTACTTACTTATTCCAGATTGTCCATTCAGGTATTTTCTCACTTTCCACTTTCTTTCCACTCAGCCGTAGCACCATGCGCCCCGCCTCCGCTCCACTTTGGCCCCTCCTCTGCTACCCCCCCCACCCCTCCTCCTCCCGTGGGGGGCCGAGGCCTGTGAAACGGTGCGGTTCAGCCACAGCGCGTTTATTACGGCTGTGATGTTTCTGTGCGAGCGCACACGGGGAGAAAAGAGCCGGACGCACGGCTGCAATGTCACGGAGCCGCAGAGTCCCCATGATGGCTCATAAAACAGAGGGGCAGTTCATGGAAACTGCTGCTGCTGCTGCTGCTGCTGCTGCTTATGATGATGATGATTGGAAAATGTCTCAAAACCATCACCATCATCATCTTGTTTTTCACTCAGTCTGACCTTTATGAAGCTGTGAAAAAATATTTGTGTTAGATAAGATACTTTGATGTTAATCATTCTTCCTGTAATACGCCTCCAATGGTAAACCTGCCAGAAATGAAAGAACTCCCACATTTAAAACATATTGACAAGAAAAATCAACTTTTTCAGTGTAACTCCCACTTAATGATATTTTTGTTGTTGTTGTTTTTTAAATATTTTTAGTCAAATTACTGAAGAGGCAGAAATATTTTACAGAAGTTTAATTCTATGCAGTAATATGGGCGATGTTTTCAAAGGTTCAGAGAGTAGATGGTTAAATTTAGCTAAATATTAGCTAATTTAATTCAATAATGACTCAGAGTTTCATTCGGACCCACTAAAGATTCTTTGTTTACATGATCATGTTTAGTATCATGTAAAGATTATGGGTTTTTTTACCTTTAATGAGTATGAAAAGTCTTTTTATGTTAACTAAAGACATATGCAATGATCATCTTTGCTGAATACTGTTCGTCTCTACAGTTTCACAAGTCTGTCTGTCAAAGCCAAAAAGACTTTAGGGATAAAAATTACCTAACTTAAATAGATAAATATCAGATAGATTATTTTCACTAACAAAACAAGAAGATTTTAAACAAAGGTCTGCCAGTTACAAGATGAACATGTATTTTCTCGTATATTTTTCTTTGCCATTTGTGAAACACTGGATATTTTTGCCACATGAGACCTTTAAGAATAAAATATGATGAAAAACTCACAGCTTATTCACGTTATGTTGAAGAGTCTGAGCACCGCTGGCTGAGATAAAATGACTAAATGGCTTTTAAACTCACTTAAGTGAACCATTCACAAACCGTGGTGAGAAAATCAAATGTTTCTGTGTGACTGAGGAGCAAAAATGAAATAATAACTATGTCAGAAGTGTGGTTGTCATTTACACAACACAAAAATCCTGAAATCTTGGCTTCAACTTAGCATTTTTTTCCTCAGTTTTCTACTATTTTTCCTGGTAGAGACACAAGTTGGTACCTCTGAAACACGAGCTGTGGCTCTTTTATTATCTCTGAAAGGAGGATGACATCACTCCTGTGCTCTGATCAAGGCTGGTTTGCCAACACGTGTCACCACAGAAATAAATTATAGTCATAAAGTGCCACATCAGTCAGTCCAACCTTCATTAATGATAATTTGCTCTTCAGGACAAAACATCAATTATAAAAGAGAAAAACTGGAAAAGAAGCCATGTTTATTTCTTTTATCAAGGCATCACAATTGGTCATTTATTCCAGCCATTAAATGTACATCCATCAACAGAAAAAAAAAAAATCAAAACCTTTTTGCATGTTGTTACAATTTTCAGAAGTTAACATCAAAAGGAACCTTGTGAAAAAGATCCGAACCAAAAACGAGTGCACAAACAGAGTACCAGCTCATTTTCAGTGTCAAAACATAAGTTTTTCTCACTGGTTTGATGATTGTTTTGGCAGCTGATCGATATGAAGTAAAGTGTTTATCAGCAACGCCGGACTCTGGGAAATTCTTCTTCTTCGCCACACAAATATCACAATATGTGAAACTGCAGTTGGTCTAATTACAACTACATAAATGTGTAGTTATATGTGTACTGGGACTGAACAATATAAATAATTAGGATTGTTGTCAACATCCCAGGACCTAGAAGTTATCAAAATATTTTAACACACATCCCCCGAGTTTGCAAAAAACCTTAAATTTAGATTTAATTACTTGTTCATTGACTCAAAAAAGTGGTTTCTTATCATTAGAACTGATTGATAAGTTAACTATGTCGACAGAGAAGACGGCTACAGTATTGCACATACCATCGCGATCCTCATACAAAGTTCAACCAGTCACACTCATTTGTTTTATTCACACACACACTCAGCTGCTCACACACTAGCATCTCACATTTACCATTTCACAATCACAATCACACACACACACACGCTTAAAATAATGCTCAATGTTTAGTGCCTATTTCATGACAGTAAACAAAACATTCTTTCACAATAAAAAAAAGGAAAGCAAAACAAAACAAAACAAAAAAAAACCTAAAAGGAAAACAAATATAAACATCTTTTCCACTGTCAGGGCCTGCCGGTGCCTTGACCAGTGTTGTCTGACCCTGATGAGTCCAGATCCATCCAGGCCGATCCAGTCCGGTCCAGTTCTCATGTCACGCCTCACCTGAGTGAGTCCATAAACATGAAGTCGTCGTCTGAGACAGAAGCCCCCCTGCTGCTGCTGCTGCTGCTGCTGCTGCTGTGTCTGATCTGTACCTACTTGTGTTGTGTTTTGATGAAAAAAGAGGCTGTCCGTGTCTGCTTGGGAATAGAAGTAGTAGTTGTAGTAGTAATCGTAGTAGTAGAAGTAGTAGAAGTAGTAGTAGTGGTCGTGGGCCTGTGTCGTCTCCGTGTGGATCAGTAGGTGGCGTTGGTCGGTTCTCTCCCCGAGCTGAAGAGCATGTCGGCCTTCGAGCTGATGATGTATGTCAGCAGCAGTGATGCAAGCAGCACGCCGACACCCACGCCAAGTGTCAACATCTGGAGGAGTCAGAGGACAACGTTCATGTTATATTTTCTACGTTGTTTCATTAGTACAGATCAAAAACACATTCAACCAGAATAAATCTATTTAATTTGATCATTTGTTAGCAGTATAACGAAATGTTAACACAACTTTGTATATTATCACCTCATAATGTTGCTTTCACATCATTGGCAGCATTAGCATTTATTTGGGTTTTTGAGTTTCAGGGAAATATTTACCCCCTTTTTGCTCTGCTTTGGTCTCAACCAACCTCTGAGAGAAACATGTGTTTAATTAACTGCAACAGTAATAATATTTCAACAATATACTCTGTTAATTGATAAATTATCAGCATAAAAAACATTAAATTACTAAAGCTTTAAAATCGCTTCATGGTAAATGTTAGTATATCCTGGTTTGGCACCGCCAAGTGGTGGTTCCAATAATTACACAGTGGCACACTGCATAAAAAATCTATTTAAATCATTGAAAGATAAATTAACCACATAAATCCTACAAATTGTTGCTTTACAATATGACCTGACAGAGAAAACTGAGGTGCAAAGTTTGTTTTTTCTTCAGAAAGATGTGAAAATGAACTTGTAGAAACTTGAACCATATTTGTGATCCATCACTGTCAATATTAAGCCCGCTATATTTTTGTTGTTGGAAATCCTTTACTTCTTCTGTTTATGAAAGTCTGCTTTTATGAAAAGCAATCACAAACAAAATAGTCGGAAAAACAGGATGGATCACATTAATCAAGCGGGTTTCAAGTCTGTGCAAGTTGATTCTCAAATCGTGCTCAAACAAACAAAAAGGTTTAGATTCCAGGAAGGCAGAAACTCTCCAAAATGGTCAGAAGTCATGCAAAGTTTATGCATGTTGGTGTGCTAAACATGCACAAATAATGGCTTGGTCTCTTAAAATAAAAAAATGGATCAAATTTCAATGCAGTTTACTTTCTTACAAACCAACAGTCGTCATGTCAACGAGCCTTCGTCTATAAAACTCATGTGATGCATCGAACAGTGAAAAATTACATTGAGCTGAGTCATGCTTGGTCTGTTAAATAAGTTTTCATGTTTTTATGTTTCACACTTTATAACTATATGCCGTTCTGTCAAGTTTCTGTACAAACAAAGTGTGTCAGTTGTTCGTGAATCTATAATTTCCTGCAGCTGTCAGAAACATTTAAAACATCCACGATCTGATGGCCTGCTCTGTGTTTCTTTGCCTCACCAAGATTATTGCTCTCAATAAAACCACACAACTTTGGTTTTAGTTCACTTTAAAATCCAGACTTCCTACAGTGTGTGAATAACCAACACACCGCTGCCCCAAGAAACCAAAGGAAATTCCCACTGCACGAGTGTGTGTCACATCTGCATAATCCTGCACCACATGTGCTGCCTTCGACTCTGCAGAGTGAAGGATTTACCTCCAGGTCGTGACTGGCCACCAGGAATATGCGTCCTGTGATGCTTTTCCACCTGGACTCCGTCCACGTTGAATAATCTTTGGAGGTGTACTCCCGCAGGTCGAAGGCCGGGGACAGCGCCTTCGAGAGGCGGACAGTGGAGCGCATGCAGAAACCGTTCCTATCGGTGCTGTTGGGAGGCGCCGCACCTTGGACCCACATGTACGAGTAGAACTGAGGGGGGAGGAATGAGGGAGAGGAGAAATTAATACTAATTTTCAAAACAAGTGGAACATGATGGCAAAGGAGTTGAAAGTTTGTTCCAAGTTCCAACTTTATAGCAGTCAAGTGAGAAAACTCATGATGCTCCTTTATTTTATCTTCATCATGTGTTGTTTTGTTTAAAATACATTTTCAGAGCAAATCTTAAAAGGTTGGTGTCACTTTCTCTTCATATCTCATGTTGTTTACTCATATTTTCTATTTCGAGTTTTGACTTTCACAAGCAACATTTCACATAAATCGATTAACTGATCGATCTGGAGAAAAACAATCAGCAACCATTTTTCTACTTATTCTTATCATTATTTTTAACAAAATACCAAATATTTACTATGACTGGGACGAGAACAGGTTCCAAATGAGAAGACGCTCTTCTGCTCTTTGTTTTAAATTATGGTGAACTGAAGATCTTTAGATTTTGATATTTTGAGAGCTTGTATGAGAAAACGAAGAACTGTGGTGGGTCATGTTCTCTGTTCTCTGACTTCTTATGGACTTACGGTTGTTCACTGTATCCAGAAAAGAAGTCAACTGGTAATGAATGAAAATTTTTATTTGCAGCTCTTTTTCCTAAATGCATCTTTTTCATTAATTTTTTTCAGTTTTACCATATAAAGACAAGAAATAATAACAATTTAAGACACATTTATGATTTTAAATTCCATAATTTCATCTTTGAATTTATTTATCTTTGTAGTAACATTAATCTCAGAATAAAAAAAGTAAATTGCGACAGGTCTTACATGTTTGCTGTCTTTGTCGTTCTCGTCCCTTCTCTGGTTCTGGCAGTTCTCCTGGGTGACGTTGACGGTGCTGCCGGTCAGGTTGGCCAGCAAGTGTTGAACCAGGAGAGTCGGTTCGCTGGACTGCTGAGCGACGCCCACGTAGAAGTTGGTGGGTCTGTTGGCTGAAAGAGAGACACCAAAAAATTCAGTTGAGTGGGAATAACATAAGAAGCCACCAGAGCAAATTTATTACAGTCTCCTTAGCTCTCTGTCCACATCTCAGGTCAATAAATAAAACATGGTAGTTTACTGTCCATTGGCTCTTTTAAATAACAGCAGCTTCAAAATAACACAGACTCATTTAGGCTGTGACAATAATTAATCATTTTCTGCCTCTTTTCAATGAGTTTTTTGTATTAGTCGACTTAAAAAAAGACAGACAAAGAACCAGCTTGTTTCCTAACTTACCCAGATGGCTCGTGAAGTCAGAGGGGAGTAACTGCTGGAACCAGGAGTTATTCGACCGAACAAGGAAACCATAAAGCATCCGGGTCACCTGACAGAGTCAGAGGAGACAGAGACGGTCAACTCTGATCAGTTTCACAATAAAAGACACACTGTGTTACAGTGAATGTAACATGGGGGAAATATGAAGAAACCTCAGTCTTTCTGTAAATACAAGACACTTTCTGGAATAAATAAAATAGAAATTTAATACCAGTGTCAAAGTTTACTGTGTAAAAAACACTTAGATAGCATCTCCTGACATTTTAAGACATTTTTAAGTCTTGCAAACATTTAACAAAGCTGACTGTTTACAATTCAAAAGCTGAGAAAGACTGAAATGTTTTGATATCACTCATTTGAAAAAAGTGGTGTCAAGGAGAGAGAGATTTATCAGAATAGTGAACTTGTGGATAAAATGCATTGTTTGCAAACATATTTTGTCATTCCTGTAAATAAAATCTGACAGTCTTACTATCTGAGGGTCTGCGTTGATGTTGGTCAGCTGTGCTTCTGCTCCTCCTGCCTGCACATACAGAGCCCGAGCCACCATGGTGGCCACCTCCGTCAGAGCCTGAAAGACACATGAAGACAGACGCAGAAAATCTTCAGCTGATAGTTCATGGGCATGAGACAGCTTAAGTGTTGCCAACCAAGTTTTATCTGTTTTTAAATCTTTGAGAATGTAGAACAACGTAGCCTGCAGTGTTTGCACTCGGTTTCCTGCTTGGTTTCCTGGGGGTAAAGCCAGAGGAAACAAAGAGCGTTTTAAGACAAATGTGTGTGTTTTTGGACTGAATTTCAAAAGAAATCATCTCTCCCCTTAAAGTTACGTCTGTCTCAGTACAGTGAGTGCAGCAGAAGTTGTGGATCAGTTCATTTAAGGACACATGGATGTTGGTGAACATTGGTGAAGTTGCAGTTTTACCTTTGCAGTGTCAGTGACGAACTCCAGCTGCTCCTCGGGCGTCATGTTCGGTGGGTACGATACGTTCAGATACTCTGCGTTATCATACATACTCTCGTAAAACCTGCACACAGGACAGGAAAATAAATGAATAACACATGCCAGTTCCTTGACTTGAATGTGACAGTTTGTTTTGAAAGAAAAATTCTGACTCACATGTTGGTGAAAGCAGACTGGTGATCCTCAATAACGACACCTGGGATTGGTCGAGCTCGCAGGAAACGCTGGAAGGACGACGGCGGGAGCGGCTGAGAGAAACCGGGCTCTTCCACTGAGACGCCCGAGTCTTTTGCAGCCAACTGCAAGTTTGCAACAAGCTTCTTCACCTGAAAAGGAGCATTGGGGGGAATGAAAGAAATAAATATTAAACATTACACATAAGCTATACAACACACACCGCGGGCTTAATGCTGCTCCTACACATCATCTTATAATATAATACTCGTAATTTTTTAATTTGGCCCCTAAAAAATCCAGAAAAATCTTTATGTTATAGATTTTATAGAGAAGAATTTTAAAAAGCAGAATAGTCAGCACATCTGTTCATGATTCAGTCCTTTTATTATTTCAAATTTGAAAGGATTTTTGAAAGGAAGGATTTTAATAAATATAATTTACATTTTGTATTAATTCGTTTCTACTCCATTCCCCAATTTTGGATTCAACACTGCACTCTTGTCTTCAGTATTTCTGTATTGTTTTACTTTCGTGGATATTATTGTGTACAGTGTTTGCCTACAGTGTTTATAATCTACTCTAGATGTAGTTCATCTCTGTCTACTGTTTGTACATCCTCCTTTCTGGTTTACAACAAAGTCAACAAAGTTTATCTAATAAATCTTTCCACCTCACTTCTTTGAGGTTTATTTAGAAACATTAACTTTATTCATGTCTTGAGGTGGAGGAGCAGTGTTGCATAAAAGATGAATCTCTTAAACAGACACAAATACAAACCTCATCATTGACGCTGCTGTTTCTCCTCGACACGGGATCAGAGTGAAGCCACAGTTTGGAGTCAACGCCTTTTCCCACCTACGGTAACCAAGCGAAGCACACTGATTCATTACACACAAATACACTGTAACATCAGAGGCCAAGCACATGATTTTGTAAACAATGCTGATATAAAAGATTTAACTACAATTATTTTGGCATTAAAATGTGTAACATCACTTTGACTTAGCTTGAAGTTCTTGCCAAAATTTACAGATTGTTTAAAACTTAGTTATAATATAACGCAAGTTTTTAATAGTTAATTATGGTTTCAAAAGTCATAATTCATTTGATATTTTAAATTAGAGATAAGTGTCTGAGCTAAATTTTTTTGAGAAAATTATTATATATATTAAAAACATTAAGTGCTAAAGTTGCTCAAGTTTACTCTGTTTTTGTTCAGATCGACATTCAATTTTAAGCCTTAATTTCCCAACTTTACACTTTTTGATATCTTTGTGAAATTAACGTTGTAGTATTGTTGCAAAAAAAAAAAAAAAATCAGCCAATAAATTAATTTACTTTTATTTATTTATTTATTTATTTATTTATTCATTTTAAGTCTCTCTACCTATTTCCTTAAATCTGGTGGCCTGTACATGTTAAAGTCGACATCACACACCTGTCCGATCTCCAGTACTGAGTGAACGTTGTCCAGGTCCACAGCGAAATGATTGTTCTGCATATCATACACCATCCTCGAGCTGCCAATGTAGTCAAAGGTTTCCTGGAGCCAAACAGTCAAACATGAGGAGGGCTGGCAGTGCAGCTAAAAAATCTGGCATGTTAGTGGATCACAATGATGGAAACAGTTGGTGTGGAAACAACTGACCCCTTGAAAGAAGGCGTAGAGGATGGTGCGGTTGGGTTGAGCCTCCTGGGTGGCATTTCTCAGAGCATGAGCGGCCGCGAGTAGAGTGACGAACCCAGAGACTCCGCTCTGAGCTCCTGGAGCGATGTCAAAGAAAAAAGACCTGCTGTCCAACTGAGGAGAGAAAAAAGGAGAGAAGATCCATCAAAGCAGAGATCATATCTGGGTAAGTAGTTCAGTTCAAACTTGCTGTGACCTATTTTTACGATAACATGAACCAAAATCTGGCCTCAAATTTGAAGAAAATGTATTTTTCACATCTTGTCTTCTGATTCAGGGACAGGAAAGTGTATTTCTGTTGAATAACTTCACCAAAGAACCAAAGAAAGTTTTTAAAAAATGAACCGAGACAGTTTGTGTGAGTTTCATTCTGTTAATCTCACAAGTCTTTACTTTTGTGAGTCCAGTTTCCTTGTTACTTCCTTATTTATTTGTTATTCAACACTGCTCTCACAGTTTCATAATTGTTTCAGGTAACAACTTCAGTGCATTGTCTTAAATACGTTGCGTTTACTTATTCAGTTATATGAAGTCAGAAAACTGCACAAGAAGCAAAGCACAGGAAAACCTCCAGTAACACAGACTGCGTCAGAAACTGTTAGGTCACATGACATACATTACAAAGCAGGTCTTATCTTGGACTCGACTTTGATGCTGGAAAGCTTTCAAAGTGAGTGAGATTACTGCAGAACCTGGCTGAAGAATGGCTTTCATGAACTCGCACGGGTATGCCAATAAATAACGAACGCTGAGTTGTAGTAAAAAATGTTGGCACAGACCTTTTAAAACACTTAAAAAGAAGATGAACTCTCTCCGGTAACTCACCCTGGCTGCTGCTATGACCACACTCTCCGACATCTTGTGGCCCTTGGCTGTGTTGTTTATAGGCCTGGTAGAGGCCCAAACGTTATAGTCACCCAGAGGGTCACAAACCATCTCTGAAGAGATGAGAGACACAGAAGAAAAACCAATATGGAGTTAGTTTGCAATTGTTCAAAAAAACAGTAAGACTAGCGAGTTTTTTCTTTTATAAGTAGATTTTCTTGTTGAATGGCCTTTAAACATAAAGCAGTTTTTCTCTTGCAACCCATATCATATCTTCTATAGTAAACAAACAGTAAGCCTTCATTTCTGTTGTGTACATACCAGGGCTGATGCTGAAGTTTATGTCGTTTCTCCTCATGCAGGTGGCCGTGTCTGTGACGGCAGACATGTGGGAGTACAGCTGCATGGCACAAAGAGGATACTGAGGGCTGCCATTCACAGCGCGGTTATGATCCAAGTAACACTGCGAATACACGAAAGCACAGACATGCAAATGAAATCTCTTTGTGTGTCGGTTTGTTTTTACATGAAGAGAATAAAACCACAATAATTTTTAAGTATTTTGAAGAATCTTAAATAGTTTTCAATCCTTAGAGCAAGTTAGATCCTATACGACGGGGTCTGGTGTTTTAGCTCAGGGGCACATTGGCAGGTGTGAGCTCAGTGATGTCTGGGACTAAATTTATCACTTTGACACAGTTACTGAGCTGCAGATCAAACTTGAAACTGCTGTTTACAGAAAAGGTCTCTTTCGTTTCCACTGCCTTCTTATCTGAGAAAGGTAGCAGAGTTTTAAACTCACACAAATAAACTATAACATGAATTTAGCATCTGAACTGTGTTTAAGAAAACAAGAAAGTCACTAACACACTTCTTTTAAGACTTTTAAACAGGTAAGATTAACTCGCAAGACTGTTTTTTTCAGTGAGCTCAAACTGAAATGAGACAAAGCAGAAGTGAAAGTCACAGAAGACCACAGCGGCTCTTTCCTGAGGGAACATAAAGCCTGCAGAGGACAAAAACCATATGTACACTTTGACTGCATCAGAGGAGAATAATAAAACCTATGAAATATGATCTGTCTGTTTTTCTCACATACGGCGCTGAAAAAGCACCTAATGATTTGTGGAACGTGACAAATCGTCAAGATAATGTGCCAAAACATGTTTGCTTTAGAAAGACGCTGAAACAGCTTTACTGCTATTGCTCCTAATCTCAACCATAACTGGAACAAATTCAGATCAGATTCAACCGTACTGTTTTGTGAAGGATTCTTTTCACACACACACACACATACCAGAGAAATCACAGATATTTTGTGGTGTTTCAACAAAGCTGAACAATGCAGTGACTGTGAGCACAAAGAGGTAATAAATATCAATATGGCTGACGGACTAAATTATCAACCTTTGCAACAAACTTCACCCAGCTGCTGTCATGTTACCTGCCGTATGACCTGAGTCTCGTTGTCGTCTTTCAGAGAGAAGATGGGGAAGTCAAACGCCTCATAGGACAAACCGTTTCCAAAAGGGTTCCACACTGTCTTATTACAATGGGCAAAGGCTGGATCGTAGCTCTCTGTATACACACCTGATGAAAACACGCAAAGAACCTCAGCACGCACAAAACAAGGAGGACATTTTGCATGAGCAACAAGAGGCATTTAATTCATTTCTGACATAAATTTGCAAATATGACTGATTGGCATCTAAAGATTCAATTTTAGAGGACTTTTTCACATTTTATTCTTTTAGTATTGATATAATCAGTCAATGACATCAATTTCAACAAACTGATGTAGCATTGTGCATTAACACATGAAAAGAAAAATTTAAATTGGAGTATAGACAGAGGAAAGAAACATTTTTCCATGTAATATCATTGTTCAATAACAAAACTTGAACTACTGCACCTTGACCTTTTGCATTGATTGCCAGAAGCTATTAATACACATTTAAAAATAATAACACATGCAGCTTTGAATTTACGGCACCTCAGTGGTATTTTACAGTAAATACTGAAGAAATGTGAGTGCTGAGATAGTAAATCTGAACTGTAGGATTAAACATAATAACAGGGTGAAACTACAAGGCTGCAGGAACTGTTCACAGGTCATAAATAAGTGAACCAACTACAGCCTTGTTATTTCATGAGCTCTGCTCTCTGAGGATCATAAAACCACAATTAATTACTGTAGCTTGTGTAATACTGTGAGACAAGTTTCAGCAGGCAGACCCCCACCCACCTGTGTTCTCGTTGGGACAGGTGGTGTGTGGAGAAAAGTCCTCAGGCGGGTTGGTGTTCGGTGCCACGACGGCAACGCCAGCCACCCTGTTGGAGCTGTTCTTCAACTTCATCATGATGGAGCTAACGGGCAGACAGTTGGCACGAGGCAGCGGAAACAATACAAATACACGTCAGACGGGCATTTTAAAATGTGGTTCTGTTTTTTTCCTTTGCATTAGACAGGTAGAATCTGTCAAATTTACTTCACTGTACTACATCTCTGTTACTGACAGCTTATGATTGATTAGTCTTTAGTTTTTGATGTTGGTTTTCCCTCTCTGCCTGCTACAAGTAGAAAAAAATGATGTAGCTAAAAGAGATTCCTATGGGCCTGATGTACGTTTGATACCTATTTTTACTATCATTTGATTAATTGACTACTTTCTGTTGATCAAATACTTCAAAAATGATCAAAAGTGACATCAAATGTCTAATAAAACTAAAAAAAATCTGTTTATGAGTAGATGAGAAGTCGGAGAGCAAAAGGCCCTTATTCTCATTAAAAGCTACAGTAGATACTCCTACTCCTGCAGGGTGACACGTGAACTGTACCTGTTAAAAAGGAAGGACTCCAGGATGACCATATAAGGTGGATTGGGACCAGTTTTCAGGACCCATTCCAGGTTCTCCTCTGACTCCAGCACATGTAGCACACCCACATTACCAGACAAAGTGGCTAAAAACCAAAACATAAAAAATAAATATCAGCACATGTGATATGAGCAACAACTGCAGTACATACATGCATAGTACATGAAAATGTGACGAAATCTCGGTCGAAGTGTGTCCAGCAGGCCTCTTCTACATTACTAGAAAGGTTTTACTATGAAATTTATTTATGACCCTCAAAGCCCCAGAATTGATTTTTCAGTTTCAAACATGAAATGGCTAAAGGAAGACAGAAAATTCCTCAAAAACACTGTTTAATAGATTGTAAATGTAAGTAAAGTAAAAGAAAGAAACTCAGAGGCCATGAGGACACGCTCTACATTTCTGGTGTGTAAACTGTAACAAGTATTTTTACTGTTCATGAGTGACCCAGATACATCTTGGACTTTTGGGATGAGTCCCTTAAAGAATCACTTTACTCACACTGGCAGCCTATTTGATGTGTTGCATTGAGCAGTCGCACACATGGGACAGTGTAATTAAGATGCACATATATCTTCTTTTCCACTGAATTGCAGCTCACACCTGCAAAAGGAAAGAAAGCACTTGAACACCTACAGGAAAGCTATATAAAACTAGGAAACAGCTTTTAATAAGACTGCACAATACAGAGAGAAAGTACAGAAATAATGTTTTTGAGTGAGTAGTGTGTAATTGTTCAGAAAACATCTGTTTTAACAATAAAAGCACCTTATCGATTAGAGCCTTGAGGCTAGCTATTGTGACAGCTAAAACCTACTCTCAATTGTCATTTAAATGAGTACATCTTGCCTATTTTAAACAAATGTGTTTTTTCAACAAACTTGGACCATGCTGCAAATATGACATCTTTCCTCAACATGTTTGTCATTGTCTTAAACACATTTTACAACACTATATTACACTCTTTACAGACGGTTATAATTCTTATACAACCGGGCAATAAGCAAAGGTTTTTATGCAGAAAAGAATAGTTATAGTTGTCCTGTTTGGGTCACCTGTTAGTCCACTAACTGTTACAGCTCTCAGAAAAATCGCAGTAACGTGAGATTACGGACATTAAAAAACATCTTAATTAAAAACGAAAGTGCTGTCTTGGTGGATCACCTGCATGACGAATTAATTAGGACACTGCTAAGACTTGAAAAGCGACACGATTTGAGCTTCCACTACTTTGCGTGTTGGGCGACAATCTAAACTATGTTAAACGACAACACATTGAATGTAGTTTGGCGTGATGTTTCAGCATTTTAATCCCCTCGAGCCCCGGGCAGCAGCGGCGGGGGAATCACGAGCAGTCACGCTGATGCTGTGTTGCTCTTATCAGGAGGGCAGACCCAATCTGAGACCGCCTTAAAGAAAAGTCGTCGAAAAGACTTGGATAAATGTATAATTCTGAGCTTCTAGTTCATTAAAATAGGTCAAGAGTCCTCGCAACGCTAAACCACACTGTAAAACTTTTACCAAATAACCGGACAATGGATATTTAAACATAACAGGGCAGTTTTTTGCTATCGCTAACTAGCCTAGCATCCGGCTAGCCCGAGCACAAAGAAGCCCACTGAGCTAACCGCCTTCAAACAGAAAGACACTCCGCTCATTCAGAAATACGCAGACATGCAAAGTGAACAGAGTTAGAAAACAACTCACCGACGAATAACAGACAAACTAACAAATCAACAATCCATTTGCTCGACAGCAAACCCATCTTCCTGGTTTGGAAAGCAGAAGTGTACAACATCAAGGAGTTGACATGGAAAACGTCCGGGTTCCGCTGTTTGGTTCCGGTCTCCTGACAGGAATTTACCTCTGTCAAAATGGCAGCTCAAAAACTGTGCAACGGGTGTTTAAAATTTTCAAGTATTTTTTAAAAATTAGCTTCAGGTCGAGTTGATCATTGGATCAATGTAAAAGGAGGATTTTTCCCCTCCAACACTTCCTTGTTTTCATTTAAAGGACCATTGCGATGCCAGCTACGGTCATGACTCAACTCTGAAATTACTGTTCATTACTGATGACTCATTCCTGTACTGCTCTTTGGCTCATCCTTAACCACTTTTTTACAAAAAAAAGCACATAATTTTTCACACATCGCCCACACATCCACGCACACATGAAAAACACTCAGCATTTTTATTGATTAACAGGCATTTTTTATTTCTGTCTCCAGATATACAGAGCAGCGCTGCTTACTTAATTATTCATCTCATACAAGTCAGGAAAGAGACATCAGTGAGGTTTTTACAGCTCTCATAAAGTCACAGCACAGAGATGAGGCAGCAGCGCTTACAAGAAAAAGCTTTTAGCAGAACAGATGATACATTGAATAAGATAGTTAAAAGGATGAAGGAGGTTTAACATCACTGTGAGCAAAACATAGATCTCTGCTTTCATTTCTCAATGACTTTGTTGTTTCTACAGAGCAATTGTGGATGTGTTTATCAGAACAGGTTGCTCTTCTCTTCGTCTCGTCTTCTTCACCTCGTCTTAGCGGAACTGAAGAGGACTCACACGCAGACCGATCACATCCTTACCGATCTCAGTCACCTGGAAAATAAGGTAAGATCAAAAGTTGGAGAGGTGAGAAGAGTGAAAAAAAGAGGTGGATAAGGAGCACCGTCTTTGCTTAGATTTTTACCTTTTAATGGATACTGACAGAAGGCACAAACACAAGCTCAACCATCAAAAGGTCACTGACCAAACATTTTAATAAAATTCAATACTAAACCGTTCTTGTATTTGTCTTTAACAATTTCTTATTTATTCACTTGACTTTGTAGACTCCTACATGCAGGGAAATTAATCTCAACATTAGTGAAAAATGTGCGTTTAAGAACCAACAAATAAAAACGCCATATTGATTGTGTATAAATTTAAGTGTTCAGACATGAGTCCTCTTTATCCTTTGAACTCCAGAATTCTCCAGTTCTCCAAATTCTTAAAAACTGGTAATATTTGTGTTGGCTTGTCAATTTTTACTACTATAAAGACAGATTTCCTTCCATATCTTCGTGACTCTGATGATTCGATGAAAATGTTTGCTGTCATGGTGTGCAATATAAGGTTAATTAACTAATCTTAAGAGCTCTTCAGGTTTCCAATAATTTTGCCTTGTATACTGATTAAGACCTACCTGTGTGACCCTGCAGATCTGGCCTTTGTACGTAGGACAGTAGCAGGCTCCAGACAGAGGGCACTTCTCAACAGGACGTCCACGGTACAGAGGGACGAAGGAGGCGGCGCACAGGTCAAATGGATTGTGGGGGTCGTAGTTCAACTGGTGGGCGTCTGTCGGGGTTTTCTCACAGGCTGCCAAAATCTTACGGGTCTAAAATGGAACAGACAACATTTAACATGATGGTAACAAATGAGAAAATAATAAAGTAAAGACTAGTTTACCAGTTTAACATTTAATGTGGACCAACCTGCTGTGCAACGTTTGGATTCGGCCCCAGCTCGAGCAGGCGACGTGCAAAGCCGGCGGCCGTCTTAAAGTTTCTCAGTTTGAAGAAGAGGTTCAGAGCCGTGCGCAGCACCAGCACCATGTGGACCGGCTGCAGGTTACAGTGAGTGAAATAAGCGGCCATCTGTAAGGAAATCACACAAACAAACACAAGAAAAATGAGTCAGTCCACGACAACAACTTTGACATTAAATCAAGGTGCAAGCTGCAGAAACTTACCTCACACAGCCTCTTCTGCTCCTCCAGTGTGTCTTTAGGCAGCTTCTTTCTTTCTGTCTCCATGGTCAGACCCACGATGTACTCTCTGCAGATTGTGATCAGCTGCTGAGCCTGAAACACACAGGTGACCCAGACACATTTAATGTTCGGATTTCTAAATGTATCTTTGTGCAATAACTGCACTTCTTTATCTACATGCACAATGTGCAGCCACACATGGGTCGACAGGACACATTGTGATGATTTACACTGTATTTGGAGCTCACCTCTGCAATCTCCTGCTTGTTATCAACCACCAGCAGAGGCACAGACAGCAGGATGGCTCTGAAGCGCTCGACAGCCTCCTCAAACCGCCCGGCCGTGGTCAGCTGGTAGCACTGCTGCAGGCGGGCGATGAGGTCGGAGAGGCGAAGGCCCACAGCAGGCATCCCCTGCTTTGCCCCACAATCCTTAAATAGAAATCAAATACAAATTGATGTTTGTTTGTAAAGAAGCAAACAATGATTCTTAATAAGAGATGACAAAAACGAACAGCTGTACCTTCCAGTTTCTCTGAGGGTGACCACGCAGGCAGGGCAGGGAGGGCAGCCCCAGGTAACAGGTGCGCCCCCTGGACAGAGTCTGCATGAACAGCGACTTGTAAGGGCCGAAGCTCACAACTCCAACCTGGTCGTGGAGCAGCTGTGGTACAAAGGGGGGAAAAGTGAATGTCAGTGCAACGCATGAATTTCCCACATCTGTCAGGAAAAACCAGCATGAAACCAACAGCAGATTGTGACAGTGTGAACATACTCTCATGGCAGTTTCAAAAGAGCCGGCCAGGATGTGGTCCACTGGCAGCTGGGAGTTGTTGCACCACATCTGTGTAGGACTCATGCCCTTGGTTGGTGGGACGAAGAATCCATCTTCAGCTCCTCCTCCTCCACCGGCTGGGATGTCCTGATGGTTGGGAGGAAGAAATTGTCAGAAGAAATCGGTTTAGGTGAAAGGATTTGAGAACTCGGTAGACTATTTTATTGTTTGAGGATGAAAAGAGAGGAGAACAACAAAATCTGGGCTTCAACTGATATGAGATCTACTGACACTTTTACAGTTTCTAGCATTTTCTAGCAACACTGTGTTTTATTGATGGTGGGTTTTGTAAAGATGTAGTTCCTCTTACCAGCTCTGGAGGAAGGTCCAGGTCCTCCTCCACCTCCCAGCCTCCTCCCTCTTCCTTCCCCATTCCTTCATCCCCTAATCCTTCCTGGGCATCCATGAAGCCATCTGGGAGACAGAGAGAGTCTGTCAGTCTGATCTCTTTTAAAAAAGGTCACTTTTAAAATATTCTTCAGTTATGCTGAATTTACCTTCATCCAGCTGCAGCTCAGCATCATCTCCCCAACCCTCTCCTCCTGTAGCATCCATGTCCAGGTCGGCGGCCATCTGACCAGCTTTCCCTACGGAGGAGAAACAAAATGTCAGCGCCAACAAGTTTCGACAACTTACACAAGTGATTTTATTATGTCTTTTTTAATCAAACACTTGAAAAACACTTTTCACTTGTGCATAATAGCAAAACAGTTAATTGAAATGAGCCATTATATTGCAAATGTCTGTATTGAAAGCTGCATGGATACTATTTTATTAAATGTGACATTTGCATATGTAAATCTGCCCTTAGTCAAGATTGATAACTGACCCTTTGCTGCAATGGCTCCCTCAAAGAAGCCCTTTGATACAGTCAGCAGAGGCCAGTTGGTGTCCAGAGGGTTTATGGGTGGAGGAGGCTGCAGCAGCTGTGCATTGGGATCAACCTCTGGTACCTACAAGACACACGATCCACCATTACATCCATATTTCATCCAAAGTTTATAAGTTACAACTAAAACAGGTAAAAATGTGGTGCTCAAATGAAAAACCAACTGAATGAACTGCTTCTGTTTCAGACCGCATATAACAGCTGATCATGTTATGTATATGAAGGTATGGGGAATGTTTTCTAAACACACCGTCTCCTTTTCGGGGTCAAAGGTCTCCTTTAGCGCCTCAGCTTCCTCATCCAGCCCGTGAGTGGCTGCAGTCAGATAAGCCAGAGACTCTGGAAACAG
>JAQNCA010000004.1:19890645-19900805 GCA_029783725.1 Acanthurus tractus | reverse complement strand
GTCTCCTTTAGCGCCTCAGCTTCCTCATCCAGCCCGTGAGTGGCTGCAGTCAGATAAGCCAGAGACTCTGGAAACAGTTAAGCATGCATAAAATGATTAAATTGGAATAATTCTAAAGAAGGTATAGTTGCAAATAATCTAGTTGTAAATAAAGTTGCATCATGCCAAACACTTCAGCTTACAAGCAGGTTAGTGATTATTAAACAGTATAATGACACCACACTGATGCATCATGGACGCTTGAACTCACTCTGTCCACAGTTCTTCAGGATGCGAACTCGCTCACTGACGTCTCCAAGGTAGAGAGCCGCCTGGTAGTGGCCACTCATGTCCTTCCTGATCTCAGCTACAAACAGAGTTCACAAATATTATTTCACTGAGACACAAACCTACAACAACGTCACTACATCTGTGGCACAAGAAATAATCCTTTTAATAAACGTCTCTATCTCTTACCGATCTTCATCATCTTGCGCAGCTTTGCCAGGTTGCCAGTGATGAGGTAGAGGAAGGTGAGCTTGTCAAAGTTCTTAGTCCTCTGGTAGCACATTTCCACAACCTGGTGGTGCCCCTGCAGCAGTGCTGCCTCACCAAGACGCTCCCAGCAGCTGCGCTCATCCAGGGCCTTGGCAGCCTCCAGAGCCACCTGGAAACACAGAAGGAAAATGTTTAAAAAGTGAACTTGAACCTGAGTCTCATGCAAATATTAACCAGAGAGCAGAGAGAGAGAATGCAAACTAAAGTTTGATACACAAAACTTTTGCAGAGCAATTTCTGGCTCATTGGCAGCATCACTAATGCACTTACAAGCAGCATTTAATATAGTTTGTCCAGCAGAAACTCACCTCGATGTTTCCACATTCCAGAGCCAGACTGAAGCGTGTCTTCTCATCTTTGACAAAGTGCAGCGCCACCTCTGGGTAGCCCTTCTTCTGTAGGTAGGCAATGATGGACTGACCCACCAGCTTGGCATTACGCACCATGTGGAGCACCTGAAGGGACGAGGAAAAGTCAAAACCAGCACTTGAGAACCAAATGACTGTCACTGTGAAGTTAAAGTTAAAACACCTCTGAAATTGAGATTCACATTTATGTCAATGTTCTACATGAAATAGAACATTGCAGAGAAGCAGAAACACGACAGATTCACCTCCTCGTATTTGCGGTTGACCAGGGCGAGTTTAAAGCGGTACTCTGTGGGGTCGATGGTGAGGACGCGTGGCCTGCACTCCCTGTCCAGACAGTAAACGCTGTTTCCTCTCACACGGGTCACATAGATGGGCAGGTCCAAGGTCCTGATGATGCCGTGATCGCTACAGTGAAACACAATGAAAGTTTCGTGTTAGACATTTTCAGAAAATATCAAGAACCAGTGGATGAGTTTACTTTTCTCATCGTAAAACCTTTACAACAGATGTTACAAGTTTCTCTGTTTGAGGACACAACTGACAGAAAGCTTGATTTATTGTTTTTCTTTATGTGAACAAATTGTATTTATTATTGTATCATAACAAATTTGTTGTCTGTGTCCTTCAAAGAAAAGCAGTGCTGCAGGATGAATTAAGTGTTTGCGATGAAAGAAACTTTTAATTTCCATTTTTAAAAACATGTACTGCAAAACTCTCTTGTGAATTCATCATCTAACATTTGGTCTGACGAGCGTTCACAGTTGCTGCGCTGCTGGTTGCTTTGCACTACAAACAGTGCTTTCATCTAAGAAATCAGGTCAATCAGACACCAAGCGGGAAATGTAGCCCACCAACAGTCTGATGCATTTGTCTTCACTTCCAGTAATCAATGTCTGTTCTACATTTCTGGTTTTCAAAGTAAAACTAAGATGAGTGTCAGGATCTGCTGCTGTGGCCTGTTTAGAGTGGAGGCAGTTTACCCGTCTGATTACAAACTCGCGTCAGCTGCTCAGGCAAATGAACGCTGCACTTTCTACAGCAGCACGTACCCAGAGGTGAGGGCGTATTTGATGTGGTTGGAGGTGGTGTAGATGAAGACTCCACTCTCGTCCCAGGCTCCACTCTTCACCCTGATGTTCTCATGAATGTTGCACAGACTCTCCAGCTTGCGGTTGCAGATCATGATGGCTGATGGACGGAAAGGAGAGCAGAGAAGATTTAGACTCTGTGTTTGTGCTGTCACTTTAGAAGAATCACTGGAGGTTACCTAGCAGACATTAGTGGTCTTGTTGTAAACAATAACAGTGTCATTTTTCAAATCAATTCACTTAGTTGTACCCTGACCTGCTTAATGATGCTTTTACAAACATTTCCACGAATTAAATCCTTACAGAGCATCTTCTGCCTTCTCTGAACATCTTGGACCCTAAATAGCTTTTTCCTCTGGAGTTGAAAAAGTATCTCCCATTATCATTAACCCAAGAAAATTATTTTAGCAGCCTCATATTGAGCAAGATGGAAATCAAATTAGTGCCTAATGCTGGTTTATCAGGTTATACAAATGCTGTCCAAACAAAGCTCATGTTTCAGTGATGCTTCAGAGCTTCAGTCTGAGCAGCACAAACATGTTTTGATGACAAAAGAAGATAAAGATGTTGTGAATGTGATGGGTTTGCTTGTCTGAACCCGATAGTCTTTATCTACCCACCATGTTTAGCCAGCAGAGCCACGTGGCTGGTGTCGGCACTCCATACCACATACTTGACTTTGGAAATCTTAACAGTGGCCAGAGAGCGTTTCTGCTGCACGTCGAACAGCGTGACGCCGTCGGCATCACGCAGCAGCAGTGAGCCCGTGCCGGCGTAGAAGATTTCCTCACAGCTGGGCACCTGAACCTTCTTCACAATCTCATTTTTCAGGTTCTTAATGAGCAGCTACAAAAGAAAAGACAAAATGATAACGATTACTTCTGTTATTATCTACAATAAAATGCAAAGATGGTTAAAAAATTATGATTTTTTGGGGGAACAAAAAACAGGTTAAATAAGTAAAACTGTATGTCCTGAAGAAATATTATACATAAAACAGAAAATTGCTCTGTAAACTGCCTTCCACTGATGAGCTGCAGCAGGCTGTATGAACCCAGTTTAATCCTGATCCTTATCAAGGTAAGACTTTATGGCTATCAAAACATTAACTCACTTTCCAGACCTGAAAACAGACTTACAGAGTGCATACGGTCCAGAACAGCAAATCGGTTCCTGGCCACCCAGACTGCAGTCAGACCAGAGGACCTCTTCCCTTCAGGTGCTGAGAAAAAGATATTTTCTAAAGAGATTTAACCTGCTGCCACCCAAACAACAACTCACAGTGTCACAAAGATTTGGTAAAAAGCAAAACAAGACATAACTGCATATATTAACTCTAAAGGTATACAATATGAGATGAGTAATCACAAAACAAAGTGTGAGGGAAAAAAACAACTTTAGTGTCATGTTTCTTTACCATCTGGGTTCTGAGAGTCACTTTCTTTGGGAATAGAGTACAGGTCATAGGTGCTGTTCTCCAGGTTGGTCGCCCTCTGCAGGAGATTTAGAGCATTACATGAAAATACATTGCAAACAAACAAGTGTCCGCATCTACCTTTAAGATTTTAATATTAAGCTCATTTTAAGGTTCAAACTTAATGTTTGTGAAATGTTTTTCTTTCTGTCCAAACTGCAACACATATTTTTCTCATCTGTCTACATGCTCAGTTTTGGTGCCTGTCTCTTTGAAAGCTCCTCTTCATGAAAAAGCCTAGTCACAGTGGTGGCATTACTTAGGGCAGCTTTGGGACTGCACAGCCGTGACATTACAACCTTACTAAAGTCCTGACAGCTTGTTTGAAGTTTCTGCATTGCTAGCTTGCATTTCTCTGCAGATTTAGCATTTTTCATACTTCCACGGCATTGAAAGTATTCATAGTAAATAGCACCTAAACCTTTTTTCATAATAAATTTTATTTCTTACAGTATGTAACCTTTTAAGAATAAACATAAAAAATACTTACAGTGCAGAGCAAGACAGCGTTCTCAGCAGGGTTGTAAGACATGCTGAACACCGGGAACTTAGACCCACTGGAACAAAATAATACATAAAAACAGCATGTTATGCTCACAGTATCAGAATACAAACCAAAAGTCTTAAATCAGTGATATTGAGGGTGAGGTTGGTGTTCACTGTATGTCAAAAACATTAGAAATGACCTACCTGCGCAGCTGCATGACAGCCGTGTCCTTGCTGCTGTTGAAGTCCAGCTGGCGGAGGAAACGGTCCTTGACGTAGTATAACATGTTGCCATGCACAGCGTATGCAGGACGCTCACGCTCCAGCTTGAACACAATCATGCCGCTGTCATGACCTGCAGGAGGCACAAAGGATCTTTTAAGGTAACTTCCACATTCACATAGTCATTCACCTTAATGTGAGACTAAGTTTACATGTGAGAGTCTTTCTGCTGTGGGAGGAGCAGAAATGTCTGAAATGTTCAAATCAAGTATTTTTAATCTGGAAATGTTCAAACTGAATACCAAACTCATCAACAGGATCTAAAAAATTAGACTCCTGTTGACTCGGTTAAATGAGTACAGATGCAGCCCAGCGTCACCACCCACCGGCAGCAAACAGGTTGAGGTTTGGATGAGCCCCCAGCACCCAGAAACGATCGTGGTCCCGGCGGAAGGTCTGCACTCCGGTCCTTTTGGACATGTCCCACACCCGGATGCTTTTGTCCTCAGAGTTGGACAGGATGAGCTCCTGACGTGGGTGGAAGACAGCGCAGGACACGTTGTTGTAGTGACCGCGGCACGTATCCAGTTCCCAAGCTTTGGATTCTGGACCACAGAATAAACGATTAAGTGTGGAAACAGAAACAAGAAACAAGTACGTTTTTGGTGGAAAGTAAAATCATTTTTCATTAACTTTGAAAATGGAAACTTGGAAATCAGAAAAAGTCAACAGGACTTGAGTCTCTTACCATTCATTCTCCAGATTTTGACCTGCCTGTCATCGGCCCCTGACACAATGAGAGGCATGCTGGGATGGAAGGCAGCCCAGTTGACCCCACGGTCGTGACCCTGAACACAGATACATTAAGTCATTTCATGCAAACCCAACTAAAAATCCATCAGATCTACTGAGCTGCTGGACTACAAGATCTCTGACCAGTAAATACTGACTGATGGTCTCTGAGAAAAATGTAATTAGAATTAATTAAGAATTAACCCATCAAATTAAAACAAAATGAAACTAAACCACCACTAAAGTAGAATTTTTTTTTTCAAAATTATGGAAAAAACTTTATGTTTAATAAAAAGACCAGACAGTTATTCAAATCATAATCCTCTTTCAGCTTCTGCACATCTCCAACAGAAGTGGAAAACCCTGAAGATGAGGGTGTGACTGTGCCTGGTTATGTGGCGTCTTCCAGTGGATGACACACCACAGTTACTGATGTGACAACCCAACCCAGGCAGTGGCATTTTATTTACAAGGATGGGACATTTCTGAACCTCAAGGAGTAATAAATCCGAACTTGGAAATGCACAGAATAACATGATGTCATTTAGGGAGCTGCCTGTTCCTGAAACACTGAGCCCAAAACCTCTTTTATTGGTATTTTCCATGAACAGGACTGAAACTTGGAATTGGTGACGATTTAGAAAGTCTCTTCACAAAGCTCGCTTGTTTCCATTCATCCTTTCAGTGGACACTGCTGCTTTTCACATTACAGTAGCATCACTGGAAAACTTTCAGCAGCGTCAAGGGAATTCCTTAAGAATTGTCGCTTTGAGCCGAAAGAGTATTACAGATAAGACATGTTTTGATGCATTTGGGTGAGAGAGACCACTGATGAAATAATCCCTTAACCCTAAAAGAGTTTAATGAGGACAACACATTATGAAGATTGTTTACCTGTCATTCATCTGTCAAATTAAAGGTTGAGTCGCTCACACAAAAATATATGAGACTCTAAAAAACAGAAAAAAGAAAAGAAAAATCTAAATTACAAATGAAGAGTCACTGCTCACCTCAAGGACATGCTTGACAACAGCATCTGAGGCGCCGAACAAGTCAACACCAGAGATGCCACGCACCTCCGTCTCCACAGCGCCAGGAGACAGGTTCTTCTTCCTCAGACCTGGAACCAACATTCAGGGCATCGTGTGCAAGGAAGGAGCCATATTCATGTTACACAGGGTACAACCACAGTACAGGGGAGGGGGAAAAACATGTAAAACAAAACACAAGTTATTAAAATAATCAAATATAAAGATTTATCGTTGGAGAAGAGAGACAACAGAGGATAATTATAAAGGAGGGAGAACTGTTGGACTACTGAACACACACACAGGGTGAAAACACAAACACAACCTCTGCTCTCTCATTCCACACTAACTTGAGTCTGGAAACAATCGTAGCTGAAACAGGGCAGTTGATAGGGTTAATAAATCACTTACATACAGATGAAAAACACAATTAATCATGATTTGATTGGACAGCAGAGCAAGATACCGATTATCTCCCAGACTCAAAAGAGATCAGGAAAAAAAATGATTGAGAAAGCACAGCTTGCATTCATGATTCCTGCCCATTGAAACAATGTGGTGAACAGATAATTCAACAGCATGAAGAGATGACAAAGGGGGACAGAAATGGCACTAGGAACCCATGTGCAGGTGTGGATGTTTCCAGGGAGAGCATGGGATAAGGAGGACGCAGGGAGTGCGTGGACTTGGCTGATGGGGTGGGGGGTGCTTGGAGGCGTAATGATGTGCTCTGATTGGGCGTTGGATGTCAGAAATATAGTATGAAGAGGGTTTTTTTTTTTTTTTTTAATAGAGGCTCATGCATGTTTCGACACAGATGTTGAAGTTACATGCAGAGTTAAAGAATGTGACATGTTAAAGTTTTGGTTAGAAAATAAGTTGATAACAATATAACAACTTTAGCTACAAGAAATATAAACAGTGGTGTAAATTTCAAGTTATATCTGGAGTTGCACAGCCAGGCGTGCAGATGTCATGCCAGGAGGAGTATAAAAACATTTTAAAAGTAGTGTTAAGGAAGTTTGACTTTGTTAAAGAGACACTTTTGAACAAACGTTAAGTAACAGCTGTTTTTCTTGACCTAATATCAACCAAGAAAATACACAGATAACAACATGGGCTTCCTATAAGGAAAGTATAAGAGCAGAGTGACCCTTCTTTCATGCCAAATGGATGCAATGCATGAAACATGGCAAGTTTAGCTTGAAAATTCAAAGCCCTGTGATGACATTTTATGATTTTAGAGGTCATAAAAAATGTATGCATAAATACTATCATGCTCAGTCTTTAATTATGTAGAAGCAAATTAATTCCAGGACTAAGGAGACAGGAACATAGGGATCTTATGAAAGTTCACATGTAAGAAAGTGATAGTGGATGTGAGACAATTTAGTTAGTAAGAAGACAAGAGACACAAAGCGAGACACACCATTAACAAACAAAGATCTTAAAGGCATGCAGAGGCATAGAAACACTTCTTCCATGTTATATTTTGATTCTTTTTTAACCACCTTGTACATTTCTCTAATCTGAAAACTTTTTCTTCATGAAGAACCCTTATTTTAAGTACTAACAGGATAGATTAATCTGAGTGGTTATCTGTTAATTTTTTTCAGGTAATCTGCTCCCATCTGCTTTCACAAAGCTAATAAAAAAAAATCAGCTGACTCACTAGCAGGCAGCCTCATCAGCCTGGCTGTTGTAGAACAAAGTAGCTCCCTCTTGTGACTTAAGAAGATGGTGATATATCAGCCATTAGCTGCTCTGTTCTAGATATTTTGGCATCAGTCATTGAAAAAAGTGAATGACTACAGATTTACAGTCTATTATTTCATAAACAAATATAACATTATGAATTTGTTCTGACATAGATTTCCTGTCCGTAGCCTTTGAAAGGAGAAGTGTTTCTGCAAACAGCCCACAGAGATTTGTCCTCTACAAGTAGGAGAGGAAGAAGAGTTGATGCAGAAATCGATACTGATCCTGTTTCTGCTTCTTCCTCATCCTTTATACCACTCTGCCCTCCCACCCCCTTCTCAACACAGCCCACTGTCCTCTGGTTCACCATCCTTAGACTCTCACCGGAAATATCCCACACACGCACAGTCTGGTCCAGACTGGCTGACACCACCAGGTCCTCGGATGGATGGAACTGGGCACACATCACATAATGATTATGTCCGGTCAGCACACTGTAGATGAGGAGAAAAGAAGGGATACATTCAGTGGTCTGAGCGTGTTGTGTGATAATATTTATGCAAGATAAAAGATCTATGTAAATGCCCAGTATCTCATTATTTTGTATAAAAAAAAAACAACTTTTAAACTGTGCTTTCAAGATTTAAAAAAAAGCAGTGTAAATTACCAGACGCAGGTCCTGGACTGCCAGTTCCAGATGCGAATGGTCTGGTCATCTGAGGCACTTAGAATCCAGGGATACTCCTACAGAGAGGGAGAGGATTAAGTTAGTACACTCATTTTCAATGTCCCTCTTTAAATGGACGACAAGGTACCAAGTCCTTGGTGCTCTCGACTATGAAATCAGTGATGAAATTGATAAGGAGCAAATGTATTTAAAGGCGGAAGAATAACTCACATGGTGGAAGAAGGTTGTTCTGATGTAGTCGAGATGACCAAGGAGAGTGAAGAGACAGCGCCTCAGCTTGTAGTTCCACACCTAGTTTGTATACACATGGATGTAATTATATAAAGTATTAAAGCAATGAATGTTGTAATCCAAATGGCACAAAAGTATCATACTACAGACCAGTGAATATATCATCTATTACATCTGAGGTAAATGTTTGGACCTCAAAGACTCTTGAATAGATTTTTGCCAGCATATTTGATATGAACATCTCAGAGACAAATATTATTTTTTGATGCAGAACAGCATCACTCAAAAAATGAAATGTTAAAATGGCGACATTTGCTCACCCCTTCATTGCTTACTTGCAACGAGCGGGTGCAAAAGCAGACTCACCTTGATTTTATAGTCATCTCCTCCAGACACAAACAGAGGCTGCTGTTTGTGGAAATCAATTCCTCTCACGGGGCCTGTGGGTGTACACACATCAGTTACATGTATGAAAACCATTCCAAGTATCTATAAAGAACATTTAGTAAATGTTTAAATAATAATTTACTCCATCAGCGACATCACTGCCTTACCATCGTGCTCGTCAAACTTGTCAATCAGTGTGCACATCCGATAGTCCCACAGCTGGATGACTCCATTGTGCAAACTTGCAAGAACCCATGGCCTCTTAGGATGGAAACTCAGGCCTAAAATATGAGACAGCTGATCAGCTTTTTCAAGTTACCAGTGGAAAACGAGCTATTAGCTGGCCTAAAAATCAGCAAAGATACATGAAAGTGGTCAAGTTAGCGAAAAAGTCTAACGTCTATTCGTTACGCTAACCAGATAGCTAAATAAGTATATAAGTAGTGTCGGTTCAACATAAGATGTGACATAAATGATTGTAAGTTAAGAGTTTTAGATATATGAACCTCTAAAAACAAGCAACCGATTCATTCACAGACAAAACTTTAAAAAGATACGTAACTAATGTTAAGCCTGTTTAACGCCAGCTAGCTAACGTTAGCTACTATGCTAACTGCAGCTGGCAAAGTCTTACCTTTGACACGGGCTGACTTCGTTTCAAATTTTGTTAACATCGTCGCTCGAGAGTAATGTAAGCAGTATACTTAATGCTGATATTAACTGTAACTCTAAAAAATAATGAAAACGCAGATAAAATATTCCAGATAGCTGAGCTCAGGCGGCCTGATCGCCTTCGCCCATTTAGCCGATTCTCCTTTTTCCTGACACGTAGCTTGTTCTGTCTTCCGGTTTGGTGCAATAAAGTTTGTATTGAAAATTTGACGCAGAAAGCTCCACGGCGGCGGCAGCTAGAGATACAACACATAGAACTGAACTGACATGTGCCATAACTACCGTGTAGTAACATAACTGATCTAAATTTTATATTTCTACAAAGGCCGGTGATGATATGTAGACATACTTATGAGACGGAGTCTGTGCCATTGAGAACAGAATCATCACAGGGTTTGTTTAGCAGCTGCTCTGGAGCTTTCAGTCATACATAATGATCTTCATCTGAACATGGAGTTTGCCTGTTCAATTTGGATTGTACATGTT
>JAQNCA010000004.1:19834542-19883020 GCA_029783725.1 Acanthurus tractus | reverse complement strand
AGGCTGCAGGTTTTCTTTCCAACCAAACACTCCACCAGCTGATTTCACTGATTATCTCACCTTCAAGCAGAGAGCAGCGACTAATCAGTGAAATCAGCTGGTGGAGTGTTTGGTTGGAATGAAAACCTGCAGCCTCTCAGCCCTCCATTGCATGAGTTTGACATCCCTGATATAGACTACTGATAGGTCTTTAGACGACTGTAGGCGACCTATTATTGGCTGAAGTATTATTGGTTGATCTTTGTCGAAGTGATGTTTACATATAATGTGTCTAATTCAATAATATAACAATATAGACCTAAACTGTTTTTTATTTGCAATTCTGCACAATGACTATTTTAAACATTGGTACTTTAGGTACATTTTGATAAGTAGACCTTTTGTAGCTCACATTTACTTAAGGGACAGTTTGAAGACAAGACCCTTACTTGTGATAGAGAGCATCAAGTTAAAAAACTTTTTAGTAATTAGTCTTACTGATTAACAGAATTGAATTAAACACAAACTGTGCCAGTCTGTGACACTGTAGTCCTCTTATATGCAGTGGAATGAAACGTGATCAAATGAAAAGAAAATAAGGGGCATCCAGTGAGAAATTTGCATGTGACAACAGCTTTACTTCTCTCTCAGGAAACGTGACAATTTCGCATCGTTGTAAATACAAAGTGGTTGCCAGGGGTTACAGCTGCAGTTGCTGAGTAACGCACGGGCTACAAATAATGTCGGGGATGATTCAGACAATAAAAAAAAACATAAGGATAAATATTTAGCATTATCTTGGCCGTGTCGATAGCAACGCTGATGGAGAAGCAACAAAATAAGGATGACGACATTTTTTTATTAGTAATACTTGATGGATGTTCATGAGTTATTTCTTGCTTTGAATACAAACTTTTTTTAAAGAAGGAGGCTGTTTTCAAACAATAAACGGATTAAGCTTGTCTAGTTGTTGTGTGTTAATCAATTTCTAAATTAAAAATTCTTCACTTTTTTTTCCACGATAACAGAAAACAACCATCTTTACAGTAAACGTTTATGAAGGGTCCTTAAGAAAATCAATTTAGCTTCAGTTTTATTATGTTTGCCGTTTTTTTATGATGCTGCCATCCAAGGAAAACGTAGAAAATAATCAAATTTTAATGCAATTTTAAAGGAAGCTGAACTCTGTTGCATCAGGCTATACTGGGTGTGTTAAGCAGCAGTGGTCTGGTCTGCAGCAGGAGGAGGAGAAGGAGGAGGAGAAGGAGGAGAAGGAGCTCAGACAGATGTGAATAACGGTGCAGACATTTGATATTTGATTTTGCTGGGCGGGGAGCTGCTCCTCTGAGCTGCTTGGTCGAAGTCTGGGTGCTGAGGAGTTGCAATCTACGATTCTCCATCGCTGGATGTCCCGGAGAAGCGACTCTTTCTTAGCCAAGGATCAGAAAAGGTAAGAACTGTTTCATGTGAATTTGTGGCGAGGAAAAGTTTTTTTTTTTAATGAGGTAACTAGTGAACCTGCAGGAAAAGACTTCAGCTGCAACTTGTTGCGTCTTCTCGCCTCATTAGGAAAATGTGGCAAAACGAGCGGCGACTGTTTTTATTTTATGTTTGAGACCATTTAAAGAGTTTTAAAAAGAAACTGAGCTTTTATTTTGACATAGTTTAGTCCAAACTGGACATGAAGCTGAAACAGAAGCAGAAAAGGGTTGAAAGTCACAGAGAAAAAATATAAAAAAGGACTACATTTATTTTAAAATAGTTAATCATTGAGTTTAAATCATCTTATTAACCATTTTAACAAAACTTTTTTTTTTTTTTTTTAATTTCAGACATTTCACGGTGCTTTCAAAAATAAATATCCGTTCAGTTTCCTTGAGAAAAAATGTTTTGATGCATATTTCGGTGGGTTTTTTTGTGGAAGCTGTAGTGTGGTGCGTGTGGTGGGAGCAGGGTGCGGCAGGCGGCACACCCACCTTCCCCGTCAATGAATGAACCTCACACAGTTGTTATACTGACAAACACCGTTTCATGGGGACTTTTACTCTCTTTTTCAAGCTTAAAATTAGCTTAAATGTTGTTGAAGGCGCTGATTTATAGCCTCATCGTCGTTTTCCACTTAAATGCGGAATGAGTTCATGTTAACCACTTCTCTCAGTGCGTGCGGTCAGTCAGCCTTAAAAAAAGGTCATGACTTTTGAAAATAAATAATCATTTGAGTGATAAAACACCTTATGATCAACGACATGCGGATTCAAGTTGTTCTCCAGTCTGACCATAGGGAGGCAGTCTGGTGGAAAATGCTGAATATTTGGGATTTTGCATGTTTGTTTGAGAAAAAGATCAAGTGTAAAGGTACATTTTGTGTGTTTTCGAAGGCTTTACATTAAGCTGTCTCACACTCACACACATACACAGCGTGGTTTGCCAACAGACCTCTTCTTGTGCTTTGACCCATGGACTCCTTGTTTAAGTGGATTACGAGTGAAATCAAGTTAGAGATGTTGTGTCATGACGACCAAACAAGCAGCACACACGAACACTCCGCTTGAGACAAACATTTGTTTCCTGACCAACTGGGTTTAAGGAGCATGTGTGTGTTTGGCATGTGCAAGTGCATGTGTGTGTGTTTGTGTCCCTGCCGTTCATAGGTGACTGTGCAGAGGAGCATGATGATGGAGTCACATCCTGTTTGCCGTCCTGTTGCAAGCCTCATGCATGAACCTATTTTCAGCACCTCTTCAGCTGGGGAAGTGCTCCCTGTTCCTGGTCATGTTTTCCATGCTGTGCTCTGGAAAAGGCACTTTTCCACACTGGGCTTGTTTCTTCTCTCCTTTCTGTTTCACCTCTCTGCTATTTTCCTCTCCCATTTCTGTCCCGACTTGATTCCATAAGCAACAGAGTAATGGCAGCAGGAATGGAGGGATTCGATTTTTCCATTACGACCCTCCATATACATTTATTTTGAGTGGTTTACATGAAGCATAATTGGTACCCTGACTTTAAAGCTGGAGTGGGAGTATTGAGCTGGGAGGAGGAGGAGGAGGAGGAGGAGGACAACTGATGGAAAAGAGAGGGAGTAGCCACCAAAATGAGACTATGAGGAGAGGAGGAAGGGAAGAAAAAACAGAGTAAAAAGGAAAAAAACTGGCAAATATGACAAAGTTGCCAGTTGTTCAGCAGCAGCCAGACTGCAGCACATCTGGAACACATCAGTAAGTTGGAAAATCTTACAAGAAATAAGGGGGTGGGGGGGGGTTAGAAAGAAAGAGTGGTGAAAGAGAGGGGCCCCAGCTGTGACTCACTTCTCCGCTATTCCACTCCATCAGTGTTTAAAGTATTTGTCCTTCTGCGGCCGAGGCACAGGGCTTCCCCCATGTTCCTCCCTCCGTACACTCCCTTCCCTCCCCTCCACCTCCTCCTGACTTCAAGTGAGTCATCCTGAGTTTTAGGGGTCTCTTTTTCCATTTCTCACTCCTTTTTTTTGCTCTCCTTTTTCTATTCAAACCTCCTCACCAGTTCAACAACCCAGCCCCGACTGTTATGTTTCAATGGCACTAATGTAAACAGATTCTTTCTCTTTATTTATAACCATCCGTCAGTGTAAACTGGAAAAAAGGAGTGAAGCAATTGTGAAGCCAAGTGGACGATGGGTGGGACGATGGCCAGTATGGTCAGAGGGTTTCTGCACTGTGAAAAAATATCCATCTTTTAGTGTTAAATGTCTTTTTTCTGGCTTAAAAGCCTGTTTTTCTGAATGGAGATCAGCTGGGGCTTTTTTTTTTACAAGAAACAAAACAAAAGAAATATAAGATGTGAGTCTAACATCAGAAAATGTTCAGCAACAAATCTGCTGTCATCTGTATCTGTCCCTCCAGATCGAAGAGCGTCTTGCAGCAGCGTTTAAATCGAAATACATTACAGAGGAAGAGAAGGCTGATGACAGCAACTTGATTATCTGGTTGTACGATGCAGCTGCACAACGGCTTGTGGTTTGAGTAGCTTAAACTGACTGAAAAAAACCTCTTCACTGCTTTGCACAACGTAAAATACGACTGCAAACACATTTTAATCCAGATCTGATGTCTCTAGGGCTTGCTAAAAAAATCATGACATCATCCCCTCATTATTTTTAGAAAAGGAATCATGAAGCCTGAAGTCAGACTGGCGCCATTTTATCAGATCTGGGAGCGTGAAAATGTAACTTTTAGGGTGAAGGTGAAGCCAGCAAAAAAAGAAAATCTGTGTGATTTATCCTGATTAAAATCTATTAATTGAGCAAAACTGGAGCTGAAAAAATGTCAACTAATTCATCAGCAAAGATGTCATCAATTTGAACAGAAGAATTAATTGATTACATCCGATCTTTTTAAAAAGCCCAAAGAAAAAAACTGAAGAACTAAACTGTGTCAGATAATCAAAACAGCTTTAACTTTGTCATGAACATTATTATTGTGTATATATAAGGTTTAATGGCCTCTAAAAATGCATTTTCTGTAACAAAAGTTTACATAAAGTGACCCAGCAGCTGCAGATTCACGGCCTTGTTAGGACTTCAGATGTGTTTGCAGTGAAGATGGGGCTCACTGGGAGTGGAGCAAATAAAGATGTCCATGTTTAGAGCATGATGACAGACACTCTGTAGGGTCTCTGGAGGTTGTGGGGCCACACCCGACACCGAGGACATGAACACCGAGGAATGTCCGAGCGAAACGGCCTGCAGGAATGCTGTTGAGAAAGCAGTGTCTGGTTTGTTAGTATGAGTCAGAAACCTGCAGAGGGAGAGAGAGGAACGTCTCACCAGATTGATTCTAACCAAATATAAACGTGACGTGAACACAGTGCAGTCATTATTTGTGGCGTCTGTTTTCGTGGTTCACTTGTTGTTTCAGCCATTCATGAAAAGACAATGATAGCATTGTGTAGTTTCAGAAAATGCAACGTAGGAGTGCATGACCCGTCTGAGCAGAGCTGAAAGTTGTTGCCCTCATGTGGTGGCATCTTGTTCTTCATCTCAAAGTCTCAAAACAATGACAGAAATCTTTCATACTAATTCTTTTCCACATCTTTCTCCTCACAGTTTTACCTGCCTTCCCTGAGCGGTGGATTTGTCAAAAAATATCTGAGGGAGTGACTGCAAAAAAGAAGAGAGTGGCATCTTACAAAACAATTCTCAGCATCTCTAAACCACCCACATCTTGCATCATGGCCATAGTCCTCCACTCCAGCCCCCTGCTGTGGACACGGCTGGCAGCCCTGGTCTTCTCCTGCGTGGCCTTCTCCGTGGCCGTGCACGGTGGCAAACTCTTCCACGGCACCGGCGACTGGTGCATCTTCTGCTGGGCCTTCAGCTTCGCCGGGACGCTGCTCGTCATCCTGGTGGAGCTGTTTGGCCTTCAGACCAGAGCCCCCGTCTCCTGGAAGAACTTCCCCATCACCTTCGCCTGCTACGCCGCCCTGCTCTGCCTGTCCGCCTCAATCATCTTCCCCCTCTATTTCCTCAAAGGCTCCATGGGCCCGAGCCAAGTCCGCGACTTCCGCATCGTGTCGACCGTCTTCTCCTGCCTGGCCACCATCGCCTACATGAGTGAGGTGAGCATCAGCAAGGCGCGTCCGGGCGAGGTGGCCGGCTACATGGCCACGGCCCCCGGCTTGCTGAAAGTCTGCGAGACCTTCGTGGCCTGCATCATCTTCGTCTTCGTCAGCGACCCCGTGCTGTACGACCGTCACGACGCCCTCAAGTACTGCATGTCCGTCTACTGCATCTGCTTCATCCTGTCGGCGGGCATCATCATGCTCTGCATCGGCGAGTGCACCGGCTGCCTGCCCTTCCCGTTCGCCCGCTTCCTGTCCGCCTACGCTCTGCTGGCCGTGGTCCTCTATCTGTCGGCAACCATTATCTGGCCCATCTTCAACTTTGACCCCAAGCATGGCGGAACGAAACAAAGGCCCTACAACTGCAGCAGCACGCATGGGCTGTGTACGTGGGATAAGCTCATGGCCGTGGCCGTTCTCACCGCTGTCAACTTCATCCTCTACCTGGCCGACCTCATCTACTCCACCCGCCTGGTGTTCGTCAGCGCTTGAGGGGTGTGCCAAGGGGTGTGAGGCCAGCAGTTTGCTTTAAGTAAAATAAAAAAGAATTTGGCATTTTCTCAAAGACTTTCGAGCTTCTTTCAAAAGTATAAATCTGACTCTTGTCCATTTGTTTAATGGTGGCTGCATCAGCTTGAGGAGCTTGTGCCAAGATTTACTGTAAAGGTAATTTACAAATGGGGGAGCTTAGTTGAGCACTGTAATCTTCTGTGAGACTTCACCTGCTGATTTCATTCATTGTAGTTCTGGTAGAAAAAATAGCAGGTGAAGTAGAAGCGGCCCAAAGCTAGTGTGAAATTGTTAATCTCTAAATATCTGGAGATAATATAAATGTGTAATGAAATGATTGTGGCTTTTTAAATAAAATGAAAAGTTCAACCCATCAGCCTTTGTAATCAGACCATAACTGTGTGTTTTTCGGACCCAAACTCGCAATTCTGCCTGTGTAAACCTGCCAAATTTGATTTTATTTAAAGTATACTGCTAGCATGAGGATTGTATTGAGAGTAGGGGAGGTTAGAGGTCAATAACTATGTTTACATGTACACTATTATTCCTTTTCTGTTTATGCATTGGGGCAAGTAAATGTCAAACCCTGTTTCCAGTGTCAAGAAAAAACTTATTTTGATTATGAGAGACCTGAATGTGATGTCTGGAACATGCTGATATTACCTGAGACATTTAAAAAATAACTTATTGCCTGTTAATACTCAAAACACAGTGATTTTTATGATCTGGATACCAACAAACAATCAAAGATACAACACCCAAGATAACATGTGCATGTAAACATAGTCTGTAAAGACCAAAAAAACCAAAGAAAATGGCGGCTTTTTGTTGTGTTTGAATTTTTTTCTGTATGATCTATAATGTCAGTGCTCTCGCTGAAGTTTGTTGTCATTTTTAAAGTCAGGTATAAAAAAAAGACTGCCAGGCAGTTTGAAAAAAGCTAAAAAAAGAAATGAATGTTAGCTGGAAGGAGCCGAGATCAAATGAAGTGTTGGAGAAGATATTTGAATGCAACCCAATTGGAATCTGTTCAGTCTTTGATGATTTAATTGAAAGAATTGACTGTTAGCGTGCAGAGCAGCTGATCAGACGGTTTCATTCATCGCTTGTCATTTTTTATATGGCTCGAATGTTTCAAGACTTGAAGTCAGCGACATAGCATACTTGACGTTAAGGTGAATGCTAGGATAGCTTTATGCTCCTGACTCTGTATCTGCAAGCTGCAATCAATGGCAAGAATATATATGTAGGAAAAAATATGCAAGATTGTGGATTTTAAAGAAAATAGCAAAAAAATATGTTACAAGTGCACTTAATATTCTCAATATATGTTTAAATTTGTAGTATCTCCAAATATAAATGCAATCTATTAACACCGAACCCCCAGCACTCACTTCATGTACATTGTCAATTGGTCTTTTGTTTTTTTTACTGCTGTAATCAGTACTCAGAGAAAGAGTCTAGAAAAAAGATGTTTCTTTTTCTCTACATGTCATTACTGTTATATTCTTCAACTCTTTTATACTCCACTGTTGGTGTTTTTTCTTTTGTGCATACCACATCAGTGTTGTATGAAAACATAATCCAGTGTTTCAATAAAACCACGTGGTAAAAATGTGTGTGTTTGTATTACTTTATGTTTCGGTTTGGTTAATGTCGCAATGTCACCCACTTTTGTAAATATTTCTTTTAGCCATGAGAGCGAAGCAGCTCAGTGGCAAAGCATTCGTCATGCGCTTTGGTCAAGACTGAAACATCTCAATACCTGATGGATCACCAGATTACACAGAGTTCACTACCAACCAAACTCTAAAATCTGTCTACCTGTCCATAGAAATCTGTCTTTTTTTATCCAAATACACGTCAAACTATCACTACCGATTTGAATGAATTCACTTAAAGAAACAAAGAGTGCTGATTATTTAAAACAGAGTGTAAACTGAATTAAATCAGCTTTAGAACACTATTTATACTTCAGTGTTTACTCTCTTGGTTCCCTTCCTTCCTCCCTCCTCTCTGAAAACCCCAGAAAGACCTACAGAGACTTGAATGTCTCACAGCCTCAAGAGTTTTTGACTGTCAGGATGGTTGACTGCTGGTGATCTGGTAAACATCTCAGTCACCTATAAATCTACGAGCAGGAAACGAGACAGTGGTGACGCCCAGTTGGGACACAATGATGTGCCTTGAGTTTATTTTGTTTAAGGAAGGGTTGTACCCTCTGGCATGAAAACATGGCTACTACAATGACGGGTCCAAACACTGGCACATATGGAGTTAGTGTGCCTCCATCACAAGGCATGTGATGCATGATCACTGCAAATCCATTTTAATTCCATTTACAGAGTTGTTTTCAAGTTTGGATGCATATATGAAGCATTAAAATCAAAGATGAAGAAGAAGAGATAGGAGATTAATAAAAAATATTAAATGCTTATCAAAACATATAAGAGCAGTAACTATTTAATTTTTCAAAGTTATATCTAATATTTTGCTTTGACATATGCAGTACATGTTTGCTGTCCTTTTGTTTCTCCCTTGCATTTGTATACAATGTAACTAGTAGAGGAGGAAGAAGAAGGAGAAAATACAATGTCAAAAAATAAAAATGGAGAATTCTCAACAAATCTAGGTTACAAAGTATAATCAAACCAGACAAGGCAGATAAAAATAGAAAGAATGAGATCACTGTTTGATATTACTGATTTTTTAATGTGAAATCTGAAAGCAACAAACATTGATTACGCCGATGATTCTGCTTGGAAAACTTTGTTTATGTGCCGTGCAGTGTGATACCTATACCCTCTTTGTGAAAGCAGATGGTGGAGACATTTTTTTATGCTTCACAATCTGATATCGTCATATCACACACATCATGGGTGGCCTTCCTACTCTCCTTAAGTAACTACATTAATTCTTGGCCTTCCCACTCTGACCCAAAAAAGAACAAAGAGTGTAAGTCATCAGCAGTATAATAGCTCCACACAATCTCAATGAAAGACGCCATAGAAAAAAACTCTTGAAGTCTCAAATGCAGCCTCATGTTTGTGCTCTTTCAGAGGATTTGTTATTCTCCGTGCAGCCAAGAGTCAAGTGTGTGTCCACAAACACATTCGAATGACAGCACGAAAACCTAACTGAAAACATGCGACTAATTAAAATAGTCACACGTGGTATGTTAAGTGGTTGCAAAGGCCTGACATTCATTCAGTGCTGAGGCTCGTGTATCCTCATCATCATCATCCCACAGATGCAGCCTGTAGCTTTCTGCTGAGGTTTCAAACCTCTTCTCTCTTTCAAAAAGGTCTCATGAGCAAACAGCTGCGTGAGCTGTTTGCGAGGAACAGGTGATGTCATTTGTTGGGTAATTCCCCCAATACGCTCATAATATTTCAACACATTCGTCCCCTCTGGCTCCATGTTGAACCGAGACTGTGTGGTAATTTGTTGCTTCCAGAACAGAGTCTGCTGGTATCTGTGGGGTTAAAAGGGGAACTTTTACATATTAATATAATCATGTGTTTGAAGGGGGGTTAGGGTCATTTACAGAGCAATTTTTTTGGCCATGTGCAGTCACTTCCTTTATGCTGGTTGCCTAGCAACTTCCCTTCTGTGTAGGAAGGAAGTTATTGCTCCCAGCTCAGAGACAATCTCACAAACAGTCCTCTTCAAAAAACCATTTCTTTCTCTTCTTTTTTTTTTAAGATTTAATTGATAAAATATGATAATTATTGAGCTCTAAAGGTTCTGATAGACAGATAATGTTACAGTTGGCCAGAACAGGCACGCTAACTGTTTTAATCAGTTTCCAGTCTTTATGCTAAGCCAAGCTAACTAGCTGCAGGCTGCAGCTTTAAATCTACAACACAGATGTCAAAGTGGTATCTTCTGATAAGCATATTTTCCAAAATGTCAAACTGTTCCTCTAAATTTATGTCTTGTGATTCTGTCACATTTGATGGATGGTTAACAATAATTCCTGGGAATCCTGCTCCTTCTCAATTCAGTCCATGAATGCTGCAGATTGTCTCTCCCACAGGTCCGAACCACGCAGTAAATTGCTCTAATGTGATTTGTCTGTGCTGTGCATTAGGCTACTACTTCTGTTGTCCTACGCATATTTACAGCCAATGTTAACTCGTCGCCTTTTTCAGATTAATTCTGGTCATAGAAATTAGACATAGGTGAAATCGTAGCATTTCAAAAAGTATTTGTCACACTGGATTCAGTGGTTGTCAGAGTTTTAATATCACACTGGAATTGGGGTTTATATGCTATTAGTGTTAGCTTTTTTTGAGCATTATCTGTCTATGGGTCTTGCGTGTGCATGTCTGTATTTTTAGCCATGTTGGAAACTATAACAGATTCAAAATAATAAATTTAGTCTTTGGAATTAAGGCATAAAGTCATCCTTCTGAAATTTTTATCTACCATTCAACACTTTGAAAATGAATGTAATGGGTTTCGGATGCCCATTTATTTTACTAAAAATGGGATTAACTGGATAAAAGGTCCACATAAAAAATGTTTTTAAAAAAAGTTAGGCGTTAAGAATTAAACTACTCAGAGTAATTATCCCAGAAACACATACTTGAATATTTGGCCTAGTAAACAACAGAGCTTGATAGCACTGTTCAGTCTACCACTTTAGTTCAAACTAAAATATCACAAGAACTACTCGTTTGCCCCAGAGGATGAATCTGAATTTGACAAAACTTCGATTTATGACAATTTCTGCAAAACTAGTGACATTTCTATCAGCTTGCCTACTTTGTGTTTATTCCTAAATGTTAGCATGCTAAGAGACTTAATTAAGATGTTGAACATTAGAAACATTGTATCTGCTTAAAATTAGCATGTTAGCATCATCATTGTGGACACATTTCTGTTCTGGTGTTAGCTTTTGGTACAAAGCACTGTTGTGCATAAGTACAGCCTCATATAGCTGTTAGCATGGCTTAAGACACATTTAAATACCACTTATTGATGCTTTGACCACCACATTAGAGGTATTAGTGTTAACAGAGTTGATGGCACGAGTTTGTATGTTAGTGTCACTATCAAGAATCAATAGGCCTGTCAGTATCATAGGCGTAGCGTTAGTTGCATTATTACAGTATCGGTATCAGTATTAGCATGTGTTATTATGGTAACACATTTGTACACAAGAGTATTGGGTCACACTGACAGCAGGGAGCTTCGGTTCGACTTCTCTGTTTCACTCCCACATACCATAGTGATCCTATAGTTAGTTTATCTTTCAGGACTTTGATGGAGGTCCAGCGATGGAGTCTAGATTTAGACATAATAGTCTTTCTGTTAACACTTGGGCTCTTTATGTGCAAAGGAGGCATTTCCATTTAGGGTCCCATTCCTGAACGTGTATGTGTCAGTCAGGCTGACTCACAGATGTTGGATTATACCTCCCCCTGGTGACACAAACGAGCTATGTGCTTTTATAATAAAATACCTCATTAGACTTCTTTGGCATACAATAAAACCTTTAAATGATAATAAATTTAATCTCTTATTCTTGAATTAAGGTATGAAAATACATTAAAGCAGTATTTCTCTATGACATAGTAACATGAAATATTTTAGTGGGTCATTCAGCAGCTTTGAGTCAGGGTGACCTAGCCTGTTTATTTTTGGGCTAGGAAACTATCCAACATAGTCAATGAACAAACCATGAAACTGCAAACAAAATCTGCTACATGGCTGCTAACTGTGAAAAGAAAAATGTGTTTAAATCAAGTACCAACAGACAAATTGTTATGACCAAACACTCTTGTATTTTGTCTTTTTGGTTTTTTTTTCAACATATTTCTCTTTTTGAATGTGAATTATTATGCTGGATGACTGTATCTAGATGAAGGAAAAGCTTGTATTTTCTGATGTTTTACATTTTCCAAATATTAAGGAGCAGAAAATATGAGAAAAGATAAATGTGGAGAAAGTATTAATCATCTCGATAAGTGGTTTGAGCTTGGAGTTTCACCTTCCACTATTTTTGCCACATTCACCTCCTTATAAACTTTCCATGTGTATAACTGAGCTGCAGCCAGAGAGAAAAGTAGGAGCTGGAACTACAATAGTCAATGTCATGAAGGAGTTATGGCTTCAAATTCCAGCAGCAAGTTCTTTTTAAAAAGATGTTCAAAGCTCTACACCAACCATATCTATCCCTTATCATTAAGGTTTTTTTGGTCTCACGCTCCAAACATGCCCATGTATGGTCTCACCAATCCATTTAGACCCATAAAACTGTCAAGAAAACATATACTGCTACTTAAGAGTCTTTTAGTTTGGTTGGTGCCTTTTTATTGCTTTAGTTGTTTTGAAATAATTAAACACTTATGTATAAATTTGTTGTAGCAACACTCCTTTGGGTAGAGAAAGTGCACATATTAGAAAATAACACCCACTGAGTTTTCCAGCAGATCGAACAATAACTCAACGATAGCTGATTTAAGAGTGTTAAGGCGTCTTGGCCCTGACTTCCTCCAGGTGGCACTGTTCTTCAATAATGAACCCCTCCACTTAAGAGGCTCCAGCAAACTATTTCTCATACAAACCTTTCAAACAACTTTTAACAGTCACAGCTGAGCCTCATCACCCTTTCATGAGGTCAAACTACCTTCTGTCTCAACACTTTAGCACTCAACACTTTGCTTTCACAACAGACTTAGACTCAACATCTGGGAGAGGATGAATCATAAACAACGTCCAAGGCTGATTTGTGAACTAACTGATCAATAGTCTTTGCAAATAAAGTTATGTTCTCAATTAAAAGATCATTTCATTTAACTACTGCACTTCAAGCTGGTTTTGCTGAAGCATTCAGAAATCATGCCGCTTTTTGGCAACACAGGAACCAAAATCCTGTTGCTGTTACTCAAAATTTCCATCCACAGATTGGATTAACTTCAGTCTTAAAATAAAGACACAGTCAGGTAAGTGAATCTAAATGGATCGCTTAAAACAAAGGAAAAATATATTTAAAGCTACGTCAGCTAATAGATGCCATGAAGGCCATGAGGTCTAGGTTTTTTGCCTTTCAGTCCGCCTGTTCTGGATTCAGCTTGTGTGAGTGTTAGTTTTGCAAGAACAACATGACACACACCAAACTCGAGCACTTTCTTGTATAATTTATATTGAAAACATGTTAAAAACATTAGTTTCCCTTTATAAAACAATAACAATTACCTGTGGTCATAATTACAACAGTGTCCTGGTGATCAAATTCCCCTGTCAACATCGCATGTAACTGCAGCGATGCATCTTAACAGCAAGTGCATAATGGAGTTAAAATTATGCTGAATATCAAACGGGGTTGAGCTGCTCTGAGCTCAGTTCGGCTGGTCGTCCATCTGTGAGCCTGACTGGTAGGACTGGATGTCCTCCCCGATGAACTCTGTCACTGAGGAGGAAGAGGAGAAGATCACGATCAGGTTCATCACTCCATCCTTTCATCCACCTCATGCTAGTGTCGTTGGTGCAGTTTGTTCAGCTAGCTCTGTACGTGTTAACTAATAAATGATAAATGCTATTGATTTGAACATAAGCACTTGTCTCCTGCACAGATCTCTTAGCTATGATGACCTGATACAAAAGTAGTGCAATCATGCAATAGTGAGGGTACGATGCAACTTTGGCCTTTCTTTAATACTTCGAGGGTAAATAGTTTTGCAGTATTTTATCCCTGGTTGTTACAAAATCAGCTAACATATTGGCTAGGTATTCTTCATCACCAATATTTAATCTTTATCCATGTTTATACCAAGAAAATGCAGTAAAGATGTTACACAGAAATGCCAACATTGTGTTTGATGCAGTGTCACTGTTACATAGTTTATCCACAACAAAACACATAGAGAAAACTGCATTTCCCAAGACATCCAGCACTTTGTGTTATAAGATGAGTCAACAAGGAAATTTAGCTTGAATGGGATGGGCTGTGGCTAGCTGGTTAGCATGCTAGCTTCAGTAAATACCTTTGCAGCAAAAACAGACGTCTCTGACCCAAAATATGTCAAAACTGTTACCTCTTCATATTCTGTTGGTAAAGTTATTTTCATTTTTTAAATGTTTAAAAATAAATTCTGGCTATATGTGACAAATTGCTCCTTTTAGAGGAGTTTGTTTTTCGGGGCGCATCTCCTTCAACCACTTGACTTCTCAGCTACGGTGGTGTGTACACACTTGTAACATTTCAGCTTAACCCTCCCTCCATTCCCCCATCAAAATGTGTATTTTCTGGGGGAGAGTTTGACCCCAAATTACAGGATTGAACCTGACTGGTAACTTTGTGTTTGTTCTAACTTCAACCACAATGACAGAGCATCATTTGTTTGTTTTGTGAAGCTGTTTTTTAGTTGAAACTATAATTTTTTTAAATGTAATTAAGGTTTACAACACTGGACCAGGACCAGGTCCTAACCAGGACAAGTACAGCATGTTCACACTGACTTATGTTTCTGAACAGAGAATGGAGAGAATCTCCAACTATGTAACATGCACCATATAACAATATTTGTATTGTTACATTAATACCTGACATATCTTTTTCTAAACATGTCGTCTCTAGCCATCTTCGATTCGTAACAGTCATTCTCATAATAATCTCTACATACATGTTGAATATCATAACATTTTTCCATACTTTTTGTATAACGCCTGGGTCATTTATATGTCTGTTATGTTGTCATTTAAGCAGATCTTTCCACAAATACTGAAAAATACAAGATACTCACCTTCTTCAAATGTGATGTGGTGCATAGAGGCAGAGCTGGTAAACTCCAGGGGGCACTCCTGGATCTTGGCATTCCTCTCTCCCCCCTGCCCGGCCTCCAGCGCCCTTCCCTGGGGGTCCCAGCCATCATAATGGGAGTAGGATGCTGGGCAGATGTCCTGATATGGGCTGGGATTGGATGGAGGGGAGGGACACACCTCCTGAGGATAAGCAGAGTACTGGGGGTAAGGGGAAGTGGGGATGGGAGGTAGAGGGGAGGTCGAGATGGGACTGCCGGCGGGAAACGGACTGAGGGAAGAAGAGTGGGAGGGAGAGGGCGAGGAGGACAGGTAGGGCGAGTCCAGCCATGGGGAAGGAGAGGGGGAGGGAGGCTGTGGGCCGCGGGGGTACAGAGGGGGGAGGAGCTCAGTGAAGCCCAGCTCCAGGTTCTCAAAGCTGGGGTGTCGCTCGGTCAGGGCTGCCCTGGACCCGCCGGGCTCCTCCACCGCTGCGTCAGGTTTAGAGCAGTACTCCTCATGGTAGCCCATAGTGGGGCAGGGAGGGGAGTAGGTGGAGGGGTAGGGGGGCAGGTGGAAGCCCAGGCCTCGGTCCTCAGCCATGGGGTCGCCTCTCATGTGGAAGCCCCTGTCCATCCTGGGCTGAACCCCCACAGGGCACACAGGAGCCCCCTCCAGAGGCAGCACAGAGGGCCGGGACAGCAGTGGGTCCTCCTCTTTGAACATAACTGAGAGGAGATAGCAGATTATTTTTTATATCGTGGCCTTTTCCCAGTGATTTAATCTGATAATTCACACACAAATAGAGCCAAGACAATTTTATTTTTTAACTTTTCATTGTTATACATTATATTCATTTCATTTAATGTATTATTTATTAATTTTTATCATTTTTACCCATATTTTTCTTGTTAACTGTATTTTATTCATTGCAATATGTTTTTTAATTTTTTTTGAAAAACACAATACAAGAAGTCCAAGTGTTAGAGGAAGAAACTTCTAAAGTCCTAAAGATAAATGGATATGATGTGTTTACTTATGTGTGTGGTAAATAAAGATATCTATAAGTGTTGCATTTATTTGTTTTGGATCATATTTGAAAAGAAAAGTTTCACTTAATCTCATAAGTGATAATATTACCAGAGGAGAATCTCCAGATTTAAACACACAAACTAAACAAAATAACAGAGAGAAACTAACACATGCAGCTCTGCTAATATCTGGACACTCACTGGGGAGATACTTGAAGCAGTGGGTGCTGCTCCTTTTCCTCTTCCCGTTGGAGACATAAAGACTCACTGACACCGGTCGACTGACGGACGGGTCGCTGTAGGCGGGAACCCTCACACACAACAAACACTATAACAAATTAAACATTTGGAGTCACAAAATTGCAGGTTAGAGGAGATTCATCCCATGCGTTAGTTGTGTCTGCTGGATAACATTGCAACTTTACATCACAGTTCACTGATAAAATGCTCAAGTCCCATGTTACCTCATTGCTGTTGTCGCGGTCAATATGAGCCTCCTCCTCCCACTGTAATTTACCATCTAATAGTGAGAACATAAGATAGAGAGAAGTTTAATGCTCATATAATAATTTCTGAAAAAACTGTGTATGGAGTACAATATTTGCTTCAAAAATGTAACTGAGTAGAAATAAGAGTAGCCTGTGTCTTCTGTGAGAACTTACCTGTCCCTCTTTCCATGAAAAGAACTCTGGAGATCGGCAGGAAGTTGGAGCCGCTCAGCAGAAGCTCCTCCCCTCCTTCCACAGAGCAGGAAGTCAGACTGACAGACTCGATGACTGGCAGCTCCTGAGCCGAACGCTGGGCTGAGGCAGAGAAAGTCAAGCAAATTAAACAAGTCCTTCATTGCCACTTAATCTGCTCATAGTTTAAAGTGAGTACATGCAAAAACATTTAAAATGTCCAACTTTGCAACAACACACTTTACACACTGTAGCTTTAACAACCTCTTGGATAAACAGCATCTGAGCAGCTACTCACAGCATTCGATGGGCAGGGAGGCAACCTGCAGAGCCAGCACTCGTCCAGGTGGGGCTACAGGGGGCACGAGAGGGAGATGGGTCCTAAACACCAAACGGACTCGTGTGTTCTTCCGACCAACGTCTGTTTCTCCTTTCCTCAGCTCGATGTCTGAGTTCCTCAGCTTCAGAATCCCAGCACAGTCGATGCTACGACACCAAGATATTTTTTAACATTGTAAATATATCGAGGGAGAAGTTGATCAACTGATTGCACAACATCCCACTTCACCTTTTAATTGAAGTGAAATGCTTTGTGTTTTATCATGAGGTACAAAGCCTTGCTCATTGGCACTTAGCAGTTGTTGTTAAGAAACGTTCTTCAGCATTAATACATTAGAGGACAAATAAAAGCTCTCACTGGAGAAGTTTCCTGCCTGTCTGCTACTCACAGTGCAGTCATGTTGTTCTCAGGGTTGAGGGGGATGTCCAGCAGTTTGGTCCCGGCCTGGACGCTCTCATGACTGGCAGTACCCACCATTTTTCCTGTCACCCTGAGCAGGAAAAAAACAGCTGAAGTCTATTGGCCTCCATTAAGAACATACAAAAACACACAATCCTATATAGGATAAACTATAAAACATTTTAAACAATATTGACAATTGATTCTTAATTTAAGAAATTTATCCAGCAAAAAAGTTTGTGGGTGAAAATAAGGCAAATATTAAGATTTACAGATTTGTTTCCTATTTTATAAAAGTGTAAATCAGAATAACTTTGGATAGATTAGTGTTTGGCAAAAAAAGTACATAAAAACAGTTGACAGACTAAGAATAAACCATTAGTATCTCACTCTACAAACATACAGACCATCACATAGATGCCCCAAGTCTGGGCAGAATAACAGCATAATGGAGGATAAACAGCAGTTACGTGTCTTTGTTCTTGATGCATTTTGCTTTCATCTGTCTGGACTTTGGACAAACAGACTCCTTCTTCTCTCTTTTGCAGTTATACTATTTTTTTTACATGTTCTACATTAAGATGATGGTCTCATTCAAAGCAAGTAACACCAAGAAGAATCAGAGCAAGATATTTCCTGGACCACCAACACTAGAAGCAGCTGGTCGGTAAGATATGCAATGGTTAAAGCCACAACAGTCAGATAACAAATAAACTGCGCATTGTGTGGTCTTGATAGAGAGAGACAGTTTGCAATAAGTTTGATTTTAAGCAGAAATACAATTTATTACCTGTGTATCTGATAAAAAGGATGTGGCCTGATCGATCGGTCATCAGCTGTTCCAACGAAAACCTGAAGGGAGAGCGGCTTCCTCTCCGTGTATCCACACAGCTGTACAGAGAAACACAGTGTGAGGGACAAATCAAACTGTGTCCGACTGAGGCCGACAGCAGACAGCCTCGACACGTGATCCTGACACTTTGTTCCAGTGTTGTGAAAACAACTTTCCTGTTTCAGCTTCAATAGAAAATACAGTTAACTTTAGGCATTAAAGGGGCAGTTCACCCAAGAATTAAAATCACATTGTTTTCCTTTTGCCTGTATTGTTGTTATTTCTCTCTCTCTTATGCTTTGTAATATAAAATATCTCTTTTTTTATTTATATTTATATTTGCAGTGAACTAAATGGCTCTCAGCTTCTGGTGCTCAGTAAAAGTACATTTGAAAAGCTGAACAGCAATTTCTCCTCCCAGAAATGATGTCTGGCTACTCAAGATAATCCAAAGACCCTTGTTGTAATCAGCTTCATGTAGGTACTATTTGCTTTACACTGAACTAAACTCACTCAGAAGGAAGCCTGCTAAACTCCTTATTATCATTAGCATGCCATTTAGTTAAATTGTAATCAAAACAAAACAGGCATCTCTACAGCCGATAACTCCAAAACTCAGCAACTCACACTAAAACAATCTAGATCCTTTTTTAATTTAGGGTAAACTGTCTCTTTAACATATTCTTATTATGAAAAGTATCTAGATTATCAGTTTGTGCAACATTCCTGCGGCTGCATTGACCTGCAGGTTTTGGGTTTCACCTTGACCACAGGATGTCCCGTTGGTGCAGCCTTCACGGCTCCTCTGCTCCCCTCCGTCTCATAGTGGGCTCTGTGGTGTGGACGGGGCTGCACCTCGATACGCAGCTCATACTGGTCAAACTGGGATGGCAGCGGCCAGTCGAGTGGAGGCAGGGCGTTTGACCTTCAAGTGTGTTGGATCAGTAAAACATTAGACAGTCTAAGTTGCATTTAACGTAGATGGAACAAACCAGATGCCAATAAATGTCTGTATCTATCTTTAGAGGCCAGCTAAAGGGATTCACATTTAACAAACATGACAAGTGCAAACCAGACCTGTGACATACAGTGATAAGTGGATTGTTCAGGATAAATGTTCTTGAAAATGGATCTTTTTAATTTGTTCCCAGGGTCAGCATAAAAGTGTCCACATTTGCTGTAAAAAATATTATACTTTTCTATGATTTAAAGGCATTTTTTTTAATGATTCAGTACGTGTATGTAAATTGATTAAATAGCCTCTCTCACACTGCTCAAATCGCCTCTTTAGGTTCTGAGTTTTTGGTAGGAAGGGTCACTTCTGTAGTTTCTTTCAATTGCCCAGGCTTCTTGTTTCTCTCAACAAATCTGGTAATATTTGCTATCACAGATGTGGTGCTGTGTATCCTTGCCTGAACAGGGGGCTGTGGGCGCTGGCTCGGGTCCGGCCCCAGGCTAGAGCAGGGGGCACAGAGAGGTAGTCCATGCCCTGGGATGGAGGCTCCCTCCTGGTCTGCTGGGTCTCTGGCAGCAGGCAGGTTGAGCTGTGGCCTGGAGCCTGCTCCTGGTCCACCTCCCTGGGAGACAACTGGGAAACAAAAGGAGTGGCTCATTACTTTATTTGGAAGAATTTTAATCAACTTTCAGATTGAGCCCATGTCTTTACCTGTTCTAATGATGTCTTCCTGGTTTTCTGCGGGATGCTGAGCTCGCAGCTGCTGGGAGGAGCTTGAGAAAGAGTGATGGAGTCTCCACCCTCCAGGTTGCATCCCTGCAGGTCCTCAGAATAACTGCCCCTTCTAGAGGTACAAGGGGAGGCAAGAGGGGAGTTTCTACGCTTTTTACCCCCAGGTGAGGTGGGCCTCGAGGAAGGCGAGAGCCCGAAGTTGATTGTGGCCTCGTTCAGCTCCTCCTCCTCAACAAGCAGGGAGTCACAGCTGGAGGCTGGGCTGAGCCAGCCACGGGAGGACGGGCTGGAGGCGGGGCTGGGACTGAGGGAGCCGGGGCATCTGTCACGGTAACTAAAGGGGTCCAGCAGGGGGAGGTAGAGGCGCTCACGGTCCCAACCGCCACCACTACTCATGTCCCAGTAGTTTGAAATAGTGGGTGTTGGGTCGTCTTCAGGGGAAATGGTGGTTATCTGGATGCTGGGACACTCAACCACACGAGACTCTGAAACCTGGAGGGAAGATGTGAGCGAGCAAGAGATACCTTTAATGTCATTATACGAACTCTTGGTTAATTATAAAGAAAATGTGACAAAAAATGCGGAATAATCAATCAAACTCTTTCTTCAAACAAACATTTGCTTCTTTCAGCTTCTCAATTGTACTATTCACTGCTTTACTCTGGTTTACTTAATTGGAAATGAATACCTTCTAGATTTGGACAAAAAGAAACCCTACCCAATGCATTTTATTAAAATCCATGTTTGTCTTCCTTGTTGCTATTGCTATTTAAAATAAAAACAAAATATTTATATTCACTGTGATTTACTTTGGGCAAATTTCAAGACACTGGAAGTTGAAATGAAGTCTGAATGGTAAAAAAAAAATCTACCAAAAACCTTATTAGTGGAATTACTCCACTTCTAAATAGAGCAAGTGTTAGAGATGACTTTTAAATAATTGTTGGGTAGCTGTAATAATGTGTGTTGGTGATAAAACTTGGCAGCTGTAAGGAGAAACTCTGCACCTCATTGGTGAGTGAAAAACACCCCACTGTCACTTGTGGTTAATGGGGTAAAAGCAGCGATTCAAAGAACCAGTCTCTCAACTTATGAAGAGGCAGGACCAGTAAAGAGATCATCTCACCTGTACAGAGCGCGCTGGCAGGCTCTCATAGGTCCCACTGAACTCTCTGCCTGGTGCCCGCCGTGGTGGCGGGGAATGCATCCCAGCTCGCTGATTGGCCGAGGACGGTGGGCTGGGGATGTTGATTGAGTGTCCTGCATGACCAGCAGTCATGTGGTTATCTGTAACTGATTGACAGAACAAGAACACTTAATAAAAACATTATAATCACTGGCGGCAAAACATAATTTAGAAAATTAAAAAGAAATATATCACAGGCTTAATGCACTAAGACAACCAGAGCACAAACAGTAGGCTCTTGTTTACCAAAGTTGTTTTTTACTTCCTAAAAAAATGGAGTGGAAAGTGGATAATAAACAGTTTACAGTATTTTCATTTTTCCTAATATACACCTTGATTTCCACATGGCAACAATTTACTTTTTTGGCTTCTTCCTGGTATAAAAATGTAACATTTTTTCTTTTGTTCAACACACTTTCTTTTGATATCACATGTTTTGGGTTTCAGTGTCACATGACCTCCCATTAATCTTTTCTCACAACCGCAAACTGACAGTTAGCTCTTAAAACCTGCTGATTTTTACATCTGGAATGAGAAAGACTCATTAGATGTCAATCAAACTACTGTAAACACAATTTGTGGTTAAATAAAGATTTGTTTTTTATCATCGACATGCCGACATCATCCATTACGCATTAATTTTTTTTCTTCATTTAGGCCTCCCGTCTGTTATTGCTCCCATATGGAAAATGCATGCAACTGTAATTTTTTCTCAAGAAGTACACGGTCAATGTCTTTGAAGCAGATGCAGCTTTTTTTTCAGTGTAAAAATAAAGAACTAGAAGTTGACATTTAGGGAAATACAATTATTTGCTTTCCTGATGAGAGTTTGGTGAGGAGATTGATATCACTCTTACATCTGTATGGTTAATATAAAGTCAGAGCCAAGACTGAGTTAGCATAGCTTAGCATAAAGAACAGAGAAAAGGAGGACACAGGTAGCCTGAATCAGTTGAAGTAAAACAAAACTTCTGCCAACAACTCTAAAGCTCATTAATTAACAAGTTATTTCTTTTTTTATTAATCTGTTCGAAAACCAAAGTGGAAAAACAACATGCTGTAATTTTAGAGATGGCTTTGTGCCACACAAGCTGTTTTCTCCTCAGTTGTTTAAGCTACGCTAAACTGACTGGCTGCTAACAATAGAGAGAGGTTTCAATCTGAATATCTAATGCTCAGCAAGAAAGTAAATATGTATTCAAAAATGTCAAACTTTTACTCAACAATACATTGATATTGAATTGGTTGTAGTTTATATCAGATAAATTTAAAAAAAATTTACTTAAGCATTTTAGAATTATGGCAATGTTGAACTTGGTTTTATGTATTACATAATCTTATGCAGTCACATGGAAACAGCCCTACTGACAATTCACTCTGCTTTGCCTGTTCACGTCATTACCTTTACCCATTTATTAAAGTCATTATTAGTAAAGAGTAAAGTGGGACTGTCACCAAATAATGAGGTTTCTTTTTAGCTTCCTGACACTAAACACTGCTAAGAAACCCAACCCTGCTGCTGATCTTGATGATGATTTTCTGCATGTTCTTTTTAAGAATTTTAGGACACAAAACATTATGAACTTCAAACGAAAACCCCTCAAGGCCAAAATCCTCAAATTTCCACAGCGTGGTGTGGTCGGCCTCCACGCTTAGCCAAACAGTAGTTACTCTGTAATGAACAAGGCTCCAACTGATCATGGCTGCGCTGCACTGACGGCACAAAGTCGTACACGCATTTTTTTGGGCCAACAAATTAAGACTTGGGGTTAAAAAATCTCTTCAAATGTTTCCTGGCAACAGAAATATTTCCAAGTGATTAAAGCTGCAGTGCTGAGGCAACTCTTCTGCTGGTGATTTTTTTTACACGAAGCAATGATTTTGATGTCTGTGAACAGACCAGCAGAGGAGTTTATTAGACATTAAAAATGTACCAAACACTTACTAAACACAATAAAGCTAATTTCAAGCATGCAGGATCTAATATGCTGTGATATTTTACTCGGTGTCCTTGGTTGAACCTCTCACAACGAGTGATGCTTACATCAGGTTTCCAACTTGTTGGTCAGATTAGATCACAAAATAAAGTGAAAAATGACATATTCTTGCCATGCTTAACACTAACGTGTACTGTCAGTCTTCGGGCTTCCCTCCAGCTGTTGCCTTTTTTTTTCTTTTAACCTCCTCAGGCCACTTATAACTATTTAGGAAACAATAATGTGTTTGGGCCCCAACCAGCAGAAGAGTTTATTACTACCAAAAGTTACCTGACAGTTACTGTACACAATCACTTTTTCTTTTGGAAGCCTAAACTAAAGTCTAACAGATCTAAAATAATATTTATGTGCAGGCAGATCTGGGTTTCAACAGCTATTTGCAAACTCCTTTCTAAGTTTGTATGTGAGGTCTTGCTTAGGGTTTCTGTAGCTACTAGATATTTTCACATGAGTGATTTACTCAAACTTAATGCATTTCTTATATTGAATAGTTTAAAATAATCAGATCAAAAAACAAACAAACATGTTAATAGGAGGTAACTGTATCTCATAACAAACTATATCTGAGACATCATGGTACAGCATAGGAGAACCAAACAGTAAAACATTGTCTTTTTGTCAGATTTTACTCCAGTTGTTACATTTTCTTGTAAATAAATATAAGTTTTACCTCTTCAGGGCTCCGTTTATGTTAACACCAGCAGAAGTGTTCACAGCTACCAACATTAAAAAGTTTTGAAGCAAAATAATTTTGTCACTTTCTTTTTACAAGTTTTATCTCGACTGTAACATGTTAAAATTTCTTTTAAAGTAGGTAAAAATGCTCTGCTATGTTAATATTATCTGATATAAAATGTGTTTTTTAAAAAAACAATTCAAAAGAGGCTGGATGTACATCTTCTCTTTTTCCTAATTGAGATATTCTGGATCTATCAGTCAGAGGTCCTGCCCACCACTGCTGCTTGTTAATTGATTTAAGAGCATCAAGATAGTCAAGAGTTAGCATCAGAGGAAACATTCCAAGCTCTGACTTTTTCTTCTGATAAGTCCGCTCTGTGCAAGAGGTTTCAGCTTTCTGTGCTTGCAATCTGCCTTTAAATTTATGACTTACTAAGTCCACGTCCAGGGTATGTTTGAATGTCAGACTTTAAATGTCAAATTTTAGGGGAATGCACAGACATCGCCCTCTTCAGTAGAGGACTGTAAAAACAGCTGCTGACCACAAGTCAGTACAGTCAAAGTTTGACATTTTAGGGATCATAAACATTAAAAACTGTGTGTAGGGGAACTTATTCTGTAATACTTCAATGTCCTGAGTTGAACCTCTCATCAGAAGTGAAAATTACATCTTTCCAACCTTGGGGTCAGAAGCCCCATATGTTGTCTCGAGAACTGTCTGACTGTGGTGTGACGATGTTTGAGTTGTTTAAGTACAGACCAGCAGAAGAGCTACTACTGCATTTTCCTCCATGTAGTCTCATCAATTCAAAAGAAATGTCTTGCTGATCTATTTTACTGCTTTACTTCGCTCTACTTAAAAAGTGATGTTTATGAAAGCAGGAAAGTCATATTTCTGCCACACAAAACTGTTTTTGTCACACTTTTCATCAAACTGTTGCCTTTTCCTTGTAAGTTAATGCTGACTTTGACTTTTCAGACTCTGGAAACATTTATAGAGCAATCATTTAGTTGTTTTAGTCAGTTCATCAGTTTCTTAAGAGAAAATCTTCAGTGTTAAAGATATTAAATAACACATTATTTTGCGTTCCAAGTTAACCCTAACCCTAACTCTTCAACATAATCTGGTGTTAAAATATGTGGGTCATAAACCCATCAAGCAAAACAAATCAGAGGGATCATGTAATGATGAAAGCATTTCTGGTTACAAAATGGTGTTTGTTTTATCAAACTTCTCTCCTCAGAGTTGCTCTTATCAGGTGGATTACTGAATAACTTTACAAAGTCAGTACTGACATCACACAGCACATAAACTGATTGGGAAATGGACATGGCACAATATGACACAGTTGACAGGTTTTTCATCTCTGACAATATATAATCCAATGTTTATGTGCTGCGGACTGAGTTTTTAGCGCCATAACAATCTTTGGCCTCAGCTGTCCAATGACTGATTTTAATAATTACATCTAAATTGGGTAAAAAAGTGTGCATGTATTAAATCAGTTAAGCCTCTATAACCAGGACAAGACAACACTTATGCAAATCATGATATCACAATATCCAAAATCTAAGACAACATCTATACTCTCACATTATACGATATATATTTAATCTAAACAATGTGATATAACCTCACATATTGCCCCGCCTTATCTTGACTGAATGTACCAGAAAAGTGTGTTGGCTCTTCAGGCATGTAGAAGACATCTGAACAAATAAAAACATATCACTGTTTGGTTGGACCGGCTACAACTGGTAGATAAATTGAAAACAGTGGCCAAGGGTGGCAAGTCTCCAGAGAGCTGAGGACATAAACCCTCAGAGTAAAACTAGGATTGCTCACAAAACACTCTGAAAAGCTCTGAAACGTAAGACTGCATCACCTAGAGTAAGAAATTGCTCTCTTGTTTCTCCTGCAGTTTGCTTTCATGCCATGGGTGTGGTAATACAACTGTTGGCCAGTGTGGGCGGGAAACAAATGAGAGAGTAGATGTGAGAATAAAAGGTGTGTGTGTGTGTGTGTGTGTGTGTGTGTGTGTGTGAGAGAGAGAGAGAGAGAGAGAGAGAGAGAGACAGTATGTGTCTGTGTGTGTGTTCAGTGTAAAACGGAGGAGATGGAGGTTGAGTGAAACGGGGAGGGAGGTGTGTATGTGGTGTGTGTGTTCAGTACACAGAGGTTGAGGTTCCTTCCCAGATGGCAGCTGTTAACTTTACTCACACGCACAGCTGATTAGAAACACATTGAGTCTGGGGCTGCACGCACACATACACAAACACACAAATGCACGCACGCAAACAGGATTACACTAACATGTACGCATATGTACGCACGGTACACAAAACAAACGCACAATAACAATATACTCATGCTCTCATGCTTACAGATGGAGGCACGCACGCACATCACATGCGAGATCAAACGCACACGCATTCACATAAGCGCAGCGTGCAGATGAGGGCCTCATTGTGGCACATGCAACTGCAGCTACACACACACACACACACACACACACACACACACACACACTAGCACGCGCGCGCGAGCATAGACGTTCCCATAGATCCACACTGTCAGGCCGAGCGGACCTCCTCTATCAACTGTGTCCCTTCACTTCCACACAATCACACATCCAATAAATGACTCTAACCCAGGCTGCTGCCGCTTCTGTTGGAGGGGTCAAGGTGCCGCAGGGCGCCCTCACTCTCCTCCCCGGGAACGGAGCTCTCTGGCTCGGCTGTGCGCATAGGGGACGGTCCCTGGCTCTGTCGCGGCAGCGGGTCTTCCTCAAACACCAACTTGAACTCGAACTCGCCCTCCTCCCAGCCCGAGCCCGGCGCGGCCCCCATCGCCCTCCGGCAGAAAGGACAGGATACAGACAGAGAGATACAATTCCTGCGTCGGTCACTGTAAATTTAGCGTCCTTGATGCGCCTCGAAAGTTTCCCAGAGATTTCCCAAAGTTTTATCCTTCTACGAGCGTGTCATTGCGCAAATATCCCTCCTCCCGGATGGTTTATATGTAACTTCAGTAACTTTCCCTCGCTGTTTCCACACGATGAGGACTGCCTCTTGCTCGGATATTTGCAACTTTTCCAGCCTTCATGCCTTGCGGTCCACATCAAATCTTCGCTCAAGATGTTTTTAAAGTCTTTTCCGAAAAATATCTCGCAGATGCGGTCGCTTCTTTCATTCTAGCTCTATCACCATCCCCATGGCTTCTTCATCTTCCCCGGTCAAGACAGAGGGAGGGGAGAAAAAAGTTTATCAAATATTTTTGTCGTCCTTTACCCTTAATTGCCTTTGGGTGGGTTTCTCAGCTCCAGTTGGTCCGTTACTCATCCCCCATAGGACCTTGTGCCTGTCAGTCATGAATCCCCCCTGCCCAACCTCCAGCCTCCCTCTTCTCTCCCCCCCCCGCTCTCCTCACTCACTCTGGAGGTTTCTCTTTCAGTCACTTCGCATTTACTTTAACACATATTTCAAACCCTTCACATATGGCTCGATTACAGCTTACATCACATTTTAAATCACCCACACAGCATTTTTCCTGGTGTTTTTCCACTGGTATTAAGTTTTCATACACATCATCCCCGCTATCAATAACTTGCTCCCCCATATTTGAACCCAAAACAATATTATTATCATTCAAATCATGAGCAGGACTCATGGCAAGCGGCTCACTGTCTCCAAAACCTGCCATTGTCGGCCGGCTGCAGCGCCACCAGAGCCGTGATGTTAGTGATGTCAGTTGGTGAACATAAGAAGGCCTATTTCCTGTGGCTATGAACACGACAGCCCCCCTTTTTTGGCTGTCACTCTTCCCTCTCCTCCCCCTTTGCTCTCCCTTTTTTTCCCCTTTCTTTTTCTTTTTTTTTTAACCCCACTCCTCCTTCCTCTTCTTCCCCACCAACTCCTCCTCGTCCCTCCTTCTCTTCACTCTCCCCTCCCTCCCCTTTCCTCTCCACCAAGGATCTGTTTCTCATTATCCTCTGTAGTCTGCTCTCTGTCTGAGTCAGGAGACGAAAAACTTAAATAAACACACTCTCTCTGACTCTCTCCTCTTCAGTTCAGACCCTTATATCCCCCTCTCCTTTCTCTCTCTGTCTGTCTGTCTCTTCTCTCTGTCCTCCTTCCTCGCCCTCCTCCGATTCTCACAATCATTAGGCTAATGTTATACTGGCGTGTAACTCTGGGCTTGTTTCACTCTCCCCGTCATCCTCTTGGGGTTGTGTGGGCAGGCTTTGGGTCCTGGACTGATCTCAAGATGTTGCAGCTTGGTCTGCAAGAGGAAAAAGTGCTACCAACATGGCCATAGCAAGACTTTTTGGGGCCCAAAGCAGAGTCTGACAACCTATACTCCTATCAAACTCCCACTATTGGGCACGTCATCAAAAGTAAGGAGGGTATGCATTTTCTAGGCATTTGGAATAAAATCTGAATACAAACAGAGTTCAACTGGTCTCTTGATAAGTCAGTTTGTTTAGTGGCTCAAAAGCAACTATTAATTTGGCTACTTGCTATGACTTATTAGCCGACAAGTCACAGTCTCGGCTATCTGTTAAGACGGGGGAACAGCCTTGTTGACTGAAAATAATGCTGACAGAGCAAGTTTCTACAAGCCAGAAATAAGTAAGACTTGTACATGTAATTGAACAGCAGCAATTTAACAATAAATATCAATGTGACATGGTTAGATTGCATGGCCTGTATCAGTCTGATTTTCACATCAGTGGTAGGAGGGGATGGTAAGATGGCAGCCAAAACAACCAACCAATAATAGGTTAAGACCACACAAAGGTCGACTGTTTCAACTGGTAATGTAAGCAACTCTCAGGACATTTTTCAGCCATTTCTGTTGAAACAAAACCGTGCTTCTTAAGCCAAACCATATTTTCATAATTGTAATCAAGTCATTTTTTGTGCCTGCAGCTAAACAGACCCTACCCACAGAAATACAAAGTTTCAACATGTCTGTGCTTTGCAGAAACATACAATGCCAACATTAACTCTGGAGATTTGGTTTGGTGTTCAGACCCAAAGCAGTACAAAAGGAAAGATACATTTCAGAAAGGCTTACAAGACAACAAAACACTGCACATATGATGACTAAGTGAACAAACATGCACCTTAGCATTTAATACCATTTTTAAAATGTTATCCCTGACAAAGATTTGATAAGGATGAGGGGAGTGACTCATCGCTTTGTGAGGTGTCTCCTGAAAAGCTGCTCAACTTCCACAAAACAGCCTGACATTTAAAACAAAAAGATGAACTTGACCAACAAATTTTCACCACACATTTTTTTCACCTTTTTCTACTTTTGCGTAGAGAGATACATTTGGATTTCTACAGGACTAATATCAAGTTAATCCTTTCTTATTTAGTTTTTCAGGGCTGACATGATCAACCATTTATGTTTGTAAATGTTAATACCTTCATATATTTGGTCAGTTACCAAACCTCAAATCTCAACAGTGACACCTACAGGACAGGTAGGAGGGGAGCGTGCAGCCAGGCTGTATGAGGTGTTGATGGAGAGGTGAAGATGACAGGCTCCTGCTCATCAATAGGCTATTCAGCAGAACATGCATATTATGTCAAAACTCATTAGCATAACCACCTGCCATTATTTCCATCCACGGGCAGTGACTATGGTTGTTGGTTCTGCAGCACCTAAGTGCTTTCCTAATTGCACAATATCTTCATAGACCACCGAGATATCAACACAAATGATCTATATTATTATATTATGGATCTATCTTATTATGGTTCATATCAATTCATTTGTACCTGCAGTGGTTTTGCAGCTCTTCTGCATGGTCTTACAGTATTTGCACAAACTTTACTCTAACTTGATAAGAGAGAGGTTAGGATATGTGGGGTTTCTTGAGCTGTTTGTTCATGGAGGATTCCAGAAAGTTGCAGCATACTGCAGCAACTAACCCCATATTTCTGGAAGTTTAAGAGCCAGAAAACTGCCTACTGCAAGCACTCTAAGGTCAAGAGAATGGGCAGAGCCTCGATCATGCCAATAAACAGAGTAAAAATATTCATTCATACAACAGCCCAATTTTCAGGGGGCACTGAAGAAGCTAAACAGTACAAAGTCACAATTAGTCAGTCAATCAAAGGTAAAAAGCAGTAAAGTTATGCAGCAGTAGATTAATCTTTTACTTTGTTCCCTAAAACTGCTGCTTTCTTTTTTGAGATTAAATGTTGACAAAAGTCTCATAATCCAACCTGTGTTTACACATCACTGATTTATTCATCACTTCATTACTTCTTTATAAAGAATGTAGGGGCTGCATGTAGCCACAGGGTGGAGCCACCGTAAAATGAAAACTTCAGAGCTGTTGTCACACTGAATACTGAGGAGCAACACAAAAGGTACATTTATTTTTTTTTTATTGAAATAGTTTGAATTATTTTCCACACAAATAAAAAGATATTCTCTTTTATACTAGACTACATTTTAATAAATAGACCCAAGCAGGATATCAAAACTTGGCTTAATAGTGGGACCTAAAATAACAGAGTGCATCCTACTATAGCCATGAGGTGGCAACAAAACCAATTAAATGCTTCATTTCAGCTCGATAAACCAGTTGATAATTGTCGAGCAACACTTACATCAATTTATACAAGGTGAAGGATGTCAAATAGAAATCTATGTACCAGATTCTTATAACACATTTGTGGAGGAAGATTTCCTCTCTGTTCCTGATGATGATCATATCTACAACATAAGCCTCCAAAAGTGATGTATCACTCTCCAAATAGATTTGTTATTTCATTTTTAATATGGGGTTTGCTTATTTTTAAGCTTTTCCATATTAATTATCAATTTATTTGTAATCATCAAGTCTCACCAGGATGTCTGTAATTTTTCATATTTGTATGTGTGTGGCATTTAACAACCCTGAAAATAAAACCATTATCTACTTACAAAGAGTCAACTTGGAAAATCACATGTACAACTCTTAATTTTTATTTATTCAATTTTTAATTACTTGAAATGTTTAAATATTTTTTGTGTTTTCTTTTTTTAAAATTATTATTTAAAGGATGAGGGAAAATCGGAGCTCCCGGAGAAAACCCCTCAATGACACAGAGAGAATCATTGAGCCAGTGTTGCCCAATATTTTCATTTCTCTGCTGTCTGCAACTAATCACTTTCATACTTTCCATGTCCTATAACAGTGGCTTATAAACAGTGGAGAGTCTGGAAAGCACCACTATTCCAGCCATGGAATCCAATCTGCAATGTATGTGGTGACCCTCTCTAACCAAGTTTGAATCCTCACTCTTGCTCTGAAAAAAACTGCTGCAATTCTTGATTGGGCTCTAAAAAATGAAGGTGCCAGCCTCTTTCGTTTCCTGGAAAAAACAGCTGCAGTGTACCTGTAGAGGTTTTCAGAAGTTGCATAAACCGAATGAACCCAACGTTGACAGTGATTTTGCTCTGGCTGTGGGTTGAAGTACCAGAACAAATCGTCTTCTTCTTCTTCTTCTTCTTCTTCTTCTTCCCTTGTATCTTCTTCAGTCCCTGTATCACCAACAATTACTGCTTTAGCCATTGAAAAAAAAGATGAAATGATTCCGATGGGCCAGGAAAAAGCATTGACAACTGTTATTGTTGTATAATACACAGCAGCAGCAATCAGTGCAATAGGTCCTTTAAAAAACACCAGCGTTTGCCTTGATTGTGTAAAAACCAGCAATACCCTTGTTTGTTGTGGAACATCCACTTTGATATCAGACCCTAAAAACAACAACTTTTGTCCTTGTCCTGGACCAAGTAAGACCAATTCAATGTTTTGAACATAATCCTCCAAATCAAGCCATACATGTTTATTTGACGTCACAAAAACCAGCAGAAATTTTCGACTTTCTGTTGGAATATGTATTTGTAATATTTTCTCTTCTGTTGCACAAAGAAAATAGTCTTCATCTAATTCTGGAAAACCTAACACAAATACATAGTCTCCCAAGAAAGATAAAACAGCTGAAAGCCTTGCTGTAATCCAGGAAAACACATGTGAAATTCTTATTCTGATCCAAGAAAGCACTGCAACAAATTTTGCTCGGGCAGCTGAAATTAATGTTGCAATTCCTTCTATAATGTAATTCCATCTGCCAGAAGGTTGTGGTGCTTCTGGGTCAAATGCTGCCATACTTTGCCTGTCACTTTCTGGGATCGTGAAATCGTTGCAGAAAAATAGAAACATGTAAAGAGAGTAAGGAGAAAGGTCAAGCTTCTCACTGCCAGGCTGATTTCTGTGAATCACAGACTTGTATGATGCAGTGTTGCTAATCTGCTCTCGTTTGGTTTGCTGTGTTTCACTATTTAGCCAATTCAAGCCTGTAGAGAAGCTGCCATACAGCACCCACCGTTTAGTGCAACATCTGTTTTTAAAGTCTGCCAGGACAAATGGTGGAGCATAGTAGAAATGAGGGGTAGGAACCTTAATCATTTCCCTACCAGGATGACACCTATGAATCACAGGGTCAGTGCACACAGGTGTGTCATCCTGCTTATTGTCGTTATTCAGACAGTTTAATCCTGTGGAGTGGCTTCTATGCAGCACCTTTAGTTTACTGTGAACGTTGTTACAAAAGTCCATCTGGGTAGGTGGTGGTATGTCTGTGATAAATGATTCATGGAGCACAGATTCTGCTGGTTTAACACTAGATGAGCTTGATAGACTAAGTCCCAGTGCAGATTTGATGAGGTTACCAGCCGCTCTGGTGACCCAAGGAAAACGAGTTTGACCCAAAAATAAAATCGGCATGTTGGCAGATAGTGAGAGTTAAATATAGATATATAATATGAGTACTTCTGCTGATATTCAGGAAAATTACTTTTACAAGATTTCACACAAGTAGGAGATAGAGTAATCGTCTTTTGACTGAAGGCCTTTCCCTTCAGTACTAACTCAAACCGGAGTGTGTGTTTTGGCGCTGGAGGGCAAACATTAAAGGACGGTTGGGTAATGACGTCATCACCATGTAAAAAATCGTCCGCCATCTTGTTTTGTTGTTTGCAATGGCCACCAACAGAAAACAGTTACCATGACAACAAAAAAAACCAAAAGAGATGAGCTTCACTGTTGTCGCGATGGTTAAAAGTAATTGAGAATATTTTTTTGATACATGTCAACTAAAACTACATACAAATTACAGAACTGGCTGTTTGCTAACTTTAGCTTGACAGAGACGGACAGGCTGAAGTGTAAAGCAATTTTAGCGTTTAAAAAAGCTAAACGACGTTAATAATTACATAGTTAGCACTGTCGCACAGCATTGATGACAGCTAGCACGTTGTCTGTTGGCCAGAGGACATTAATGGTGACGTGTTCATCTCATTGCCATACATAAGCATAACTAAATAAGCATTCTGGCATAGTCCTTGTTGTGAACTTACCTCTTGATTCTCAACGGATGTCCTTCGAGCAAAGCAAATACAACAAAATCCAGGTTTGCCAGCTGAAGTAATCCAGTTGCAGAAAAGAGACTCTAATGAATCAATTATTCACCGATTTTGAAAAACTCCCGCGATTTTATGTATTATCATCAAGATTACCCACCCGGCGTCTATCAGGCGTCCTGCTGAAAGAACTGCGGCACACAGTTAGCCTCTCTTGACAAACTTGTTTTATATCAACAAGTAAACCCTTACTTTACACATAGTAACATTAAATATGGAGCGTTGCTCCAAAATCAGGATATGCGGTTGTTGCCCAGAGTTCTGCCTCCCCATCTTGCATTGGATGCTGCATTTAGGACAGTTCTCAAAATCGAACAATGTTGTCCTGAGCTGTAAAATGGAATGTTCTAAAATGCGGGAAAAGACTCTCGGCTGCCAACAGTCCGTCAAACTCGATCAAATAAAGCATTTGTCAGTGACTTTATTAATTTTATATAATAATTTTTTAAAAGGCTGAATGTATTTGTCATGAGAAGTGAAACGAGCTGCCAGATAATGTATCTTCCTTACTTTTAAGCACCCAATATCAACACTTTGAGCCAAAAAATTCACATAAATATCCATTGATAAATCAGTTTGCTTCATTTATCTTTCGTTATTCTGTCGCAGACATACCCCCTACTTTCTAAGACCACTTGCACAAACTTTAATCAATTTGAAATTCTGAAGTAAAATTAGCTCACACTCTCTATATACTGTGCTGGGAAATATTAAATAGTTCAATAATTGTTTTTGCCTCTAGGGGGAGCGGCCTGAGATCAGATAGTTAAAAAATTTAAATAGATTATGGATAGGAGCCTCAGTCTTAGCAGCTATTGGACCCTGTGGACCCCATGTCACCCAAGAGCTTCAATGGGGAAAAATAAATATTGTCCCATTTTCATGATTAATATGTGATTTTCTCTGTTTACCATTTCCCTCATGCGTCGATGTTGTATTGTTTATCTTCTACTGTAAATATTTATTCCTGATTTCAAGTACTGCATCATGTATAGGATAAATAGAGGCACTTTTTTATGTGTTTTAGCCCAGAAGCCAGTTGGTTGCGATGAAACCATACATTAGTTATTGAATGAATTGAGGACTGCTTGTAATATGCACTTTTGAGAATAAATTTGTGGACCTATTAGGTTAAAGCTATATTTTGAACTTTATAATTACATTAGAAAATGGTGTTTAGATAACTGATTGCATAACTGTATTAACATACATATATATTATGTCATTTGCTCAGCAGATAACAGATAACTCACAGTTAAAGTCTTCTGTCCATCTCCACTGTGTAAGTGTAAAATGCATGAATGTGAGCCATGACGTCACTTCTCACAAAGTCACCACATCTTTCCTCAGTGGATTAAAAAAATTAAGTAAAAAAGTCCGTGTTTAAGCTATGACTTTGGGTTTTTCCTCATTTTTTTTACTTCCTTCAGCATTCCGTGAGTGTCAGAGGCTTACCAACGAGTGAGTACGCATTTTCTCCTCTCTGCATGCATGTTTGTGCTTGAGTGTTCAGCATCTATGACACAAGGAGCTTGTGCAAGAATCTGAATCACCTACACGCCTCTGTTCCTTCAGATTATGCAACAGTTAGCTCACAGAAAAGCGCCTGAGGACACAGTAACTTGTATTTTGATATGTGACCATGGAACGTGTTTTAAGAGAGAATGCATGTTTGTTTATCAAAAAAATATGCCTTTAGATATACAGTGTCATGGCATAGATACTGGAGGTACATTCCACAGGATAATAATATACCAAGATGATATGATGGAGAGTGAGAGTTTTTATGGAAGGACACACCTCCTCACCTCTCTCTCTTACTACAGCATGTTGCAGCCTGTGGGGTGGGATATAATTCAGTTTGCATGAACAGAGCAAACAGACACTGACTCACAAGGGACACTGTAACAGCTGGATAGCAGAGTGAAGAGCAACAATCTGACAACTGAATCTGAAACACATCACACAGAGACTTCAGGTTTTGGAAAGGTTAGCACTCTTATACATATACCAGAAAATTCTCAGCATTGAAATTACTTTGACTACTTATTAAGATTTTCCATCAATCTCTCTGACTAAGACAATTTCCACTTTGGTATTCTTTCTTCCGTCTTTAAACAATTGTTTACTTTTCTTGACTAGATTTTTTATTTGTAGTATATTTTTTAGCAATGTATGACTCATTTTTTCAAAACCTTGGTTTACAAGCTAATCCATTGTTATGACTTTGATGGCAAACAGAGTATCTAACAGATATAAAGTCATTTGCAGTGTTGCAATATTTTTGAAATGTTTTAAAATGTTTCTCAGCTTTTAGTATGTTGTATTTGTACCCAAATAATTGTTGGTAATTGTCAAAAAACAAACAAACTCAGATTTTATCATTTTTTCCCATACGATATTTTCTCTTGTATAAATATTTAACTACATCAGATTTTTTTTTACAGTACACTTTGTCATGAAACCATATGTCTATGTAATATATCTATTGCAACAGTAGGTTGTGTATTTCTGCGTTTTTGTTGGGTAGAAACAGCTGTATACTACTGTGTTTTATAGACAGTTTTCTCGTAAAACCTCTGAGAAACAATGCTTTTAACCAACAACATCAATGTGCTGCTAAGGTTTTGTATTCTGTTGCTATATTTACAAATGATCTACTTCTGACTTTGGTTCAATTGTTTACTTATTCATTCTGGAATAAAGTCTTTAGGGGAATATAAAGACTTTGCCTTACTGGGCCCATAGCAGAGCAAGGAAATAAGGATTTAATCAGGAAAATAAGGATTTTATGTCTTGTTCGCTTGAAGCGGAATGTGGTTTTCAGAGGGATCATGTTGACTGTAAAACAATTACACTCTCAAATTCTTCTCTCCAACAAATGCAAATCAGGGTTGGTCAGGGATGTATAAGATCCTGAACTGTGTTGATCCCTAAAAGATCAAGGTTTTGTGACCTTAAAACAGTATGGCACTAGACACTCTGTGCTTAGTAAGAAAGACTCCAAAACAAAAAGACAAAGTGAATCAAAGACTGTGTTGAAATACTGATTTTTATTGACGTAACTGCTAATATTTGGCATGTTTTAGCACGCTGCTTCTGAGTTTTAAGCTCAGCTGTTGGCTACAAGGTTTGATGTGAATATTTTAGAGGCTGCGTCAGGGTGGCAGCCATCTTCTAATTCTGGGAAAAAGCTTGTGTGCCCTTGTGAACAATAGTTTTAATGATTATCTTTGGCTCATTTTGTGCTTTTCTCTTTAAACCAAGCCCAAAGCTTGTCTATTATCTGAAAAAAGTGTTAAGTGGAAGGATTCAACTACCAGAGCATGATTTCATGACAGAATTTTCTGTAATTGTTTCCCCTTCTTTACTACCTCTTTTTTTTATCAATTTACAGTTAGCAACCATTTCCTTAATGAGGAAATTGTTTTTTTGGTTTTTTTTTTTACTGCCAGTTCCTGTTAACATAAAAGAAGAGTATTGCAATGGCAGGCCACAAACGAGCATGCAGACATATCAGAGATATGTGAGGACAGTTTTATCAAAAATTATTGAGGCAGATTTGATGACAGCAGAGACAGAGATCCTGAGCAAATACTTTCAGGAAGCTCTAAAAGAGACGAGGCAGCAATGTCTGACGTCAGATTTCAGTGTCAAACTGGAACTTTTGGGACCATCAAGAGATTACAGTTCATAAAACCATAAGCTGACTGCCATGAATAAGTTTTGTGTGGCATATTTTAGCATTGATTGGATGATCAGAGAAAAAATATACCCCCAGCGATGACGAGATAAGATCACATATCTTTGCGAGAGAGGTAATAAATCACAGTGGGTACCAGCAAAAGTAATCAGCAGTGATAAACAGATTGTTCACAGTATTAAATCTTATTTCACCACAGATGGTCATCTCTTGCACTCACAAATCCACCATGTTTTGTTATTTTTAACTCCATATTATGACGTATTATGTCAAAATATTGAAAAGGAGAGTTAACACCATTCTTTGAAAAAACCAAGAAGAAAGGCATCTACACATTTGTCATTACAGTTATTGTCATGGATCATGGACTAATACTGCTGCAACACATGGTCAAAAAAAAAAAAAATTAATAAGAATAATTATTACATAATTATAATAATTAATTCAATTCAATAGATGTAAACATATTTTACAGATTTTATACAGTACTTCCAGTCCTGTGCAATACAAATACTTTCACTTAGACCCTTGATACTAGACCTATTTTGATTGTAATCTGGTCTCGTCTTTGCCCTCAGAATCAAGGCTCCTTCTATCATGAACAACTTCACCACCTCGCCTACCGAAGACCCAAATCCGGAGCATGACAGTGTTGTGAGCAACGACTTCTCCACTGCTTTGGGTGCCCTCATTCTCAGCTTGGTCTTCCTCCTGGGAGTCCCTGGCAACCTCTTCATCGTCTGGAGCATCCTGGCGCGCCTCCGACGACGCTCGGTCACCACCCTCCTCATCCTCAACCTGGCGTGTGCCGATGGCTTCCTCATGGCCCTCACCATCTTCTTCGTCATCTACTTGGCAAAGCAGACGTGGATCTTTGGTGACGCCCTGTGTAAAGGCCTGTTCTACCTGTGCAACGCCAACATGTATGCGTCTATCTTTCTGATCACACTGATGAGCTTGCACAGGCTGGTGGCCGTGGTGTTTCCGAGGAAAGTGTCCACTCTGGCCAGCAGGAAGATTGTGAGGAGGGTGATCGTTGGCATGTGGGTGGTGGTCATGGTGTTTGCCATCCCCTCGATTGTGTTTCGGGACGTGAGAGAGGACAAAGATGAGAGAAATAAATTGAGATTAGTGTGTGCACCCAATCACACTCTGCCGCGACATGTAAGTAGACCATGGCTGCAATTGTTTCTATATTCTGATTATTTTCTTGACTAATCGATTAATTGTTTGCTCAGAACCCTATCACAATTTCCTGTTTTATTAGGACCAAAATTATGAAAGATCTAAACCGCAGTCTTTTATAGACAGCATGGACACGAAGTTCCTAAGTAAACTCGTCTGAACTTCTTATCTGACCTCCAACTACTCGAATCAGGTCCATCTGCTGATTTTTGGGTTTTTTGTTGGCCATCTGGGGGCAGCAGAAACAAGTTGTGAACATAACAGTGATATACCACTCCTTAAGTTGACACGGCACCTTGTTGGCAAACAGTTGCTTATTTACACTTCTTGCAAGTATAGAGTAGCATTAGAAATCATTAAGAGTCATGACTTCATCCACCTGATGAATTCAAGTCCAATATCTGTAGATATAGATACAGACTCGTAAAAATGTGAACTTATCCTTCAATAACTATCTTAACTATTTACCTCAAGAACTTGTGCTCTAAGAATCACTGAGCAGATACTGTTATTACCCTTACTATTCTCAATATTTGCTTTTCTTTCTTGAACATTTACTTTGTTTGATGAGTGAGCACATTTAAATATTTCTTGCACTGAACTTGAGCTGCCTTACTTTGACAGATTCATTCATGTCTAGAAACCAAAGCGATTATTATACTGAGCACATCTGTTTTCTACCTTTCTGTGTGCAGGTGAGGTTTCAGTATGCCTTTGAGACAGTGTCGGGATTCATTCTTCCGTATACAGTCATCATAATCAGCTATGTGCTCATCCTGAGACGCCTGAGGCAGACCAAGTTCCGCAGAAAGGTCCGTAGCGAGAACCTCATCTTGGCTATCGTGGTGATGTTTGGTTTGTTCTGGCTGCCATACCATGTTATCAACATGATACAGGTGTGTGAGTTTAAGTTCACAGCACTAAAAATCACTTGAAAAATAACATATTTCTGCTTTTTGATTAATGATCTGATCTTCTGAATTAACGCTGAATTAACGCTGATTATGCTTTGGTCTAGGTTGCAGCTGAGTGGTACCCAGATAATTCAAAAGAAAGAGAAATGTAAGTGGTTTTTTTCTATTTTAATCCACCCTCTTGAATGAAATGGATTTTTTTTTCATTTTTAGGTTTTTTGTGTCTCTTCACAGTAATTTTCTGTCCTTATGGCACCTAGTGTCTCTTAAAAGTCTTTTTGTAACTCCTAGTTGTTATCTTGTATCTCTCTGTAGTTGTTCTGTATCTCTTTGTAGTCATTTTATGACTTGTTGGCCATTTTGTGTCTCTTTGTAGTTATGTAGTTTGCAATCATGATCTGTCTTCCTGTAGCCCCTCTTTGTCCCTCTTGGGGTACCATATGTCTCTCATGGCCAGTCATAGTCATGTTGTGTCTCTTATGTAGGCATTGATTTTCTTTGTTGCCAGTTTGTGTCTCTTTGCAGTATTGTCTCTCCTCATAGAAATACTGCATCCCTCTCTGTGGCTACTTTGTGTCAGTTTCAGGGACATTTTGAGTTTGAGGGCAAGTTACTGTCAAAAACATAACGTGTAAACACATTCAAGTTGTAGTTGTGCCTAAATACTCTGTTTTTCTGCAGATTGGACCATATCTCCAAGTCCAGTCGAGCAGTGACATCAGCTTTGGCCTTCATCAGCAGCTGTGCCAATCCTGTCCTCTACACCTTCGCTGGAAAGTCTTACATCAAGGAGAATGGCTTCGCCTTCATGGCTCGGATCTTCGAGGGCACATCTTTGGACCAAACAGTAACTAAAAAGAGCCGGTTCATGAGTAAAGACAAGACAGGAACTAGTACCGTTGACTTCTCGAACAGCAATGAAAAGTCCTGATTCACAAAATTTGAGATGAGCATTGAATGAGCTCTGTGCATAAACTGGACATATTTGTAAAACTACATGTGTATATTTTGATTAAAGCAAAATTTGAGCTTGAATTTGCTGTTTCAAAAAAATATGGACAAAACCAAAGTGTCAACTCAGAGCTGAGCAACAAGTATTTTCTTTTGTAGACAGATTGTGTTTAAAAAAAATGTTTGACTAGAAATCAGTGTTGGTGGCACAAGATTTTTTTGGCATTTCTGACCTGTATATGATAGCTGTAAATATTATTTTAAAAATATTTTTTATTATATGACATTTTATATGAATTAAACAGTGTAGCGCTCAAAAGGCGGCAAAGCAATATATTAATAAATGATAACAGTATAATTACAATCATATAGTACTGCTTTTTCTTTACCAAGGGAGCGTTTACATTGTGAGACAAAAACACACTTTCCTTTCTTAAACTTACTTTAAGTCTTCCTCTTCATACTAATAAAAAATAAACAAACAAATAATTAATCTCACAATATAATGTAATTGGATGCAGACATGATATTTTTAAGTATTCATTAATCTACAGCATTTATTAGAACGCATAATAGCTATCAATGTATATTTTATAGTACAGGTGTGTTTATTGTTTGTACGTCTCCTTCTTTATGGATGCTGACATATATGTTAATATGGGCTTATGTCTGCATACAACTATATTTCAGTTTATAAACTCTTTAATGTTTGTATAGTGCTCATAAATGACCCTCATTTCAGGACAAAGTGATAATCGAACAACTCTTTTTTTGAGAATCAAAAATCTGCTTATTTAGGTGCTGCATCACTATCACACTGATTATATTAGTTTACACAGAGTCTGGTGCATTATACATTTTATAATGGAAAACTCCATTCCTGGAATACCTCTTGAGGATCGATGTCCTGTATCCTCTCTCTGAGATGTCTGGGACCAGACCAGACTCCGACAACATCCGGTCATCTGCAGCATCTGACAGAAACCTTCACACTGCCACGGAAACTTCATATCAACTTTTTCCACTGTCTCCACCCAGTATACGGCTTGACTGTCTGTTGCAAAAACTTGATACAGACTCTGTTCTTCATTATGCATTTTTTATTTTGTAAATTAGATCTGTAAGTTTTATTGTTCATTCCCTCTCCCACACAGGCTTTTGAAATGTGTGATTTCTCAAAAGGGATGAGTTAATATGAATTTCTTTTTTTTAAGATATTTTTGGGGCTTTTTCACCTTTATTGGACAGGACAGAGTTGAAACAGGGAGATAGAGAGAGAGGGTAGACATGGGGAAAGGGTCAGAGCTGGAATTTTTTTTTTTTTTTTTTTTTAAAAAAGGTGATGCACTGATGTACTGAATTAAAAAAAAAAAATCATTGCAGTTCAACATGCAATTTTATTTTTTGAATAAAGCAAGAAATTTACTAGTGTTGATGTGCAGATAAGTAACTTCGCTTCAACAATAACCACCTCTGATTACAAGTGTTAGCCGTTTTTAATTCAGGATGTGTCAACAGACAGATGTTTCACAACTGTCAAAGTTTTAACACACTGGCAAGATGTCAAGCCACTGATTGACTTCATGCACACTCCGTTCCAACTTTGCAGCCTTTATATAATCTGTCAATCCAAAAAAGACAATGAACAATTTACCGGTAATACTAAATGACACTTTTTGCAAGTAAATTCAAACTTTACTGTTCATTTCATTACACTGACAGGATTCTGAGCTTTTACATGTGCATAGATTACATAGAGACATTTCATGTTTTTAAAAGCAAATTATGAGTTTTTAAATTGCTCCTTCAACTTTTAACAGCACAAGACTAAAGATCTTAGTCCTTTGACTTGGTGAATTCCCGCTTAGGTGGATCCGGTGATGGGCTCAGGTCACAGAGTGCTCCACTTACCTACAAGCAAAATAAGGTTAATCATTAAGATTTATAAAATTTATAAAGAAAAATGTTTTCAGTGTTCATTCAAGTGATGTTCACACTTGAGGCTGCAAATTAGTGGTGCTGTTTAACTTCCTTTACAATTATGAGGATAAACCTAATATCAAGCCTCAGTACAAAGCAGTGCAGTTAAAACAGCTCCACAAATTACAACCTCCAAACTTGAAGTATTTCATAAAAAAACAAAATAAAATATAATCATGAGTGTAGGCGTAAATGCAGTGCTGCAGCAACTGACTGCATTACTTTACCAACAGAGAACTGATAAACTTGCACGTTCCATATAACAAGTTTTGTATTATGAACAGTTCAACGAAGCAGTGCTTACCTTATCAAAATATCTGGTCCAGTCTTAAATCCTAAACATAAAACACACATGAGCATCAGTCTCAACTCTCATTTCATCATGTACCCTCACTAGTCTAGTATTGTCAAACCCATCAGTGCAGTGAAAGAATAATCATGAGGTTCAGGTGAAACACGGACTCACATGCAACTCATCATCAAGGTTTGACTATAATTAACAGCACCAAAGCTTTAAGTCAATTCATGTTATCAAATGTGGGATTTTTCAAAGTTGGTTCAGCATCTGCTTTAGATGTAGATGGAAAAAAACCCTACTAACCTAGTAAATGGTGCCTGACTGTTACGACACGTTACACCCAGCTGCCAGTTTATTAGGCAAGTCTGACTCAAACTAAAATCAGTGGAACACAACTGCAGTAAATTTTACCTGGAGGTTGTAATGTTCAGTTTGTGTTGAAACTTTGAGGTGTCGATTCAACTGTATAACCACGAACTAAACCACTTTTTTCAGAGAGGGGCCTCTCCTATTAGGTAAGCCCTTGGTGTAAGCATGGTGCAAAAATTAAACATTTGTTAGTAGATAACCACAACCCCCTAAAAACATTAAAGCTAAAACCTCTGTTTCACCAAAAATTGGTTATGACCTTTTATGCTTCTTATTTACTGTACTACTGATGTACTAGCTAGCTGTACCTAATAAAACGGTCATTGGGTGCATGTTGATCATCTTATCCTCAGGTTAAAATTGTGGCCTTACAGCTGCGTATTTGAATAATGTACTTTTTTACTGAAAATTCATGCTTGAATGCAACACCGCGTGCTTTACACAAAGGCTGAAGACTAAAAAATTCCTGGAAATAAATCACGTTGCTACATTGATCAACTTATTGTGGTTGAGAGACAACGTTCACCCGGATTTAGTCTTTGAATACAAGATATAATTTATCGAGTAAGGCCCACATCGGCTTATTACAGACCATGAGGTCGGTTTGGCGCTACTGAAGTAGCTAGTTACGATGGTAATTTGCGCGGTTATAACCGCAACAAACAGCCACACGCAGATACACAAATAGATATATCAACTGCGACACAGACAAATGTAACATGATACAAAATGTGAATTAATACCTGAGGTTTCAAATACGTTGGTAGCATTCTGGCTGTTTCCACACATCCGACCCCCATCGGCGCAACAAGGAAGAGGGGCTGTTAATGAGGCTTCGGCTCAATTTATCTCTTTATCAAAACCACGTGTTTTCTGTCCCCGGTGAAGCTTCCGGGTCTGAAGTAGAGGGTTACTCAAGAGGCCTATTTTATAAAACAAACGTTTCAAACACAAATATTATATGTTTAAATCGTCTTTAGTAACTGGATAGTGCATAGTATTATCACAATTTAATATTTTCTTCAAAAAAATGGCAACATACGTAGCCTATTTGATTGATCCATAAATATAAATATAAATATAAATATATATATATATATCACAAAACACAACTTTAAACAGTGATAAGGAAAAAATCAAACAAAAGTTATAGAGTAAACAGCAACAACGACGACAACAACAAAAAAAGAATAATATGACCTTTCAGATGTCTCACCAAACAATTTCTCATAACACCATAATATTATTAAACCTCTTTTGTTTTGTTGCTCCTTGTATTATACAAACTCTCGGAAGTAAAAAAATATATTTTTTTTTTCGACCTTTTATTAGCAGCTGAATTTCATATGAATCCATCTTGTTCCTGGATTGATATAGGCTACAGGAACACCCAGGCTAATTTATAAATTTGTAAAAGGAGTAATCTCACTATTTGGCCCTAGATGGTGTTCGACCATAAAACTGTTGCCTACGTGAGTTGAATTCAACAAATAACCGTATTATTGTTACTCGTGTTTCATCTGCCGCCCCTGATATAAATATTAATCTTTATTAATAATCACTCTTGTTATCAGACATAGATAACCAGACAGATATCCAGCTCTTGGTAAATAAGACGGTGATTGAATGCCACCTGCTCTTTTTAAACACATTCCCACATACAGCTTTTAAACTACAAATTGACGTCATTGCATTGTTACGGAAGTCCTATTAGTCCAAGAAACCGAGAAACGACTCACCAAAACTACCCAGAATTGGTTTACATTGACAACAAGGACACGTTGTTCTTGCTGCGGCGTTCATTTCATTGAACATTGACCAGTAAATTCGTGACCATGAGAGTTTTAATTGGTATGTACGTTTTTTTTAAGCATTATGGATTTTTTGGTCGTACGGAGAGGTCATTGTGACATAACGCTTACAGTTAGCTAATGTTAGCATTGCAGGCATAAGGCATTTATATATATCAGTAAGTTACGCGTGCGTTTTTATTGCCTGGAGAATTTCAGTAAAATAGAAAAGAAACGTGCCAGCTATGTGATTAAAACCAGAAACCGTCGCATTTTTAAAATTGTTATCTAAAGCTAAGTTTTTGATTCAGAGTTCTGTTTTGTAAGCATGTGTCGTACGCATGCGCACCGTTCTGAGTCTCATGTGCTTTTTATGATGCCAGTGATAAAATCTATTGATCACAATTAGTAAAATGTTTGCAGACATCATAATGTAGCTCAGTCTGTATTACTTAGCTGTAATTTTTAGGCCAATGCAACCGAGACTGTCTATTCTCTCATCCATCTTTATTGTGACCGGTAACCGATAAATCCTGTGTGGACTCACTGTCTTTAAATTGTCTTTTCTATAGGAGGGGGCTCTGGATTTGTGGGTCGTGAACTGACTCGTCTTCTCAGAGATAAAGGTCATGATGTCACATTAATTTCAAGACAGCCTGGTCCAGGGAAAATAACATGGGTATGATCTCTAGTTCATTCATAGCTATTGTCTATTAGACGTGACCAAGGTCATTTCTAAAACTTCAGAGATTCCTTATACATCATAATTTTTCTTCTTTTTTTGATCTCAAACGTCTATTGAATTTTTTTTATTTGCGACTTGTCTTCAAACCCCAAGTAAATTCTAAAGTCCTGAATTTTTTTTTTTCCTTCTGGGCTTCTGCAGGGTGAGTTGGAGTCTCGCGGTCTCCCACCATGTGATAGCGCTGTCAACTTGGCTGGAGAGAATCTGATGAACCCACTGAGATGGTATACAAAAAACTGAGTTTGAGTTACTACCACAGACAGCCACCCTCTTCTGTCTAGTAGATATAGAATAGTTATTCAAATGTAAATGGAAACTTCTGTTCTGAGGTCTGAGGCTGAAGTTTTCATGTTTATCAACCCCGTCAAACCTAATTGATGCCCTGTAATACTTACACCAAGCCAGGCTGCAGCTGCATTTTAATTATACATCCCCACATGATTTGTTTTTATATGTGGTATCAGGTGGAATGAAAGCTACAAAGACGATTTGTTCTCCAGTCGTATTGACACCACAAAAGCTCTGGCTCAAGCCATTTCTTCCTCTCCAAGTCCTCCTCACTCCTGGGTCCTGGTATCAGGTGTAGGTAAGTCTCTGGCTGACAATAAAGCTTGCTATTGTGATTTTACTGGTCGTAGCAAGCCAGACCAGATGAACTCAGAGACGCTGACATCACTTCTCTTGCTTTCCTTTTTAACCCACAGCCTGCTACAAGCCCAGTCTGACAGCTGAGTATACAGAAGACAGTGAATGGACACCATTTGACCTCCTCTCTAAACTTGTGAAAGAATGGGAAGCGTCTGCACATCTTCCTGAGAATGTGGCAAAAACCACCAAACAAGTTGTCATCAGGCCAGGTAATACCAAAGTGCTTTTTACCTTTTTGAGATACAACAGAAAATCCAGCATCTAAATGCACAGTAACTCCACTGCAGCTTCAAAAAATTGCACACAGAACACTTTTGTCTCGACAAATATGGCATATACTGTATGCACATGTAAACCTCCATTCCTCCCTCCGTCCACCAGGGGCAGTATTGGGCCGTGATGGTGGTGCCATGAAGCAAATGCTGCTCCCCTTCTGGCTCGGCCTTGGGGGCACCCTCGGGTCAGGCAGTCAGCCGTTTCCCTGGATCCACGTCTCAGACCTGGCGGGAATCATTGCTCATGCCCTGGAGCCCCCCGGTGACACCCTGTCCCCTTCACCACAAGTGTTCAACGGAGTTGCACCTGCGCTAAACACTAACTATGAATTCACCAAAGAACTGGGCCGGATCCTGAGGAGGCCCACCATTTTCCCTGTGCCTGGATTCGTTATGAACACCCTGCTGGGCTCTGAAAGGGCTGTAGTCCTCACGCAGGGCCAGAGAGTCATCCCAAAGAGGACTCAAGAGGCCGGGTTTCAGTACAAGTACCCGGACTTGACCTCAGCTCTGAAACAGATCATTGGGAGTTAACTGATGTTTCAATGATGTGTGTTAACTTTTCTGGAACTGTGTGTTCAGATTTGCTGTAGTTCAAGAAGACAAACAAATAACATGGCTCAAATCAAAACTCCTTACAAGAACTCAAGATGCTGAGTGACCTGTTATATTTTGCAAATCTCATTTTTCAGATTTGGAGTGTTTTTCATGTCATATTAGAGGAGTATATCAATCAGGTTTCAAACTTGCAGTTTTCTGAGAGTTTGTTCATACTTGGAAGTAAAATAGATCTGATACATTGTAAACAAATCGAGGTATGACGGCCTCCCTGCACTGGATCTGGATCTGATTGTTCAAACTGGTTTGTTCAACATTAAGAGTTGGTTAGGAGACACTAAAGGACTGTTAAGCATGAGAAAGTTGCTTTTGCAAAAAAAAAAAAGTATTTAAGTTTTTATGACAGTAGTACAGTTCTCTACTTCTCATGCTGGAAACCACAGACTTTTTCATGTTCACCAGGATTTGCTCTTTTCTTTAAAATAAGGACTCTGATGTGTAAACTGCAACCTGAATAATCCGGACAGCAGGGTAATCAATCCCTGATGATCACTTTGATTTAAGGTTCAAGCAGCAGAAAATAAAAATTAACATCCGTGGTGATGTAGACTTTGGGATTCTTTCAGCAATGGGATGATTCTTGGCTGTAAAATTAAATCAGAAGTACTAAACATGTAGGAGGAAATGTCTTGATCTCCAACTTAAATATCACATTACTGTTCACATCGCAGCACACTTGTTAAAAGAAATGGACCATTTGTTGAAAGTGATGCACAATAAAGCTGGGTGAAGTACAGTGAGACTTGGTTATGATTTTATTTGAAATAATTACATGTCAAATGTCAGAACAATGACAGTAATGAAACACAAATGTTCTGTTAAGCTACAAGCTGATAAGTCCGTGGATGGCAGCCTTATCTCAGTTTCTTCTTCCTCTCTAAATCATCACTCTGAATCACTGTGATTGTTATCATCGACTTTCTGAATGATTGGCAGCTGATCTCCCCAGTCACTGCTCCGAGCACAGCGATACACATCCCTGAATGAAGAAAACAAAAAACAATATGTCGTCAAATTAATGGATATCCATTACCATGAGAGCTGGATATCGACACTTTTTCGCTCTACAGTCAGAAATAAGAACAAAAACAACCGCTAGATACCAAAAGCTGGCATTTAATGTTGGCTAACTTATTTCTTATTAAAGCTAGCCAATTTTAGGCTGACATTTCACATTTGAAAAGTTTGGCCTCTTGTTAAACTACAAATGAATTAGAAATTTTATTCCAGGGATCTTGGATTTTGTATTGGTCCACCATAAAAAAACCAACATGCGAAAAAAGAAGCCTTCTGATAAGCACCAGCATTAGGAGCTTTTTATAAACTAATGATGCTGCAGTTGGGGTTTGACACTGTGTGTGAGGCTGGACCTTTACCTGCTGTGTTTTCTCGCTGTCACCACCAGGTGTTGTAGCTGTCCATCGGGGCAGCACATGTGACAGTGGACGTGTCTCGTCCTGGGCTGTACAGGTGCGATTAGCCTGGCCCAGTCCACACCTTCTGTTCTGTCTGCCACTTCCTTCCGAGTCAGAATCAAGTAGCTGAACTTCTCCGTCTGCCGCTCATTGCGCTGAAAGAAAAAATAATTATTAAATTAAAAGCATGCTTAATTGGCCACTAGCAGTTTCTGTTTGCAGTGTACCTATGCATGTGAAGACAATGTCCAGTGATTTCTTTGATATTGAAGAAAACTTTAAATATTATGATTCTTGGCCTTCTAAGGCTTTTTAAGTATTGTAATTTCATCCATGAAATGTGTGTCAGAGGTCCCGCTCAGTGGCGGCTGGTGCTAAAAATTTTAAGGGGGGCGCAGCTCTGGAGGAAACAAACCAAAAAACTTAAGACAAATC
>JAQNCA010000004.1:19823319-19833724 GCA_029783725.1 Acanthurus tractus | reverse complement strand
TATGTTTAAGTAGAATTCTTCTGTTGAATTTTGGTGGGGGCGGCGCCCCAGCGCCCCCTATTGACAAACCGCCACTGGTCCCGCTGCAGCTCCAGCTGCTGCCCATGTTGCTAAATGGACCAAACCACAAAAACTGACTTCCTGTTGTTTTCAGCTAATGTGTCTCTTTCACCTGATGCAGTCTCTTGGTTTCAACCTCTGCTCTGTGCCCCTAGGGGGGTACAAAGGGAAAGGGAAAAGCTCTGATTGTTATTTTTTTAGAAGCTTATTGTGTTTTAAGTTCCAAAAAAAAAAACACAAGCAGACTTTGAGCTATGAATTTGTTGTTAAACCTTTACTTTACAGGTTTAAACTGAGCTTTTCTTTAGACATTAACAAAGAAATTACAGTCTTGTAATCCAGAGTTGAATCTCACCCCTGGCAGAGGCAGAGGTTGGTACAGCTGCTGGAAGTTGCAGGGTGTGATGGGCTCAACGGCCAGTTTAGGACACATCCGTTCATGAGGACACTGGAAAAAATGAAAAATAGAGAAAAATACAAAAAGACTGTGACACTGATGGTAAAAGACTTGGCATGATATTTCAAACCGATTGCGATTTTAACATACTGGAGCAAACACAGATGCTGGTCTGGGGTCATGGACAGTCTTCTCCTGTTTCTGGAGATAAAAAAACTGGAAGTCATTGGTCTATTTCTAATGATTGTGTCAAACAAGTTACACAGCAGCAACTAAAACATATTCCACATGTAGATTTTCATGTGCCATCTAATCTACTGTATTTGAGTACCTTTAATAAAGTATCTCTGGCCTCCATTAATATCTGATGGCCCTCTTTGGTTCCATTTTCAACCAGCACCTTCAACAAGAAACACAGAAAATATGATAAAATTAATCAATCACGATACCAGAATAGTTCTAAGGACAAACAGCATCACATCTATTGTATATTCACTTAAGATCAAAGGGACATGTTAATAGACACAAAAAATGGAAAAGCAAACATCATCTATAAGTGAAGTTTAGTCATTATTTCAATAGACCAGATATGAGTTTGTCTTTCTCCACAGTGTAAGCACGGCCTCTTCTCTCTCATTCACACTGGGAAGCTCTGACAGGGTGAATGCAGCTACTACCAAATCAAACTGCACCTAGAAGGAGAAACACAGGACGTTCAGGTTTCCAAGTGAGATGTGAATAAATGTACACATACTAATTGTTAGTTAGTTGATTAAGGATGCTAATGCTCTTTCAAAGGTAGACAATAGCAGAATAGTGAAACACCTCCTTAAACATTGCTTTCAACACACAGTTTGCTATCAACTCCAGCTGTTAGGATGTGTTTACTGTTACTGAAAAAAGTGATTTTTTTACCTTTGGAGAGACAGGAAGGAACTGTCTGAAATAGACATGTTTGATGTGAGATTCAGCTCTTTCGTCATCACCTACCAATTAACAAAAAACAGGAAAAAAAACAACACCCATCTGTAATTTTTTGATCAAGTATTTAAGATAAACCCCAACAAAACTGCTGCAAATAAAAACTAGATTGAAGTGTTTGTGTGTGCACCTTTGAGAAGTCGCTCTGCCAGGATGTTCATCTGCCCTGAGCTGTCCACACATATCATCTCCTTCAAAGTGTCACCCCAACATGAGTGTGCTGCCCTGCAAGAGAAAAACTCGATTCAAGCAATCCTGTAATTGAGATGAAAGTTCTCTTTTTGCCACAACAGTGTCATATACTCACCAGACAACGGTCCCTAGCCCTGAGCCAAAATCCAGGAGAGACTGTGGGACAAAAGAGGAATCCCTCTTCTTTATCTGAAACAGTTACATAAAAAACACAATAAACTAAAATTTATGGCAAAAAAGGCAGAAATATGGTCATATCATATATAAGTTAAAAGGACCTTTTGTCTTATAATATTCCTTGCTTTACCACTTGTTACCCCACCACTTGATCATTACCTCATTTAAAGCTCTCCTCGCTGCTGCGTAGCCCCCAGCCAGCCTAGCCGCCATGTACACCACACCTAACTCTTCATCATACCTGAAACAGTGGGACAGAACTATACATAAACCTAACCAAGATCTTAAAATCAAGCTGAAGAAATCATCAGTCAAAAGTCAGAAAATATAACTGCAGAGAAAAAAAATCCTGTGGCCCCACATATGGCCTCAGAGATAATTTCAGACCGCAATTAAGAGTCTAAACTTTATATTCATGTAGTTTCAAAATGACAGCTAAAATACCAATGTTCCTTGAGTCTATTAAATGCATAAAATGTTAAACTTTGGTCAGCACTGGTCAAGATCAGACTGTACCTTGGCTCCTGTCAGGTAAAGAAAAGTATTTATCTCTAAGAAACTAACACAATTAGTTGAGATAATTCTAAAATACACTTGGATAGAAAAATTTGGTGAAATTTTGGAGAGAATCCTTATGTAAAATGATAGATAAAGCAATCGTTACTTCATAGTAGTCCAGCGATATGTGGTTCTTCTGAGCTCTGAAAACACTTTCCTCCTGATGCGATCCCCCAACACTTGTTCATCAACATCTGCAACAAAATGCACATTTTCTTTTCTTGCTGCAGCATCACAGACACTCTTAAGATATAAGATTTAAATGAAAGATTTAAGTTCTCTATTTCTAACATACACAACAATTAGAATAAAGCAGTTGTTGATGAAAACAAAGATTGTAATACTGAGGTAAACTAGTGTGCGGTAGTGATGAACAGGTGATGTGCATAAGTGCTTTTAAAGAATATTAAAATAGATTTAAGTATCCTTTAAAGTTACCATACTTTCTTTGTTATGTTTTATTCATAAGCCATTCACCTCCTCTCTTTTCCATCTCTTTTAACCAAAGTTCTTTTTCAAGGCTCACAGCTCTCTGCCTCAGAGTTGAATCCTCAACTGCTCGTTTTCTGCTCCACAGGTAGTTTGTGAGGCTGCGCGTGCGGTCAGTCAGCCGATTCACCTGGGCTCCTACAGATGGAAAGATTGAAGAGCTGCATTACGCGTTGACTAATATCAGGACTAGTTAAGATATCCACTGACAATCCCATTAGGAATTTAACCTACTCTGAATAATCGACCGTGCAGCCACTTGGAGTTCCTCAGGTAGTCGTAGAGTCTTCAGGTTGGTAACACCTGGATGCTTTCTGTGTAAATCTCCTTTAAGGAAATCTATCTGGGATTGTGGCTGTGCAGCTGCACTCATTCTCTAGGAAGAAGAATGAAAACAAATTTAGATATTTTTTTTCCAAACCATATTTTACTTCTGCTTTCTCCCCAAACTCTGAACAGTAAAAATGATTTATGTCTATTTTATTTGTGCAGATTTTTAACTGGTGTTGAGATTTTCTTTACTTATAGTATGTGAAGCCTAAATGTGATTCCGGGATATTCTGTCCTACAAGCTTTTGCAGGAACCTCACATAAATTTAGATTCTACAGCAATATTGCAACATAATCACAGTAAGTTGAATCTGAAAAGGAAAATAATTAGCCGCTTGCCTATGTTTGGTGGAAACCACGAGACTGCTAGCCCACGGGTGAATAACCGTGATTAACGAAAAATACGATTCATTCAATAATTTTTTACAACTGTATAAACTGCGATGTGAACCGAGAAAAACGATATGAATTTATCTCAGTGCTGTTTCAACTGCTAATTTGTCTGACCTCCACGGTGATACTTACTATACTTGCTTCACTCACCCTGCTCGTCATCCTGACGACAAACATCTTCTGACAGAGGACACAAGCGCCATAACTCCGTGATGCCATATCTTTGGCGCCTGTGTGATGACTTCTTCAGTTTAAATTTCAATAATTTTAAACCTATATTTCAACCACACCGTCTTTTTGGGCATGAAGACACGTTAGGTTACATACGCCCTTCAACAAAATAATTCCGTCTATGCTTTAAGGCGGAACCTTAAGCTCCGAAGTTTTGTTCCTTGGAGGATGTGTCCTTGTTGTGTCCAACCTCCCAAGCAAATGAAAAAACTTTCAGAAAACTTTATTTGTGGCTAAGCATGGGCAACGTGACATTACAGAATACTATAAACCAATATTTTATTTTAATTCTTTGAGATACCATTTGAATTTACTTCTTTCTGGTTTGCGAAAAGTCGTTGCCATGGTAACGGCAAACGCTCCCGCGCTTTAGAGATAAATGTTGTGCGCGTGCGTCAATGCGGGACGAGCGACGCATCTTCCGTGGAAAACAGTGGCGGAGAAAGTTTTTCCTCATTCTCGGTTGCTGCTGTGTCCTTTTAAATACGTTCCTCCCATAATTTCTTCTGTACCATCATGAGGCGAACACGAAGTTCGAGGAATAAAAGTGAAAGTGCACAAGAAACTGAAGAAGTCCAGTCAAAAACAGGTTGGTGTTTGTTTCCCGCTGGAGGGTTAGCTTGACGGGGTGGCTAGCTGCTGTAACCGTTAACGTCACTTCAGAGCTCGCGACATGTCGAGGCAGGTTTGAGCAGGAAAATAAATGTCAAGGATATGAAGTTCATGTAGGTTCAAACGTTACTGATGTTGCAAGTATTACAGGAAACATCCATTTACTCTTTTAGTAAAATCTGTCAGTGCCGGCCCCCGTCAACATACTGTCAAAATTTACAATAATATGAGATTATAATTTACAGTCTAAATCTGTTAAATCACCAGTAGCTGACATTGTAAACTAAATGTGTTCAAAATATATAATAATATGATATTAAAAAATTATTATCTAAATTTGTTGAGTCACTAGCTGCTGCTATTGTCAACTAAATGTGGTGGAGTTAAAAGTACAATACTGGTTTCCACTATATAGTGGAATAAATGATTCAGGCATAAATTAGGCACTTAACCTGTAAGCAGGTTGAATGAGTCATTGTAATTGGTTGTGTTCCACCCATTGACTGTATACTGGAAATAGAAGGTGATCAGAAACAGAAACCTGGAAGGTGTGGAACTGAACTTGGAACAGAAAAATGTAATTATACTATAACATGGTATATGAATGAAAGTTTGAACTATTAATCCAAATACCAAGTCAACAATCATTCCCTTTAAACTGTCAAAAAGGTAATTATGAAAGTTTCATGTTTTTAGAACCTTGAGTGCAGATTCAACAATTGTGGTGTTGATAATGTCACAGTGGTAATAACATGTTTACAAACCTTACCTTCTTACTTGCAATCAGTGTGGCAGTGGAAAGGAGATGAAGGACAGTGGGAACCATACCCTCCTTCAACCTGTGCCTTGTTGGACTCAGCCGTCTTCTCAGGGAAAACTTCTGTCACTCTGTCTCTGGGATCTGGGGTTTCTTATGAAGTCGACCTAAAGAAGATGGTCCAGATTAATCCTGTCACCAAGTACAAGAGGAAGATTCGCTCTCAAACAGTTAAAGCAGGTATGTACTTGTAACTAAAAAAAAAATATATCAAAATCAATAAAGATATTTCAAAAAGTTTTTGCATTTGTGGTCTATTGTACAGAAAGTTTAAATGATGCTGGTGACTCAACTGCTCAGAAGGGGAGACGAGTTCAAGATAAAGAGGAAGAGGAGGAGACAAAAGAACAACCTGCAGCTAAAAGGAAGAGAGGGCAAAGCAAGGCTCAGACAAAAAACGAAGAGATGCCCAAAGAAGAAATTAAAGATGAAGGTAATAGGGGACTAATTTTTATATGTATCATCTTTGTAATGTCATTAGCAAGTGAAATAGGATCATATAATTGTTCAGTAACAGATTAACCTATAAGCGTTGTAAATTATTCTGTTTTGGAGGTTTATATCGAATTAAAAGAACATAATGTAAGCTGTATTTCATATTATAAACCATTTGAGCTCATTATTGTTTTGTCTCCATTCTTTGGGTGTTTACCAGAGGTTGTGAAGACAGTGGTCATGAAAGGAAAGGCTCCAGTGGACTCTGAATGCAAAGCTAAACTTGGGAAGGTATAGTGTCTTTGTCCACACAAGATATGAAACTCATGCCATGCTGGGACACCTGTTTGAGCTTTGTAAAGCATTGCTCCAGTTACAGTTCCTCTTGTGAGCATGATACAGATCATGTTTATAATACATGAGTGTGTGACTGTTCTGTTTAATGTCTCACCTTAAATCCATTCATAAATTTCGTTTAATTGCATATTTTTTAAATAATTTAACAAATACGACTCTTTAGAAGAAACTCAATAGAGAGGTAATAATCTCAATTAGTCTCAAAATAGGTGCTTTTACCTTAATTTGTAATCGTAACGGTTCAATTTCTCTTTCAGGCTCATGTGTACAATGAAGGAAATGATGTTTATGACGTGATGCTGAATCAGGTAATTAATGAAAAGTTCACTCAAAGGAATCTGCTAAATGAATTAAGGAAGATATTTTTATAGGTAGGTTTTGGAAGGAATTTATCTTGCACAGAAAGCTGAGGTTTATTTTTGTTCAAAACTCAAAAGCTGAAATCTTTTTATTCTTATTAAGAAGTGACTGATGGACTTACTAAAAAGTCATTGTAAATATTTTGGTAGAAAGTCTAATAGCGGTTATGAATCATCTTTCAGGTACTAATGATTTTAGATCAGAATTTATTAAATTGTGCTCCTTTGAACCTGTAACTTGTAAATTATAGTTTCATATTGATTTGTAAGTAGAGTGGATATACTTTTAGGCTTGAGGCAAACAAATTCTGTCTTATTTTGCAGACAAATCTTCAGTTTAACAACAACAAATACTACCTAATGCAGCTGCTGGAAGACGACAGCTCTAAGGTTTACAGTGTGTGGTTTAGATGGGGAAGAGGTAAGCTTACATGCTGATTATTCTTAGCATGTTTGATGTACAAATTGTATTTACACAGAAAACTAACAAAAGCCCAATGTAAACTAACAGACTGAATATATCTTGGTTTGGTTTCTTTATTGTTTTTTTAGTTGGAAAAGGGGGTCAAAGCAGTCTGATAGCCTGTGGTGGAGACCTACTGAAAGCCAAAGATACATTTAAGAAAAAGTGAGATTGTGGAATTAAAACAAACATTTCCATTTGTCCTACACTGAAATGAGCTAAGTTAAAACGGAAACTTGTCTGTTTTGCCACAGGTTCTTTGAAAAAACCAAGAATGAGTGGGAGCACCGAGAGACTTTTGAGAAAGTAGCTGGAAAATATGACTTGGTGTTCATGGACTACAGCTCGAACGAAAAGGCAAGGAAAAAGCAAAGAACCAAAAACACATACTAAGCACCTCCACAATGTCTTTGTAATTTGGATATGAACATTTTAAAATGAAGCTTCTATTGAATTGAGGGTGGAGTTGATCAGTATGAACATAGATATATGTCACTGTTCCAGGAGGAGAACCAGACCACAGTGGATGCTGCACCCAAAAAGAAGACCTCCAAGCTGGATGTGAAGGTCCAGTCACTCCTGGAGTTGATCGGTGACCTCAAAGCTATGGAGGAGTGTGTGCTGGAGATGAAATTTGACACTCGCAAAGCTCCTCTTGGTCAGTCTGACAGTATTAAATCACAACAGAAATGGACCTAAAGTTTTGTACCCTATTTTAATTCCAGCAATACCATTTCTGGAATTTGATTAGATTTTATATACAGCCCAAAAAATATTTGACATGCCATTATTCACAGATGCAAATATAATATAATTTTTCTCTAACTGCAGGTAAGCTGACCACAGAGCAGATCCGCGCGGGTTACACGGCACTGAAGAAAATCGAGGATTGTTTGAAAAAGAAGGGGGGAAATCGTGAACTGGTGGAAGCATGCAACCAGTTCTACACCCGCATACCTCATGATTTTGGGTAGGAAATATGTGACTGTTCGGTTACAGAGCTGCACTAAAGCTGCGAGAAATGTGGTGTCTGAATGAACTGACATGTATCCTTCTTTAACTAAAAAAAATAATTCTGTAGGTTAAAAACTCCTCCAATCATCCGCACAGAAGATGAGCTGAAGGAAAAAATTGCACTGTTGGAGGTAAAAAGTTTGTCCATTAAACAAGGCGTACAATATTCCCTTAATGTCTTCACTTAAATCTGTGGTCCATACTCTAAAATCTCTTTTCCATCTTGCCCTTTTCAAAGGCTCTGAGTGACATTCAGATAGCAGTAAAAATGGTTCAGTCCAGTGAAGACAGTGATGAACATCCTCTGGACAGACAGTACCATTCCCTCAAGTGTCAGATGCAGCCTCTGGACTCTAACAGTCATGAGTTCAAGGTCTGTTTCTTTGCTCTTATCTGCAACAATAGGAAATGTCATGATTAATCAGCCTGGACTAATTAACTGCTGTTACATTTATGGATGCACGTTAACGATTTTTACATTGTGTACTGGAATGGTATCATTACTGTCAAATCAAACATGAACAGGACTGATGGGTCCAAGTGCAATGGATTCAAGTTCATAGGCTCGACATTTATTTTTCTTGCTTAGTCAGATTTTGCCAAAAACATCAAAAGGTCAAAGGGAAACAAAATATAATTGACATGTTAAATGCAGAGTGGTTCTCTGAAAATTTTGTAAAATTATCTCAACTGTGCTCCTGAATTTAAACTTTAAAAAAAAAAACTACACTAGCATACAAATCCAACAGGTTGATGGAAACACATTTAGACAAAATGGCTGGACCGATATATTTATATTTAATGTAATGACATTTAAGATGCAAAAACTTAAGGGTTATTTGTGTAGCCAGTGTTTTTTCCGTCTAAACTTTGCTTTTTTGTGTGTGTGAAGTTGATAGAAAAGTATCTACAGTCCACTCATGCCCCCACCCACTCTGACTACACCATGACTATCCTCGACATCTTCTCCGTGGACAGAGACGGAGAGAGTAATAACTTCCATTCACATTTACACAACAGGTACAACTCAACGGACTCAATGGTTGAATAGATTTTCATTACACTTGCAGGCTTATGCCAGTGCTGTTTAATGTCCTCTGAGATTTTAAACTGGATTTCTCACTGAATATCTATATTTGCATGCATAAGCTTTGAAAATAGGTGCTTTTGATTGTTGTCTTCATACAGCCTACTGTGTTTGTCTGTTTGTCTGTCTGTCTGTCTGGCAGGACTCTGTTGTGGCATGGTTCCCGCATGTCTAACTGGGTCGGTATCCTCAGTCAGGGGCTGCGAGTGGCTCCACCTGAAGCTCCTGTCACTGGCTACATGGTAGGATGAACAGCAACATGCATGCATGTGATGTGTCTTAAAAACCAGCAATATTTTTGTACTGCAGTGAGAGCAATTTCCATGTTTCTCATCCATCTAGTTCGGAAAGGGTATCTACTTTGCTGACATGTCGTCAAAGAGTGCAAACTACTGCTTTGCTAATCAGAACAATGACACTGGGCTTCTGCTGCTGTGTGAGGTGAGTTTGTTCGCTATTTCCTGTGGACAGATTAATGTTTTGTCTCACCTGTTAAAGACATCAGTATCAGCACACCAAATTTTTGGTCCTCAAAAATGTTCATGGCTTTTTCTCTTAATGATATGTGAGGTGTTTTTGGATTAAAATGTTTTTAAACGATGTGATGAGGATGGTTTTCTGTTATACTTGAAGCTCCAAAACCTTTTAAAGAATAAAACCTATGTGATTGGAACATCATATTGCATATGTGATACAGCACTGTTTCAGTGTCAGTGCTTTGTGTTTGTGTGTGGTTGCAGGTTGCTTTGGGAGACTGTAATGAGCTGCTGGATGCAGACTATGAGGCCAACAATCTGCCTGCTGGGAAAAACAGCACCAAGGGCCTGGGACGGACCGGACCTGACCCTAAAAAATCCATGACTCTGTCAGTTATTCTAATTATGCTGATACATATCAAAGGCACAAACATTGATTTAGTTTTGCTTACTGTTACACAAAAGAAATCATCACATATTCTAAGAGGGATGTAAATTCTATATTCTGTTTGGCCAAACAGCAATTTAACTACTAACCCTTGCAACAAAACTTAAGTCAACTTAACAACATTAGAGAATGTTGATAATCTCAGCTTTAGTTTGCATTAGGCTCAGCAGAATAACTTTTATAAAGCAACCTAAACTGTAAGCTGCAGGTTAACGTGTAATTTAAATGTACAACTCCTTACATCACTAAAACAAAGTTTATTTCACTCTTACATAGCAACAAATAGAAACATAACCTCATCTTTATGCAGAACTTGCTTTTTATTTTTTTCTTTTGCTTCCAATGCAAATGCGCACGCGATGGCCAGATCAAATCTTTACAACAGGAGGTGGTGGTGCTCATAAAGTGTAACATTAATTGATATTAAAATATAATCATTAGTCACAGAACAGCAAAAGTGTTTTAAAGAAAAGGCAACTTGTACTTAATGTGTTAAAACCACCAGACTGGCCCTTAAATAAACTCAACT
>JAQNCA010000004.1:19763975-19788668 GCA_029783725.1 Acanthurus tractus | reverse complement strand
ATACAGCCCTTGAGTAAAACATTTCCTCACTACACAATCAAAGATGGTCGCAAAAATTGTTTTGCTTCCTCTTTGCTTAAATGAATATACCAAAAATGTGTTTTGAAAAGGGTAATCTACATACTAACTTTAAAACTGTGTTTACGTGTGCCTTTAATTCAGCAAGTATAAAAAATATAAAAGTTCAAAAATATTTTGAGTTGCACATTTGTTTAAGCTGAATTATTTCTTAGATGACAACAGCTTGCAAATGTAATGAGCAAGTATAAAAAATATCACAGTTTAAAATTTGTTGGAGTTGCACTTTTGTTTAAGCTGAATTATTTCTTTAATTTGAAAATTGTAACAAAATGAAAATGGAAATGTGGAATATAAAACACTATAAAAGAAAAAAATGGTTAAAAGACCATTAATAAATGTTTTTTTTCTTCGACATTAAAAATGAGTTTAAAATGGCCTCTTGTTGTTTTTTAAAAGGTGAAATGAGACAACAGGATTTTACTTTGCCAATATTATTGATAATTCTTTCTTCAAGTTGCCAGCAATGCATGAAATCTTTGAAATCTTAGTTTAAAATTTATAATCCTGAGAAATATCCTGATGGTCATGTTCATGCCACATTTGTTCAAGTTTGCATTTAAAAGTATATTAAACCAAGGTCAGAGAGTTAGCTTTAACTGCTATTCTACACATGTTTTCTTGAAACTCTCCAAGAGACCCTGTTTAGCTGTGAGACATCAATGGCAGAAATGTAGACACAGCTTATCAGCTAATGTTTTTACAACTCTGCTATCGGCACAGAAGTGCCTCTGTTATATTGAGAATGAGTCTCATTTAGGTCCATAAAGCATGTTAAGTAGTTAAAATTTTACTGCACACTGAATTTCAATAACTTGATCATAAAAAATTATATTATTCCGAATCTCAGCTGGACAGTTAAGAAAATGCACAGTACTCTTGCAATTAGTCTCAAGACATGGACTTCTTTATTGTTTAAAATATTTCAATCAAAACACAAAAAGAAGAAAAAATTCATAAGAAAGAAAATACAATGCTGTTGCATCACAGCTTATTGTTTAATTACTTAACTATTTATTTACTTTAATCACCTTCAAGTATCCAGTGTGTTAATTTAAACTAGTACTGATTTGAATGTGAAATTACCACAATAACTGTTGAAAATGAGTACATTCCATGTTTATGGCACTGTTTATCTAGACAAACTTAAAGGGCACCAGTCTTTTAGGAAATATAATTTTTTTTTCTGCTTTAATTGCAATATTATAGCTTTTATTATAAATGTACAATATCTATATTATAAAAGAAGAAAAAGTTGGATTTTTGACACAGAGAGAGTGCTTCTTCTGCAGTCTTGGGTTCATCTTGGGCAAAATATCAAAATGATCTTGATATGATGTTTTCTTGGATTTTGGATACATATATTGCCATATGGTGATTAACTTTTTAGCATATGTAGGTTTTAAATGATGCATTATTGTAGAGTAATGTCTTTTTAATATCCCTTACTTCCCCACCAGACTGTTTTAGCTGCTCCTGTTCAATACTTTCTCATAATATTTAATTTAATAAAAGCACCAGTTGACATCCCTACAGTTTTGCCACTATATCAATATCAAGGTTCTCAACCAAAAATGTTGTGATATTTTGATTTTAGTACTTAATCCTACCGCCCCACTACACAGACTTTAGAATTGTATAGTTTTCACGTTTTGCAGCTGTATATTTTTAACAGGAAAGGAAAAGTCTTTCAAAGCGAACTTCATGGAAATAAGGGATAAATGTCAGCCTGAAACTACCAAGGTATGATTTTTGATGCATGTATTCATATCGCTCAGCCCTAACTTTGGGCAGTTGGAAAAAAAAGGGTTTACGAGCCGCACTTGAAAGCCTCATCAGGTGCAGTCCCAGGTGAGACGGCCCCGCCCTCTCCTGGGCTCCAACATACAGGTAAGAGGAGAATAAAAAAAACTGGATCTGCCGGTTTCTGTCAGGAGAGAGAATGCGCTTTATGAAAACCGACTCAAGTCACAAGGAGCTGTGGGAAGTCTGATCTCCAGCCTGATTTTTCCTTTTTTTCTGTCTGGGTGGATCTTTAACTTCACAGTGAGTGAAAAAACGACGGTATTAACACGGCACGGGCGGAGAGTCCTACTGAGGATTGTAACATCCCGATAAACTACCACTTACTTCGGTAAACAACAACAAACAACAACGGAATAAGTTAAAAAACCGAAGTTTACGAGGGCGGACGTGAAGTAGCGACGGTCGATGGTGAGTTAACGTTCAAAAACACGCTAACGTTCGTGTTTGAGCATCTTTCTGTACGTTAGCTCAACATTGAGGCAAACTCCCAGTAAACTACGGTGTGTTTTAAAAAATGACGGGTAATCTGTAAATTTGACAGGAGCGGTACGATAACCTGGATTTGGATTTGGAGTGTGAAGGAGGAGGCGTAGCTGTGAGTAACGTTACTTTCTGTTAATGGTATAACTGTAACGTCAGTAAGCTAACGTCAATGGTTGTGTTTAAAGGTTTGCAGAGTTGAAATTACAGCTTTTTCTTTGCTAAAAATCAGTTTAACAACCAGGTTTTGTTTGACTTTATCGACCTGACCTCAATCTGTGTGACTGAAATAACCAAAACACAAAAACACACTCACACAGTACAGTAAATCCGTTTGTGGACAGTAACTTGTGAACAGTATCTGTTATTATTATGGTTGTAAACGCTGAAAAAATGTCTGTGGGAGTAAATACAGACTTTCAGCTTCAAACTGAGTGCACAGTTTAGAAACTGAAGCTCTGTCGTCATGGCCTGATTGATCTATCAGGTTTATCTGGGGCAACAATGTGCCCCCAGGCCTCTTTTATCCCCCTCAACACAGACCCAGATTATCTGTGAAGTGGTTGATACAATAAACTACAGTACAAAACTGAAACAGTGAAGGTCAAAGGTCAAAAGTTAAAGTTTTCGTCCATCTGGCAATATTTACGACGAAACAATGATTTCTGCTAAACACGACAATTTTTAAAAACAACCTACATATAGGTAATAAATAAGAGTGTTTGTATCCATGATTGATTGAGGAAACAACTTGGGCTCCTTTATTTATTTTTTCCCCATATATGAATTATTTATTTAAATTTTGTCAATTAATTCAATTCATTTTCTCTAAAATGTCTTGTGGCCGTGGATTTTTTTTCAACAAACATTTCTTAAACAGGACTAAATGCTGCATTTGTTTGAAACTACTTTTTACAGCAGATTAGCATGTGTTTAGGGCTTTACTAAGTGTTATATGAAGTACATGGACGGAGTCAAATGAACCACTGTGCCCTTGGTCAGGTTTATGAAGTAAATGTGCATAATAGTAAAAAGTCTGTCAATTAAATTATCACAAACCAGTGGACACATTATATCAAAGACTATATCAACATTAAAGAGCTGCTCCATTTCAACCCAGGTTAATATTAATACACTATTACCTGTTGTAGAAAAGTTTATTCTTCATAAATATTTAATTATGTGATCGACAGTAATACACTTTTGCATTTTCTCCATTTGTAAGGAATGGTAATCCTGTATTAAAGACAAAACAAAAACTTCTGTAACTCATGTTAGCTTTTTTAGGACTTATGAAGTTCAAAACACAACAGCATATTTTTCTTATAACTTCTAGAAAATCATACAGATGTTACAGTAACCCTCTTATTAGCATAAGACACCGCTATAGAAAGAGATTTCATACATTTACAGCTGATAACTGCCAGCTAAATCAATTTTCTCAGACCTCCAAACATCACAATCATTCTAAATATAATGTCATCAAGGTTTCAAGTCCAGACATGAAACCAGCTTCAAGTTCAGGCTTGAAATGTGGATGTAAGGCTGAAAGTTGTGAACCAGTAAATGAATCTTTTTATTCATAAAGTCATTAGTGAATAATCAGTCATTTGCAGCATCTTTTCAGGTTTAATCTCCATGTAAAACCGCATTTAATTTGGTTTTACAAGTCAGAACTGAAGCCGCATCAGTGATCAGTCTTGTGTTTGCATACAAAACATGTTTTACATATATTTTAGTCCATAAGTTGTAATTTTTTTCATTTTTTTCCCAATTTTATTTTTTCACTTGTCATGTAGCAAAAAGCGGCATTATTTGGTGGGATGTTCAAAAGATCCACTAAATCTGCAGAACCATCAGTCCATGCACAGGTGATGTTTAATTATTGTCCCTCTTAAATTTAAATTTAGAATTTATGTGTTTTGTTTTGTGTTTCAATGTTAAATACTTATGTTGACAATGTTTTCGTAGTTGTTTGTACAGCAAAATATTTAGATGCGACTCATTATGGATTTACTCTAAAATATTTGATTCTGTATCAACTCACAGAGACTCTGTGTTGATTTTACAGGACAGTTTATCAGCAAACAGCCAACTTTCAAAGAGCAACGACAGTCTGACAGACAACAGCACCAAAGTGAGGCTCAGGAAACATTACTGTAAACTATTTATGTTGTGTTTGTTTTATTTTTTCATTCAAGCTTTATTTCTGATCATTACTGACTAACCTAAACTGAGAACCCTTAATTATGATGAAAATAAGTTGCAATTATTTTTTGAGAATGTGTACATGTGTTAATCCTACAGGAGAAAGGAGGCGTGTTTAAAGGAATGTTTAAGAAGACGACCAAAGCTGCAAAAGAAGGCCAGCCACAGGTTTGTAGTCTCTTCTTGACCTCACTGAAGTTAATGTTTAATTCATAATAAAAGATGAAATGAGATGGTAAACTCTTTTTCTTCTTCCAGGACACCCTCTCGTTACAAAATCCTGAACTGTCTGTTAGTTGCGACAGCTTAACAGACAACAAGTCATCAAAGGTGAGTTTACTTTCTGCTCTGGGATATTTTTGGCTGTTGGCTGTTGAAACTCAAACTTTCTCTGGACTTTTCTCTTCAGGAAAAATCAGGAGTGTTTGGTGGGATACTGAAACGACCTCTGAAACCAGGACATGTCCGGAGGCCTTCACAGGTGATACTCAATACTCTACTACATGTCAGAGATTTCTTATCTTGAGCATTGAGTATCAGCTGAATTACTGACGTGTAAAATGAAGGTTGTGTTGAGCCTGTAAAAAGCTGACAGATAATTCTGTGTTTCAGGATCTTTTGGACAATGAATTCACAGCCAGTAATGACAGTCTGTCTGAAAACACTGCGACTAAGGTGAGTTTTATCAGCCAGACAACATTTAAGGTGCATTTTTCTTGAGTAAACTGTTCTGCTAAAATCACGGTCAATCAATATGTTTCCCTAAAATTATTCCAAACACTGATAACATGGTAGAAAAATTCTTTTCTGAACAACAGATGGTGTTTCTGAGGGAAAAAACCTCCCGAACCAAAAATACAGAGTTAAACACTGTTGATTTGTATCAAGTTTATGTTGAGGAATAAAAACATAGTTACAGTATTTGACAATATTACTATTTTTTATTCTGAAATATGATTGAGATCTTCCTTCACTGTCCTCTTGACAAATAGTATGATTGTCATTAAACTAACGGTGGGTGGGAAGACCTCGGCTTGGTGGTCAGTTTGGAAAGGGTTGTTTTTGTTTTTGTGGGTGTTTGGAAGCGTGAGCTGAACATGCATGGATCAGCAATTTGGAAGAAATGCCAGCTAATGTGTGAAGCGCTAAAGCCCTGCCTGTCCACCTGACAGCTGCATCAGTTTAAAATACAACACAGAGGCTTTGTATTGTGATTTTATTTCAATAAACTCACATAAGTACATATTATGTGATTTTTTTTTTTTTCAGGAGACAGGAGGGATGTTCAGTGGCATGTTTAAAAAGTCTCCAAAGCCTTTAGGAGTGAGGACTCAATCTCAGGTGAGAGTTGTTGCCTCCCACTTTTGCATGTGTTGCATTATTAAAAGATAGTGATGATCATCCGTAAAGTTCATGCGTTTTTTGCCTTCAGGATGATTTGTCTGCGCCCGACGAGCTCTCAGGCAGCACAGACAACCTCTCTGTGAACAGCAACACTAAGGTGAGCTTGTCACAGCTAATGAATCCAAAGAGCAAAGACTGTGATCATCCGTTGATATTCAGCTTCAGTGGCTTTAAAAGAGAAAAGTTATCATTCTTCTGTATTTATTTAGTAACAACATCAGTAGTGTGACATTTTATTCTTTGCATATGTGACATTTTCTATGGAACATACTGCATAGAGTTTGGGAAATGTGTGTTATGTTTTAATGTGTGTTGGGAACGATGAAGTAAAGAGACTACAGGCTGCTCTGCGAAGTCCTTGTTTATCATCTGACACTGGATGAAAACTTAACCAAATTTCTTCATTATGGGCAAAATTCACAAACTGTTTCCATGTGACCGTTTTTCCAGGAGACAGGAGGGATGTTCAGTGGCATATTTAAAAAGTCTCCAAAGCCTTTAGGAGTGAGGACTCAATCTCAGGTGAGAGTTGTTGCCTCCCACTTTACATGTGTTATGGTGTTCGAAGATTTTGATGGTAATAAGCAGGTGATGTTTGTTTCTTGCCTTCAGGATGATTTGTCTGCACCCAGCGAGCCCTCAGGCAGCACCGACAATCTCTCTGTGAACAGCAACACTAAGGTGAGGATCCGAATTCAACAACTGACAGTAAAACCATTAAAACCCTTTTTTTAGATGGAATTTCACAAACCATTTACATGTAACTTCGTTTTTCTAGGAGGCAGGAGGGATTTTTAGTGGGATGTTTAAAAAATCCCCAAAGCCTCTTGGAGCGAGGACACAATCTCAGGTGAGAAATGCAGCGTGTCATATCACTGTCATATCGTAGTACTATGAATTATTAGGACAGGACTGTTATAAATCTGCTGACATTTGTTTCTGGCTTTCAGGATGATTTATCTGCACCCAGTGAGCTCTCAGGCAGCGCCGACAACCTCTCTGAGAACAACATCACCAAGGTTAGATTTGTTAAAGCCAGCAACCCCAGTCCTCATGTGACACAATAATGCAAAACAAATCATAAAAATAAACCAGTCAAATTAAATATTGGCCTTATGTTATTTTCTCAGGAGAAAGGAGGAATCTTTAGTGGTGTCTTCAGAAAGAAGGTTGCCAAATCTCAGTCTCAGGTGAGATGATCAGGCTCACTAATTCAATTTCAGTTTAAAAAAAGTTAAGTTTCCTGTTTCCTGTGAGGATAATCATTGTCCCTCTGTTTAGGATGACTTGTCTGTGAACGGTGAACTCTCTGCCAGCAGTGACAGTCTCATAGAGAAATCGTCAAAGGTGAGAGATGAAGCTCAGTGCAGATCTGGTTTTGTTTTGAGCTGTCTTCATTTCTTTTGGGTTTAGTTAAACCTGCACTGCACTAACAAAACATACAGATATAAAATTAGTCAATAATGTAAACTGCCATTGCATTACACTGTTGGTCAAATTTTTGGATAAGTGACATGCTTCTAATGTGTATTGTGTTGTTACAGGATAAGGAAAAGACTGAACACTCAGGAGACTCAAATGAAAACACCTCTTCTACAGATAAGCACAAAGCCAAACATGTGAGTCACTGGTTTTCCTCTCTGTCGCTTTATAACGTCTTTTTTTGTCCAAATGTTTCGAATTAAGAGCTGCTGTGACATAAAAGTGATGGTTTGGGCTTCATAATTGTTTTTTGTGTTATTTCAGAACGGTTTCAGTGCGATGATGAAGAGCACATTCCACATTGACAAACAGGTAACAGGTGACATTTTGTACTCTTGATTTTTGTTTCATCTAAAAACATAATGAAGTAATACACAGATTATGTAAAACGGGCCATACTGCAACTAATACCACTGTTGTTTATATTCTCTGAAAAATATTAGCAGGAGAAGATCTCTGATTCTGACAGTGAGGAGATGTTGGGCAGTGGAGAGGGACAGCCCAGTCAAAAACAGGTTTGTAAGGTTTTGGGCTTTTTGTTTCTCGGTTTTAATCACTTATTTGTTCTCTGAATGCTTTACTAAGTTTATGCTCTTTTTCTTTCTCAAACATTCAGAGTAAACTTGCTGGAGCGATGACGAAACTGAATCCGTTTCGAGCTGCAAACAAAGTGAGGAAGGTTCTCACATTACTGTCGATAATATTTTGTCGGGGGTTTTTTTGTGGGAAAGTAATTTCTGTTCTCTCTTTGCAGCATGAAAAGCAGGCAGATTCAGGTGATGAGGATCCACCTACGAGCAGCGAGAAGTCATCCAGCAACAAACAGGTGCTTTGATATTTACTTGTTCCTGTTTCACGCTGCTATTTTGTGAGTTTCAGAATTTTAATATTCAGCTGGTTATTTTTATTCATCAGACACCTGTTACTGACAGTTTGAACAGTCTCTATGTTCACTTAGCTAGTACTGATTAAGGGAAGGCTTTCTTCTGAATTTTCTATGTTTTTGTGCCGGAATGAGAAGCATTGTAAGAAGCTTTTTCTACTTTTGGAAGAAAAACGGAGTTTCATTAGAGAGGGATTTAAGTTCTTGAGAAGTATTTTTCCTCAGGCCGTCTGCAGTCCAGCTTCTCTTGTCTTGACTGGTCATGTTCAGATCCTCGTAACTCAAGTCTCCCAAGTCACAGGAAACAGCTTTAAGATCTGTGATCAGCTTGTCTCACAGATATTTTTTTACGAACCAGGCAAAATTGTTTTCTTTTGACGATTTCTTTGCATCAGATGTCCCTGCACAGACTCAAACCAGCCCCAATGACTTTTTTCAACAGCCTCAATAACAAAAAAAAGTCTTGTCAAAGGTGCTACATGTAACATTTTAGCACATTTTTACATTCCATCTTCCTTATGTAGGTCAAATTAATACTCTTCACTGTATGCTAAGGGTTGATGTCCAAGTTAAAATGTGCTATGGGAGTAAAAGAGGCCAAATCATGAGATAAAAATTTAGATATTAAAATCTTAAATCTTTGGATGATGTGTCCCACCCTCTCAGAACGCCATGGTTGGAGCCATGTCCAAGCTGAATCCATTCCGCTCTGCAAACAAAGTAAATATGCTGTCGATTGTGTTTGGTAAAGGTGGAGGTGTCAGTGAGACAGTTACTGATGTGGTGATGGGGCTGTGACAATGGTGATGTTTATGATGGTGATGTTTTTTTTAGATTTTTGGTTCATTTTAAAGAGCAGTGATGTTGTGTTGCACATTTAAAGGACCAAACCTGTGATTTTCATATTATTTACAGTCGATCGCATGCAATTCACATTACAATTTCTATTTTAAGAACAAAGATGTTTTGATTGTTTCTTATTTGTTTTTGTACAAGATCAAAATCAATCAGTTTTCAACTTTGATCAAAATTAATCTAGACTTGATGTCTATTGTGATAAATAACACAACTCAAAGAAGTTTCAAGAGTTTCCCATTTGATTTTCTTGTCATACGGCAATCAATGGAAACCAGTGGCTGCCTGGAATAGTTGGAAAATTCAAGAAAATGCTTAAAATCTTTAATTTTAGAACATTAAAATGGTTTTCAGTGAGTGTGAGTACTCAGGACATGGTTTGTCATAAAGAGATAAACTCGCCAAAACACTGGTTTTGTCCTTTCATGGCTGCACAAGTGATCAGATTTTGGTTGATGGAGTTTAATTGTTAATATTTAATGTCCTTCATCAGAAAGACACTGACGACAAAGAGACGCTCAAGGAGGAAGAGAAACAAGAGGAAGAGAAGCCGAAAGTGGTCAGTCTATTTTCTGCATCACTGAGGAGTCATCATTTACCACACGCGCACACACACACATACACATACACGCACACACACACAACTGCTCAGCTTTTGTCAGAAATACCCTTCTCACGCTCCTCCTCCGTACCTTCACCACATCTTATTTATCCTCCCTAAATCCTGCCTGCTCATTGTCAGACCTCCACGTCCTCCTGCTCCACCACACTGTGTGACTCTGTCTGTGTGTGTGTGTGTGTGTGTGTGTCTGTCCCCTTGTCAGGTCAAAAGCAACCTGATCCAGCGAGAGAGGAAAGACAGAAGTGAAACGCCGCTGGTCCCACCCAGACAAACTGAAGAGGTTCGCCAGCAGCTGAACTTAGCTGCCTTTTAGTGACATGTGGTTCATGTGAGGCTTCTCTGACTTCTGCTCTGTCCGTTATATTCTGATATTCTCTTGTTTTGTTGTGATCTTTCCACAGGAGAAGAAGAGCACATCTACACAGGACAAAGTGAAAGCAAGAGGAACTGAAGATAATCAGGTACAGTTTGTGCTTCTCAGATTAAGCAAGTGGTTTGTGGCTCAGATATTTCTAAAAAGCACAAGTTAAAACAGTCAGTGATTTTATCATTCAGTTAGCAGGCAAAGGGGTCAGTTACATACTATGATTTTTTTAATGTCATGCTCTGTATAAAGGAAAAGGTACAGCTCTGTTGTCACTTTCTCATACTTACTTTTTCCTCTGCAGAATAACAAGAACATGATCTCCACTGAGAAAAAGACAAAACCTGCAGAAACTCCTCTGGTTCCTGCCAGACCAACAGAGGAGGTAGTTCAGACCTTGAGTCTTTAGTTTAAAATGGCAATTTGTGTCAGTTTAAAGCTGATTTCTATCACTGTGTGTCATCGATTGCTTATCAGTTCTGTGGTCAAGAAATCTGCCCTGGTTTATTTTCAGGAGATGATCAGAGCGGCGAGACGCAGTCAGCAAAAGCAGAAGAGCCACTATCAGGTACCGACATGAGGATGCAATGCAAGAATCAGACAGATGTGTTCGCTCACTGATATTTTTGATTAATATTGGCCTATTAATGAGTAATTAAAATCAAAAAGTAGTTTGGAAGCCAACCGAGAGTGGTGAGACAATCTGTCTGCAACAGTTGAGCAACAAATTATTGTTTTATTTTTAGCTGTTAGGTTTTTTGTGTCATAATGTCTGGAGGCTGATAAGCCTCCAATTTAACCATGATAATGTCTTTGTTTCCTTTCACAAACCCAAACAGTTATCAGCACCCGTAGTGCACACAGAAAAACACACCTCCTTACACACAGCAGTGCACATGTTAGAGAACACTTTGTTCAAACCACTGTAGTTAAAATGTAATGTGTCTTTAATTTGTTGCAGAACCAGTCAGATGATGAAGGTCTCAAAGATGAATCTGAAGCCAAAGATGCAGACGAGGTGAACCGTCCTGAGAGCAAAACAGTGAGTCCATCTCTTCAAACTGTATTAGTTATTCAACCTCAACCCTGAAGCTCTGAGTGTGTGTTTTTACACTCAGTGACTGGGAAATCATTTGTCAATCTGTGTGTGTTATGACTTCAACTGCATGCGGGTGAAAGCAAACAGAGTATTTTTAGGATCCGGTAGTTCGAGTTCCTGCTTCTCTCTTATCGGCTCTTTCATGCTAACAAGGTTCACATGATAATTCAAATGTGGGGCCTTGAGGCCTTTGTCATGGTTGGTATTAGTCACAAGATGTTTGAACCTCTGAACGTGCTTTTTTCCAACTAATGTTTTCTCTTAAATAACTTTTCAGGTCGTTAAAGTTTAATTAAGGATCATATTTTTTAACAACTTTACCTGAAGGGATCGTTTCCATGTCGTTGTCAGACACAAAGAATAGCAATGAGAGCCTTAAACAGCAAAAACTGCAGTGATCTCATTTGATATGAGATCAATGTCAAACATCATTGTCCCCGTTAGTCACTTGTAGCAAAAACATGGAAAATTAATTCCTGGATAAAAAAAAATCACAAATATGCCCTATAAAACTATTTTACAGTGTATTTTATTTCATATTGTTCCAGCTCTTCAGCAACACTTAATGACGATGAAAGTATTAAACCTTAAACTCCACATTTATCATGACTTCATTATTATTTATTTTGAGAAAACTTTTGCATTATTTTACACGTTTCTCTAAAACTCAAGCTAATTAAATTATATTTAATATCCCTGCTTTGAAATGTAGTTCTTTCTGTTTTTGCTTTGTTTCATGTCACTGAACAAACTGTCAATGTGCATTTTCTTCACAGACGAGGGTGAAAAAACACAAGCATCATAATCCTTTTATGCCACGTGCTCCTGCAAAGGTACACAACACTGTTTTATTGAGTTGTTCTTGTGTTTTTGGCTTTGCAGTTCATACAGAGTCAATAAAGTCCTCACAATATGTATCTTCTTTGTGTTTACCCCAGTAACCTCGTGTTACTGTTTCTGCTCAGTCCTCATTTGTTTTACTGATATGTTCATATTTTGATTGTTGTTAATTTTAGGTTCTGTCTGATGATGAAGGTCTGAAAGATGAAGACGATGCCTCAACCAACGAGGAGAAGAGAGACGACGAGGGCAAAGACAAAACAGAAGAGGTCTTTCAACTTTTTTGTTATTAAATTTTAACTGATTTTGACATTGACAGTCATCTGGAAATTATGATCATTTCACTGTTCATACTCAGAATCTGACCTGTGCCCCTCAACATAACACAGAAATCCTGTTTTTTCTCTACAGACAAAAGTCAAGAAACCTAAGAGACACAATCCCTTCATGCCTCGAGTCAAGGTAACATTCAAACATGCAACAACTTGTTTCCTTCTATGTGGACATGACCTGTTTGTTTAAGCAACAAAATGCCTTTTAGCATTCCAGCTAACTGCAGCTTGGACAGTTTACATCAGTAAGAACAACATGATAGCACATCTTCCTCTTTGTTATATCCGGAAAATAACCATATTTCTTTGTTTTTAGAGAGAGAATCTGTTTTTTACTTTGTCATCTTCCTGTATCTCTGTTGCTTTAAACCAATATGCAGTCATGCCATGTTGCTTTGTTCCGGTTAGTAAGTTAGCAAAGCTGACATTCCTGCCACGTTACGCTTTTTGTGAGCAAACTGCTGAGCTTGTTTTGTCGTCTGTGATTCAAAAGGAGGACATAAAAAAGAGGTTATGACATAAATAACTTTACTTTTTTTGCTTCAGAATTCATTTTTAGTCTGAGTCATTAAGATCTCTTACAGCTCTAGATCAGTTGAGCCTCTGAATGGTTTTGTTGTTGTCTGGACTGTATGGGAACAATCAAACAGCCTGAAAGCAGGTTTGCTTTAACTGTGTTTGTGTTTGTTGGTTTCAGGGCAGAGCTGCACACAGGAAAACACAGGATGAAGCTGCAGGAGACACAGCAGAGGTAGAGCGAACCAAACCCACATCAGAAACTCTCTTTCTTTCTTTCTTTCTTTAATGACCTCATGGTACTTTTTTTTTAAGCCTTTTTCTACCCTGTATGTGTCACTGTGTTTATCCACACACCTGAGCTGTGGCAGTCTTTGTTCCTGGTTACGTCAGGTCTGTTTCAGTCACCTGACCCCTCCCTCAAAACAACCTCTTTGTGTTGTTTGTCTCCACGGTTTCCGCTTAGCTCCCAGCAGAGACAATTAAAGTCAGCATGTGTTTTGTTGGTGTTTGGTTTTTTTTTCTCCACTTGCTTCATAAAAACCCACCCCCACACCTTCACTCCACCACACAGTGTGTGTTCGTGCCCTCAGCATGGAAGATGAGATGAGTTTAAGTTGCAATGTGCCCAGACTTGTTTCTCTGCTTTTTTTTTTTCCATGGAAGACACTGGACCTTTTTTACTTCTGCAAAAACAGCAGAAATGAATCAGTACAGTTAGAGTCACGTTTATCCTCACTTCCTCCTCTTAATCTGAGCGTCTGCAGTTAAAAGAGTGAAACTGAAACACTTGAATTTGAACTGATTCATTTAAGTTCTTACTCTGTGTTTGTCTCTCTGTCTTCCTATCCCACTGGGATACACCTCAATTCAGTGATTATATAATTTTTAAACAGTATTATTTCTGTTGTTTCAGAATGAAGGTGGAAAGAGATCCTTGTTTGACCAGTTGGAAGACTTCCGTATTGACCCAGCACAGCCTGAAGATGTCCAGGTTCGGATATGAAGCAAAACATATCAACATAATAAAAATTTAATGTAATTTGATGGCACAGTCATGAGTTTTTGGAAAGAAACCTTAAACATGCAAACCTACAAAAACCAAATGGTGTCTTTCAGGATGTGGAGGACCTTATGGAGTGGTGGAACACTGTGGAGAGTAAGTCACAAATAAACCAGTTTCTACATTTTGTCTGGTGTAAAATGTGAAATCAGGAGAAAGAAGTCAAAACTGCATATTAATGCCCATAATTTTGGAATAACAAGTCCTGATTGTTTTGGTTTCTACATACTTTTGGCCAGATAATATATTTGTGACATTACGAAAAAGCTAAAAGTCATTCTTGATTATTTTCTTAGATTGGGAAGACACGCCTCAGGACGATGACATGACAGAGAAAGAAGAGGCCAAGTAAGTTAAAGCTCAAACATGTGATAAATGTCATATTTCACTGCCACATCTAAAACATCTCCCAAGACTCTGGTAGTGGAGAAAAACTAAATGAATATGTTTTGCTTAAAACACAACAAAAATGCTTTAAATGTTCTAGAAACAATACATGACTCTAAATAATCCAAATAACAACTAGCTATTTTCATGAGGACAATTTCTCGATCAGAGGAGTTTAAAGAAAAATCTGTTGGGGGACATTTATATTGAGCATCAGAGTAGAAAGAGGAATTGCTGATCCATTTTTTATTTTAATGTTGTACTCTTAAAACATTTCTGTATTGTATGGTATTGGAGAGGAAACTTGTGATCTCAAAACTAGGTCAGGTTCAAACATTGTTATCTAGATGAAAGATAAAATAATAGTAAGTGAGAGAAATTGTCTTTTAAAATCTGGTGGTTTAAACTCTTCTCTTGCGTCTCTCAGGGCGTTCGCTGTGACGGCAGAGAAGGTGCAGAAAGGCATCCGTGTCTTCAACAAGCTGTTCTCGGAGCGCGCCGAGAGCCTCTGGCAGCACGTCATCGACCTCAACGGCATCGCCGACGGCTTGGACAAGTTCAGCAAAAACACGAAGATCGCTCAAATCACCGGCGGCTCCACCAGCGCAATCGGGGGTGTGGCCACCATCGCTGGCCTTGCTTTGGCACCCGTCACTATGGGAACCTCCCTGATTGTGACAGCGGTGGGATTAGGCGTCGCCACGGCGGGTGGTCTGACATCAGCAGGTGCCGGCATCTCCAACCAGGTCAACAACTCGATGGACCGCAAGAAGGTGGAGAAGATCGTCCAGGATTATCAGGAGAAGATGGTCGACCTGAACAAATGCCTGAAGTTCATCAAGCAGGGAATCGAGAACCTGAAGAGGTTTGACCTCATCAAGATGAAGGAACACGCCTACAACCGCGACTTCCCTGTGCTCAGCAGTAGCTTCTACGAGGACGGCGCCATGGCTGGAAAGGCAATCCTCATCAACGCCAACGAGATCATGCGTGTGGTGCAGATCGCCAACGTGGCGGGAAGCACGGCAGCCAGAGCCGTCCAGATCGCCAGCATGGCCACCGGCGTGCTCACGGGACTCTTCGTTGGTATGGACATCTATTTCGTGGCCAAAGACTCAAAAGAACTCAAGAAAGGGGCCAAGTCAGAGTTCGCTGCCAAAATCCGGGAGGTGGCGACACAGCTGCACGACGGGCTGGTGGAGCTGAACACCATCCGAGAGGAGCTGCAGTACACTTCACCAGAGAGCAAAGACGCAGGAGATGAAAAAGCTGCTTTAGAAGCTGCTTACAGAGAGACAGAGAAAGACAAAGAGAAAGATGACAGTTCAGAAGATGAAATCGACCGCATCAAAAAAGCCATTAAAAAGGACATCGAGAGCCGAGAATACGTTTGACACAACTTTAAAAACTGAAGCCTTGAAACTGAGCTCCCTTAATGAGGTTTAAATGAGGCTTTACAGTTTCCCAGTTCCCCCTAAAAATGTTTTAAGTGTGTTTGAATGAATCAACTCAGAACTCCTGCATACTTCTGCATTTTAAGCACATAAGAGGCTGTTGGTGCCAATATCTTAAAATGTTAAAGCTACAATCATGTCATGTATTTTGAACATCAGTAGAGAAAACTTCCCTCTTGATGAAACACACTGATTTTTAAAACATCATGTAAGATCCGACTTCTGCATCTAAAGAGCACATACACTACTGGGAGGAAGTGAGGTTTTGCAGTAAATAAAGCATCATATCTGTTTCTTTGCCAACGTGTGAAACTGCCATGTTGTGTTTGAGAAAATGGGATTCAGAGCTTCAACTAACTTTTGGTTGTATCTGTTATAGATTAACTAAAACTAAAACTAACTTTCTAGACTATATAACATAGACTTTAAGGTGTTTGCTTAGAGTTTCATCAGGTGTTGGTTCATATTGAAACAGAAGGAATTTTACTAAGCAGCTGAAGAGACTGTTTTTACTCTAAGAGCTCTAATATTTATAATACAGTTTAAAAAACACAGTTCTGAGCAGCGCAGCATTTGTGTCATGCACTTGCACTTAATGAGGTTTTGGATCTGATGTGGAAGATTTACAGGACTTGTTTTGCTCGATGCTCAAGTCTCAGTCAGAACGCCAGCCATTAGCTTGGTTCTACTTTTCTTCATTTTCTTTCTTTCTTTCTTTCTTTTTTTAGCCAATAAAAACACCTAGTTTTAAACTTGTGATTCACTAGATTTGGTTACAATGTTTTTACTACCGAAGTCTTTATGTGTGAAAATCTGTTTTAGGAAACATCTCTTTAGTGCCAAAAGCTGTAAAGTGTCAAATAAATTGTCAAACTTTAATTGGGCATTTAATGTGTTATAATGTTTTAGCAATTTTCGTAATTTGTGGCATTTTGTTTTTTCTTCCGTTTTGGTAATTAAATGTCAGGTCTGACATGTCAACCATGTTTGTTATCATGTTACTCCTGACTGCTTCTATCTTAGCTCACTAGTTTTAGCTTTAATACAGTTCTTCAAGCTAAGCAACATTGACTCCTTACAGCTACTGGATGTAATTAATTTGTAGCTGCTAATCTCTCTTTGCAACAGAGTTAATCCATAGAAACCTTTTTAAATTTAGTCCTGGTGAAAATCGAAAAACAGGTGTTGGCTTCAGGTGAAACAGTGAGGTAAAGACGAACAAAACTTGTCTATACTTCTTTTTTTTCTATTTTATGTCTTCTTTATGTCTGCCAGTTTAACCACTTGTTTCCCATCATGTTTCCTGTCATGTAAGATGTTTAAAGTATAAAATGGGGCCTTTTTCTACAACTGGAACAACACCAGATTGAAAGAACCAGTCAGGATGGTTTCAGTCTGTCCTCAAAAGAACTATTGTTTCCTTTTACAGTGGCATTAATATTGTACAGACTATGACTGCAAAGTCAGTGTTTGATATTCGGTCTGTGTTGTAAGCTCTGGTGATGTCAGCTCTGCCGCCTGTTTCATGAACTTGATATTTATTTTTCAGTCTTTTTCGATGATAGGCTTTTGTGCAATATATTGTAGAATTGAATGTGTAATAAATGTAAATGTAAAATTGCTAATTAAAGGTCAGAGAAAAAGGTTTTCGTGAGTCTGTGGGTTCAGTTAAGTCTATCCAGTCAAATTATTGTTATCTAACACTTAATTTTAATGTACTGACTTCTGTTGACTTAATGAGTTTTTATTTGCTCAGTTAATAATCAAGATAAACTTTTCTGTGTCCTTCAGTGCCGTTTACTTTTCTTCAGAAATGTAATGTAGAAGAAAGTCTACTGGTTGCAAATGTCTCTTTCTTAATGGCATCCTCCATAAGAATTCATATTTTGATCCTAAATAAACACAGTTATGAGATTAAAGATAAATATATGTTGAGATCACATGGATATTTTGCCAATTTTCAATAAAATCTTGGGTATTTATTGCGTCTCTCAAAAAAAAAGTGACACTTATTTAATGTTCTGTGGGATAAAATTAATGTATGAACTTGTGACGAACACACAGACCAGCTGAACACAGATCAGCGTAAGCAGCATGTCATATTATGTGCTGAATACATTTTTATGCAGTGGCGCCCACACCCAACCAGTGCCAAGCTGCACCTTTGTAACCACACCCGACGGCAATGATCATTAGAAGTGACAATATTTCAGGAGATTCTATAAACAGGTACATTAAATTAGTTCATAATGAAAAAAAAAATAGGAGAAAATGTTAAATGATTATTAAAGCCTTGATTCCCAACTTCTGTTATGATTTCACAGTGTGTTAGATGAGTTATGGATTTTCTCTCTCTTCTATTTCTGGAACTGCTTCCATCATCAAGTTTGGGTTTTTATTTATATGTTGACACCTCTGAAACTTGTGAGTCAGAGTCTCACAGGCTGGGAAACGCGTTTTTTCTCACCCCTACAAAAACAGGTAGGCTTCACTCTGGCCACGCCCCATTCCCAGGTGAGTCCGAAGCCACCACGAAGTCAGGAAGGAGATTTCAGGGCAGGCATCCTCTTCAACTGCAGGTGAGATATTGCACTTTTGACGCTGCCGTTAATTATTTTACGTTTTTTAGGATGTTTTGCTGCTTTGGATCGTTTGTGTGATAAAAACGTACCTTATTATACAACAGGTGATTTCACTGTGAGAATTTGTAGCACAGAAGCTTTCAGGGCGTGTTTCCGTTTGTTTAAGATGCTTTGTTCGACCTGTAGGTGATGTTGCCTTCGCGTGGTGTCGGAAATACTTAATTTAGCTAATGAGATGAGACAGATTGAACACGAGTAATAAGATTTAAAGGTTTACACATTAACGCTGCATCAACTGTAGCATCTATATTATTTTTTTCCATTTAAATGTAGGTCAGGCATAAATAAAAATCTTTGTAATCTTTTATTTATATTTTTAACAACTTCTTGCTTTTCTTTTGTCACACTGCACACACTTCTTTCTAATGCCATAAAACAGGTTGTTGACACCAAAGCTGATTATTAAAAATACATCCATACCTATGATAAAGTGATACTTGTGTTTTGATATACTCCTGAAACAAGTAGAATATATAAATATGTCATTTTTATCTCTGTTTGTTTTTATATGACTTCATATTTTTCCTGACTGAAAAAGCTAATGCCTTTGTTTCAATCAAATTGTAGGGGTTTTTTTGTCAAGAAATCATAGACATAAATCTTTTAATATAAATCTGATCAAATAATGGATTAAGATGGGATATAGTGGAGTTTTATGTTTACTTTTAGGGCAGAAAATAATGAATACATGCAATATATCAGAGAACAATGAATATAATTTTCATTTAGCCTATCTAATTAATAAGTGAATTAATATAATAATAATAAAAATATTGAATAAAAATGTTCAGGAATTGGTTTTAAATTTTAGTGTGAAGGTCTCCTAAAGACATATTTAGACGAAATATATGGAGATAATTTACACATCTTTTTAAATCCAGCACTGCGTTCATAACAAACCAAAGCTTGAGTCTCAATTCTTGGATTGCAATTCGGAGCTTCAGAGGCGCACTTGAACGCCTCATGCCTGCATGCGTGCAGATGTTGTTGGGCGGGTGAGGCGAAGTATTAAAAACTCCTGGGAATGTTGGGGACAGTGAAGGAGCCGTTTCTGCTTCTGCTGATGTTATTTTGCACAAACTGGATGTGAAGTTTCTCTGAACTGTGCTCAAATCTTCGGAAGGTAAAAAAAAAATGGACACCAATGTGATTTTCTTTGGCGGTTAAACGTTGATAATTGTACATTTTGACGTTTGTTTCAACGTTAAAGTCATTTTCGGCTCTGAAAGTGTTAGCTGGTGTTAGCTTAAAGTTTTCAGCCTGTAAGCTCACAGTTAGAAACACAGCAGAGCTGATTTCAACACAACAGGCAGCAGTTTTAAGGAAATGTGTGTTGTTTTACTTCTCCATGTGGTTCATTGACACAGCTGTCACTGTAACATGTAATCCTGCATTAATATTTAGATTAATTTAGAGACTTTTTTACTTCAGAAACAGTTTTTCTGATCAGTTTTAAAGGAATTTTAGGCTGTTTCTGTTGTTAGAAGAAGAGGGGGATATAAACGAAGTGAATAACCTAAACCTTTTTTGCCTTTGAGGTGCTTAAAAATTTCCGTTTTGTGCTTGACATTATTCTATCACGTTTCATTGTACTAAATACTGTTGGTAATTGTTACTTTACACAAATTTTGCTTGGATATATCATGATATAATTTTAAATATCGGTTTTAAAAACTTTTACATGCTGTAATAATACTAATTATTATAATTGTTTTGTTATGCTATTTAGGGCTGCATCTAGCAATTATTTTTTTCCTTGATTTAGTAATGAAGAATTTAATTCCTAAATGTCAATTTTCTTACATTAAAAAAAAGTCCAAAAACCTTTCAGAACTCAAGATTACATATTATAATATGTTATAATGTTAAACAAGTAATTTGTTTATTCTCATAAAGACTAGCAGAATCATCTGAGTGGTTTTGTTTTACTGCTCAAATTTTTAACACTCTGGCTTAATAAAACACTAGAATAATCAAAATTTTCAATAATTGCTGTTTTGCTGATTGAAGAATCAATTAATAGCATTTTGGTACCAAATATATGGAGGAGTTACTTTGTAATACTTTTGAACAAGCGAATAAAGGGTAAGAGGATCACAAACTGACATCAAGAGTTTTGGAAAAGGTCAAGCTACTCAGATCTACTAAAAAAGCTAATCTGACAAATGAAACATGAACATGTTTCTCCACCTGTAAACTACTATAACTGATAGACGGAAGTACATGTTTAATCTGTATTTAGACTAGACTTGACTCTCCATCACACAGTTTTGTGATTCTGTTATTATTGGCAAATCCAACAAGACCAAAACCAGCAAAGAATTTCTCCTGTTTACAAGTCAGGTGCTTCTCATCAACTTGTTAGACCGAAAAAAGTTTATCACCCGGAATACATTTAAATGTCACTGATAAACTGGGTCATGATATCAGAGTTTGAGCTGTGATGATTCACCTCAACACATGATGGACAGCCAGCAAAAGGTTCACCTGGTTAATAGTGAATCCTAACATTTGTCATGTGCAGTCTGCTAACAAAACTTGATGAACTTGTGTTCCTGACTTCCATTATCTAACTGCTTTTCGTGGCAGAACTGTCTCATGTGACACATTTATGAATAATGATGACATGCAAATGCAGTATTTGCTGACTTACAGTGTTGACGAGGAGAGACCTCTTCCTCAGGTGACACTTGTTATAGCAGGAGATGCACAGGTAGAACTGATGAGGTTAACGACGGCCCTGATTCATTTAGGCTGCAGTAATCTGTGACAGTGAGCCTTCATTAACACGCAAAATACTTGTAACCCTTGCATGCAACCACTGTTAATGTTGTTTAGTGTTATTTAGGGGACTGAGGGAGACAAAGGGCAGCAAAAGAAATATTAGTCCAAATTTAAACATTCGGGGAAACAGCATTTGAAGGAGCCTTGATGAAGGCCTCTTGCACAGCAGATATTTCACTAATTGCTGTTGGAGCATAAACAGCTGTTAGTGAAAACTAATAATCTGCCTGAGTGAGCCAATTTATGCTACATGCTAATTATGACAACTTGAAACAAAGAAGTCAGTATGCACACAAAAAATGCCAGAAAATTTTTATACATATTAACCTACCAAATTGCAATGACCAAAAAAACAGTGGAGTTGCCCTCAGCTTATTGTGCAGCTGTGCAACTCCACCTCTTTACAATAAATCAAAGAATATGTGGACAGAGTTCAAGAAAGAGCTTGGAAAATTAAAAACAGGCTTTGAATTTTTTGGGGAAAAAAAAAAATGCTTTCCTTTTCCTCAACAATCTCCATGTTCAAGACCTGTGGCTTTGTTTCCTGGTTTAAATTGTAAGTTGAAAATTAGCGTTAAGTACTTTTTATGTACAACTCAGAAACTTAAAGTTTCCACAAAAATATGAAATACTTTAATGTCTTGTAAACTTTTTTTTAAAAAACAGTATGCTCATACAAATTCTAAATATTGCATTTTCTGTTAGTTGTGTCATATTGAACTATTTAAGCACCTGACCGACGTGGAATGCAGGTTATATCTTTGTAATTAATTACTGCTGTGCTTTTCCTGCTCAGACATGTTCAAAGCTGAGCTGTGAAGTGTTTGTCTCTCACCTCCACTTGGTCCAGTTTGCATTTAAAGACACACGTAGTGTGTAAACGCTGGTTGCAAACCAGCACAAACCTGTGATTGTTCCTGTTTACACCTTTTCCTTCTTTTTTTCACTTACAGGCAGAATGGAGGCATGTATGATAAAACCAGAGGTCAAGAAGAAACCAGTGAGAACATTTACTGCTTAAACAAAAACACTGAACTAATGCACAACTCAGTCTATATACTGTAGATTGTATAAAAAAACACTGATAAAAATATACTTATACATCCTCACATTCTCTGTTTCCCTCTTTGTTCACAGCCTAAACCTCTTCCAAGGCCTAGAGAGGTACTGCAGTAAACACAAAGCTCTGATTTAAAGTGACAGAGTTATTCATTTGTTTTGCTTGTTTGCTAAAGTGTCATCAGAGTTTTTTTTATGTATGAATTCAGGAAGTCATAGCCAGGCAACACTCTTAAGTAAACTGTCTTTACAGGTGAAAACAAATGAGCCAGAGAGACCAACTCCTCAAGTGCCTCCAAGACCTGCAGACTCCGTGAGTGCTCACCTGAAACCCACTGCTGATTTGTTGTAGACCCCTCACTTTTTATGATATTTAATAAATCAAACAAGCTGCTAGCCTCATGCAGCTTCAGCACATTAATATAAGAACTGATATAAACCGTAAAACATGAACTGAAAGAAAAAACAAAGAATCCTCAACCTTGATATTTCTATTCCTATAATTTTATATGAAAAGAAGCGAATTTGCCATCAAAGATTTGCAAAGAGACTCAACGATTTTTAACAGAGATCTGTTTTCTGTGCAGGAACTGAGTCACACACAATATCGGGTGAAAAAAGCAGTGACAACAAACAATGAGGTACTAACCAAATGCAGTATATTGTCAGTGGTTTTTTTTTTCCAAAACAGGATGCTATTTCACCTTGTGTGTTCTTTCCTTAATCTCAGTCCAATGGAAACTTGATACAAAACGAGACAAAAGAGAAACCGTCTGACGCTCCTGTAATTCCACCAAGACCCACAGAAAAGGTACAAAACACCAAAACACTCCAACACACAGATTAATGACGCGCATCTACCAGCACACTCATGTTTAAAGCTCTGTGTGTGTGTTTTAGTTTGATATCAACAAAGATGTCGTGTTGAAAATGAAAGGTTTACAGTAAAGAACCAACCAAAGTTACACACAGTTTCATGTTTCTGTTCCCTCCTGTGTGTTTTTGTGTGTGTGTGTGTGTGTGTGTGTGTGTAGGACCTAAACACCACAGTCAGACATAGCCAACGCAAGAAGGTACAGGCTGAAACCACAGAGGTACACACACACACACACACACACACACGTGAAATATCATCTTCCTGATTGCTTTTATTATTGTCCTTCCTCTTCCTCGTCAGAGCTTCAGAGAAAATGACCAATCAGAAGCTCCCAGAGATGAGGCAGACTTCAAACAGGTATTTCAGCTGCAGTGATCGACTCACAGCTCCGATTCAAACAGTTTATAAAATGCCTTCATGTTTGTGTTCCTGTGCTTTGTTGTAGAGTAATCAGACAGTCCTGACTGGAATATTTCGACGGAGCCAAAAAGAGAAAACACCCACATTCACTGTAAGCGAAGCACCTCCAGCTTCTCTCTGCAAAATGACCTTATTTACATTTTCAGGATGTTAAATGAAAAGGAGAAAAACATCGAGAAGTAAATCAGAGTTGTGTTGCAACCTTGAGTCCATTTTTTTACATCTACTTTAATGCATCAGATCGTCTCTGCACAATTATTGAGCCCTACATAATGCATATAACCATAAAAGAATTTAAATAAATGTGTGTGTGAACCGACAGTGATTTGAGCTGAACAGGTTCCTGGTGGCAAACAGGTGAGTATGGGTGTGTTTGAGATGTTAGGTGTGTATCAGCATCAGTCAGTATCACTATAAGTTGTTCATTAAACACACATGTTGCCACCAAATAAAAGAGTCTTTTAAAAAATTTGAGAAAGACAACAAAACAAACATTAAGATCTGTGATGTGATCAACATGAAAATACACACTGTTTTATCACCTGTCTGCCCAGAAAAGTTAAACTGCATTTTAATCAGATTTTTTTTCATCTTCAGGTCTTTAATCAGCAGTTTTTTAATGTTTTCCTGGTTTTCTTTTCTCCTCAGACTTATGTAACCGATGATGGTGACGAGGAGGAAAACACTGACAATGTCCCGGCCAAACAGCCTCCAGGCAGCAAACCGGTGTGTGTGTCTGTGTGTGTGTGTGTGTGTGTGTGTCTGCCTGCCTGCCTGCCTGTGTGTGTGTAGTTCTCTGTGGACGTTGTTCGCTGGTTTGTGACATGTGACTGTGATTGACAGGGCGTTTTGAAGGGAGTAATGAAAGGGTTGCAATTCAAGTCGTCACCAAAGGTATGAAGCACCGCCTGGTTTGGTGTTTTCTGCTGGTGGAGGCTGCAGTGTTTCAGGGCTTCGGTCACTGATCTTTCATGCAGAAGCACTTTAACTTGTGTTGATGGTGGTGGTTTTCCTTCAAACTTGATGTTTGTAGTTACA
>JAQNCA010000004.1:19745858-19760058 GCA_029783725.1 Acanthurus tractus | reverse complement strand
GTGGAGCGATTTTAGCCAAAACATTTTAGTCAGAAACCAGAAACTCAAAAAATATTTTTCTTTTTTAACAGTAAATCTTGTGTTGGTTTTTGCCTTTTTGCATTAGGAGAAAGGAAGCGTTTTCAGTGGGATGTTCAGGAAATCTCCCAAACAGTCAGAGGCTCCTCGACTCGAGGAGGTAAAACTTAATCTGCGCCGTAACCTGTTTTTGCTCAGTAACCAGTTTCCACGTCTCAGCCTTTCCTGTGTGCACAGGTGGAGTAACACTTTAACAATTGTTGTGTTTAGGGTGCAGAGTTGTTGCAGGGTGAGCTTTCTGGCAGCACTGACAGCCTGTCGGAGAACAAGGTGAGTCTTCATGATCCGCCCACAGAAGCAACACGAGTCACCATGACTGCATTAAAAACAATGAGGGAAAAATATGAGGAGCTCTATATGTGGAAGACAAGGTTTCTACTTCTGACACTGAAGAAGAAAAGTTTTTGTTGGTTGCTTTAGACTGTTTTTTGTTTTCTCTAGGAAAAGGGTGGTTTGTTCAGCGGACTCCTCAGAAAGACTCCAAAAACACCTGGAGAGGTAACAGCAACTCAAACACAGAGTTAAATGCAGAAACTGAACATATGGAAACTATCTATCCAGGTTTCATGTCCTAATTTAATGGAGATTAAACTCCCCTGATTACAATATCAGAATAATGTTTAATATGATATTAAAAGGTAATATATTAATGTTAATAATGTCAGTTATAAGACTTGATGTGATGAAATTCAGTGTTTCACACAGCAACAACAGGCATGACTGAAGAACAGTTATTGATGAGTTAGTTTAAGAAAAGAAACAAAAAGATCAGAAGATCACAAAAGATCAGATGTACAACAAACCTCAGTGATATGTAAGAAATGCAAAGGAACAACAGAAGTAGGTCGTATTACAAACTTATTTCCCCACTAAAAACAGAAAAAACTGATTTATTTATTTAAAGAAATACCCTGAAATATGGTGACATTTTTTTTTACCAGCCTAGGTCCCTTTATTGATTTTTAGACTCCTGGTAACTTGGTAGTTTATGTTGATGTCTGTGACCCTCAGAAGTGTGTTTGTACTGTCATTAAATCATGTCACATGTAAATACTCCACAGACGTGTGGATTTAAGCACGTCTTCTGCTTTTAAAACCATTTTCTGTAGATCTGCTCTGTTTCTGACAGTTTTCCTTGTTGTTTTCAGGAGAATCTGTCGGCACAGAAAGATCTTTCAGCCAGCAGTGACAGTTTGTCTGAGGCTGCAAACACAAAGGTTTGTTTTTGAAATGCTCTCAATCATCATTAATATTGGCATTATTTTTTAAGATGATGACTTTTAAAAGATTCAAATCTAATTTTTTATCAAATAAAGCATCATATCCTGGTCAGGCTTCCATTTACATATGATACCAGAGTGTTTTTGTTATATTCAGTGACAGTTCAGACTCCCTGAAATCAAACTCTGAGGCCAAACTGAAAAAAAGGCTGATGTTTCTCATCATAATTATCTTGATGACTTATGATATTTGGATTTGCGTTTAAGTTATAAGGCCAGATTTTCTTTGATTCCAGCTTCATTATTATAAGAATTTTCTACTTCTTTGTCTAATAAAATAATAAATTATAGTATTTTGGGGTCAGATACATAAATTAAAAAACATTTTATGTGCATTTTTTTTGTTACTTTTTTTCTTGTTGTAGTAGTTGTGTGAAAGGTTGTTTAATGTATTTTTCTAATGTTTTATGTCTAAAAGGAGGGAATGTAAATATGAACAGTAAAATGAATAAAGCTGTTTCTCTGTGTTTCAGGAGAAAGGAGGTGCATTCAGTGGATTATTCAAGAAGTCATCCAAACTAGCAGACAGTCCTCCTGCAGATGAAGTAAGAAGAGTCTGTTTTTTAGGCTCGATCCAATCAACAAAAATATTCTTAACCTGTTTCTTTTATGTTTGATGATGCTTAAGATGTCAGGTTTGTAGACTTGTGATTAAAAGGCTGAAACAATTTGAAAAACTACAATAAGCACAATACAAACAACATAGAAACGTATAGGAATAAGCCATTTTATTTCTTTAAGGCGATTAAAAACATTTAAAAGTCAGCACAGAATAAAACAGGAAACCTGTCAGTTTGTCTTTAAAGGAGCTCTGAGTTACATTAACGTAACATGTACAACCGTTGTCAAGGCTATCAAAGTTGAAAGATTCTGGCACATAAATTACCCACAATGCAACTCATAATAGTATTGCATGTGCAGCAAAATTCCCTGAGACCTTTAAATAGACTGTAATGTTTAAAAACAGTGTTGTTCCTCTGCAAGCTGAGGTGTTGGCTGTGAAATAGCATTGCTTGTGTCAAGTGACCTCTTGGTGTTTTGTTTGTTTGTTTGTTTTTGAGGAGAAGCAGACACAAGACGATGATCTCTCAGGAAGCACTGAAGCTCTGTCAGAAAACAGCACCAAGGTGAGTTTTAAACTGGTATTAAATCATTTACAAAGTGTCCTGAATGACTTTAGAGGAGGAAAGTGATTGTCTGAGTATGTTTGTTTTAGGAAAAAGGAGGAATTTTTGGTGGAATATTCAAGAAGGTTCCCAAACCTGCAGAACCTGCTCAACCTGAGGAGGTAAAAATGTAATTAAGTAAACATCAGCCTGTTGTTTGCCATCAAGTTTTGTGTTTTCAACATTTGAGGGATGCTTGACAGTGTTAACACTGAAGCCTCTGAACTTGTTTTTCAAACAATTCTGTAATATTTTAAAGTGTCACTCAACCCTTAACAATATGAAAATTTAGATAATTTATCTGATATTCCAAGATAACATTTACTTGTTGCTACATCTTTAAACCTTTGATCATTTTTCACAGGACAAATCTCCTGATGAGCTCTCAACCAGCAACGAGAATTTATTTGAGAACAAACAGGTCGGTGATTTTGACGTGATTAATGGGTTTGACTTGATTAATGGGTTTGACTTGATTAATGGGTTTGAAACACAACAGCTGATTGATCTGTGAATACGACACTCTCTGCTGCCTCAACCTAAAGTCTTTTTCTTGTCTGTCTCTCAGGAGAAAAGTGGCAAATTGTTCAGCGGACTCCTGAAAAAGACTCCCAAAGCGACTGGAGAAAAGATGGAGGCAGAGTTGGTGAGTGTGTGTTTTCTGGATGTGCCACTGAGTTTGTAACTCTGCACACAATTTCCACCTGTTTCATAAAACATAAATTTCTCTGTTTCAGGACAAAGAGGCTCAGAAAGAGCTGACGGCCAGCAATGATGACCTGTCTGAGAATAACACCACTAAGGTGAGTTGTTAAAAACTTTTAAAACTTGCAGATAAAATGTATTTAAAAGTAGCGTTCACTGACATCAAATTATTTTTCAGGAAAAAAATATATTCAGCAACATGTTTAAGAAGCCACAGAAAGCAGCAGAGGGCGCTGCAGCAGGCAAGGTACCGTGATTAAATCAATCATTAAATAAAATGTTTAAGAGAACAGAATAAATGATTGAATTTAACTGTGTTTTGGTTTGAATTAAGGAGCTGGAGGTGAAAAGTGAAAGTCAGTTATCTGTCAGCTGTGAGAATCTGTCCGACGCCGCGGCCCCGAAGGTACTTCAGTCTTATCTCTTCTTCTTCATTTTTCTGTACCTGATTGTGTGCTGTCGTCATGTCAACTGAAACCTGATCACAGAGATCAGGTGGCATGAGATGATAATCTCTGTGTTTGACCCATTAAACGAAACCAGATTAAAAACAAATATGGACATCCTCTGTCACGATCCTTCCTGCATTTCCAGAAGTCTTTCTATCATCCATAATAATCACTTTTTATGTCATAAATACACTGTAGATAACTGAAAAAAAATCTGTTTTAGGAGAAAAAAGGAGGCCTGGCTGGCATCTTTAAACGATCAGCAAGTATTGACAACCTGTTCGATGAGGTCAGTGTGCTCACAAAGATTCAAAATGATTACACATGGCATATTTTTACCCTGACAATTATTCACATTATGTTTCAACACTACAGCTGTGCTAAAATGAACTGTGCTAAAATGAACTGAGTCTCCTTAAAATAAAGCTGACATTCACGCCTACTTTTGCACGTTAAATCAGCCGATTCAGAGAAGGCTATCAACCAAAAAATGTCCAAAATTAAACTGTTGATGGTAAAAACTTTCCACTTTTTTATATTTTCACTCATCAGGAGAAAGGCGGCCTGTTCAGTGGACTTCTGAAGAAAACACCCAAAGCGTCAGGAGAGGAGGCGGCTGCAGAGGTGACTGTGTGTGATGAGTTTTATGTTACACTGTGATTATCACTGATAGTGGTGGCTGTTATTGTACCTATTTATATATATTGTCCATTCCTTTTTTTTTTAAGGACAAAGACGACCAGAAGGATCTGACAGCGAGTAATGATGGCCTGTTTGAGACCAGCAACACCAAGGTACAGTGATGAAAATGTTGTTTTTTAACCAGAAATGGAACATTAGCCTGATAAAATATGAATATTTGTTCATTTAAATGCCTTTCAAATGTGCAGCAATGTTCCTTGTGTGCATTAAAGTAACAAATTTTTAATATTTCAAACTTTTTTAGGGTTTTTTTTTTTAGTTTAATCTTTTTTTTTTTTAGTCTGTGTTAAAAATATATATTTCAACATGTTTGTGCTTTTTCTGATTTTAACAATGACATATTACAGATTTAACTGTCGCTTTGTTTAATGTCTGTTTATCAGGAGAAAAATATTTTCAGTGGCATGTTTAAAAAGACCCACAAACCAGCAGAGGGCGCTACAACTGATGAGGTACAGTAATGGCATTTTTAAATAAAGATTTAAACTTGATTATATGCTTTTTGTTTTCCTCTTTTTTTATGCTCTATTTTCTTTGAAGGAATTGAACACAGGCGAGGATGGAAAGTTTTCTGACAGCTGTGAAAATCTGTTAGAGGTGACAGCATCAAAGGTACAAAAGTTGTCTGGTGATCTCAATCTCAGCCTGTTTTTCTCTGTTCTGCTGTTGATTGTTGAGTGTCAACATATGGATGCTTCATCTGTTTTAGGAGAAGTCTGGAGGACTGGCAGGGATCTTCAGAAAGTCTCCTAAACCGGCTCCACGTTCGATCGCCAGCAAGGTGACCAGATAAACTCACTTTGTTTGTTTTCTTTAACAATGCGTTGGGTTAGCAGCTCTGAAGTTATTTGTGAAAGTTTTTTTATGGTAAACTTATTAAAAAATAACTTTCAGGACATAAAAACCAGAAGTTCCTTTCTGTTTTCCAGGATCCTCTCAGTGACTCAAAGGAACTTTCCTCCAGCAGCGACAGCCTCGTAGAAACCACAGAGGTGAGGGGCAGCTCTAGGTCTGTAGGTGCTCTCTATATGTTGTCAGGCAACTTTTATAAAGATTACCAGTGTCCTTTACTTACACCAGAATATCTGGCGGGGGATGACTCTGTCTCTTCCTGATCTGTGCATTCTGCCCGATCAATGCTGTCCTTCTGCATTGTTCAGATCCTGACAGTTGAACGATAGTTTACACTAACTCCAACTTTTCCTCAACCATTTGCATTCTGGGGCCATTTATATCAAAGAAGTCAAAGGTCAAGTTCACTGTGACATCATAACATTTTCGGCACAATAACTCAGGACCAGAAAGGGGGTTTTGTGACCATCTTTCACATTTGGTCCGACTGCTGACACTAATCTTTGGTTCACACCTGAAAACTGTGCTGATTGTTCAGATCCACTGTGTTGTGGGTTAAAGATGTTTGTGCAGCATCCATGTTCACAATTCATATCTGTTAACTACATTTTTTGCAAGAAAATACACTTATTAACTTTTTTAAAATTCCTTTAACGGAATCACAACACACAGTTTATTATATGAGTCTGACTTGTTGAACAATCTTACCATAGCGTTCCTCAAAAGCCCTAATCAGTATTATTAACTCAAAATAAAAGTACTGATATCATGATTTAATTTTTTTTGTTTTGAAGGATGATCCTGGTGAGTTATGGACCAGTACAGAAAATCTTTTAGGAGCTGGGAGCACCACAAAGGTGAGTCTAATCGAGTGTTTGACTGTATCAGCATATTTTCACCTTTTTGTCGTTTAAATTAAAGCTTCATGTTTAATTTTTTAGGAGAAAAAAGGAGGGTTTGCTGGAATTTTCAGAAGGACGCCGAGAGCACTTGAACATCAGGTATTAAGTGTATTTATCAGCAGGTTGTTTAAGATGTGCGATAAACCAAGCACTAGTAACAGTATCCAATCATCCAGAAAATAGTTGATTTTGATGTAAGTTGTTATTCAATCTGTACTTCTCAGATTATTATTGAAGCAACTAAAAGAGCCTCAGAACATACATGCACATATCACTGATTTGATTTGCATGTCTCTAGTTTTGTGGAGTTCCCATAAAACACTTTTAAATGATTATTTTTGCTGCCAATGTCGCTCCTCATCTGCAGGAAAGTGAGGACATGGAGGCACCAGAAGGAGGCGGCGGACTGAGACGCAGGAGAACCATCAAGAAGAAAAGACGAGTTAGTTGTTGTTGTCAGTCCTAAAGAAACATAAAGTGACATGTCATTAGTGACAGCAGCTGAATTTGAAGAGTTTGAGTTATTTTTTATCAGTAAAATGTTTTATTCTTCATTTGTTTCTCAGGTTGTGTCATTCAGAGTCAAGAAAACTCTTCCCAAAGTACCAAAACTTAATCTGACTTCTCAGGTTTGTATTGATTTCCTCCAATTGATTCTTAGTTAATATTTAATTTGCACTCAGGCCATGTTCCATTAAAAAGCACCTTAATGAGACTATTTTTTATTTGCTTGCAGGAGTTTTATGGATCAATATGATTTTTCCCTCTTTAAACTTATATTTTCTCACATTTTTTTACTGTTTTTAGCATTAATAATGTGTGTTCAAGTCATCAGATGAGCTGCTTACTGAATTTGTGACAATAATTGTTCTTTTTCTTCCAGAGTTCAGACAAGATACCCATTATTGAGGAGACTGTTGAGCTGCAGGAGTTAAACCAAGCAAAGGTTAACATGATGCGATCATAAAGATACAGAGAAAAAAAAAGTCTAATCAAGACTCCAACAAACACTGTATATTAACTCAACATCTACTTATTTTTCTTTGTTTAGTAAGTCTGATATTGAAGTGAAGTGATCACAAATAAGCATTTAGCATCAAGCTAATTGTTAGCTTTGTTTAGTGTTTGTTCAGTGAATAGATGTGGAAAACAAATTCTTTGCTTTGTGTCCACTATACAAAAGCTGATACCGGTTGTTGGGATGCTGACAGACATACAGAGAGAATGGCAGTGAAAGAAGTTAGAAATAAAAACCCTTCAAACTAAATTTTGTTGTGTTTTTGTGTTTTTGTTTCCCAGGAGAACTCGGTGGAGGTTGAGCCTGTGGAGATGGCAGCTTATCCGACTGAAGACAACCCCCTCGAGTCTAAGGAGGTCGGTTTTTTCACAATTGCAGTTTGTTTCATTTGGTCCAAACACAAAGCTAATTCTTGTGCTAATACATTAAAGATCTTTTTTAACCAAGAAACAGCAGTTTCCCTGATCCATTTTTACCAAAACTGGTAAAAGACGAAACAATATCACCAAATGAGCAGAACTTTGTTGGTGGCTGTTCCCCAAGTATTTTCATTGACAAAGGTCTCTGTTTCAGGAGGAGGAGGATGAGCTGATGGAGTGGTGGAGCACAGTCAAAGGTTTGTTTGATTGGGTTCATGTTTAATATGTTACAACTGTTATTATTTGTTTATGTCAGAGTGTCTGTGGAAATTAAAGTTAAACACACACATATAGATGTTTATTTTATTGTATCAGAACTAATTAGAACTGTAAACTTAAAACAAAACACTGTTTTATGTATTCGCTTCACATGATAATTTGATTATTTCTGCTGATGGTTTGCAGGTTGGACAGAGTGGAACGAAACATCCAACTTTCAGGAGGATGAGGAAGAACTGTGAGTGTAGTTTCCTCTCTTTAAAAACTTTTCTTTCATATTTACTCACAAAATATTATTTTGGCATTTAAAGGGCTTCTATTTGCAGGTCTTGAATTCTTAATAAGCAAAGAGTTAAATTTTTTCAGCAAACATGAGCTCATGTTTTGCTTTGTGCACCTGCAACTTTTTCTTGGGACACAAATTTATAGAAAATTAACCCTTGAATCTAACATTAAACACCAAAAAATGTAGCTTTGTGAGTTTCAAGCCTTCATATCTGCCTTTTCAGGGCCATGGAGCAGGCAGCTGATCGTGTCTACATGGCAGCCCGTCTGTTTGTGCGCCTTTTCAACCTGCGGGGGGCGTCCTTGCAGCAGCGCATCCTGGAGCTTTTGGCTCTTGCCGACGCTGCGGATCAATTCCACAAGAAAACAGTGACAGCGGCCGTAGGTGGAGGCGTGGCCAGCGTGGCAGGTAGCGTGGCCACGATCACGGGGCTCATTCTGGCGCCTTTCACTTTTGGCGCCTCCATCATCGTCACGGCGGTGGGGATCGGCGTGGCAACGGCAGGCAGCATCACCTCAGCGACGGCTAACATCACAGATACGGTTCACTCTAACATGGACCGTAAGAAGCTGGAGAAGATGATCCAAGGCTACCAGGAGGAGATCAAGGACATCAGAGAGTGTTTGGAGTTTGTTCAGGTGAGGAAACAAAGCTGAACCCGGAGGATTTACATGAGTTATAAGTGTCATAGGTACTGTTTGAGGTAATGTAGATAAACTGCTGCACTGTAAGTATAAAATAACACTGTAAGTTATTTTATAACTGGAAAATGTTGTGCTAAGTTGTTATGAAGCCCCCGATTCAATCAATCCCTGTCTGAATGTTTGTGTTTGTTATGTGTTTATTTATGTTTATGTTTGAGTTAAACGCAAGGAAAGTACAGTTTTCTCAATTGTTTAACAATTGTGTTTTTACATTGTTTGTTTACTAACTAAACAGATAATTCAGGTAGCAGGTAAATTTATCTTATAGTTTCAACAGTTTTGTTTTTGATATTTAAACTTGGTTCATGGCATGAAACTCTTTGGAGAGAGTGATTAATGCAGACAGTAGTTCAAACTTATAAAACAAAAATTTAGTTAAAAGTTGAAATTATAAACATTGAAGATGTTTTCTTTGTAATATAATTCTTACTTTCATTATTTTACCTCTGTGTCACTTGTAGGCGGGTATGGACACTCTGCAGGAGTGGGACTTTGACAAATACTCACAAAGTGCCGCGAAAAAGGCTCTGAACCACAACCTGAAGCATGTGATGAAGGAGGGCGGCCGTGCAGGAAAAGCCCTGATGATCAACACCGACAAGCTGATCAGCACCGTGCAGATTTTGGGCGCCGCAGGTGGAGCTGCCAAAGCCGCTCAGGCCATCAGCGTCACCACGGGCGTCATGTCGGCCCTCTTTCTGGCTCTGGATGTTTTCTTTCTGGCCAAAGACTCCCACGAGCTCCGCAAAGGTGCCAAAACTAAGTTTGCCACCAAGATCAGGGACGTTTGTAAAGAACTCCAAGATGGCCTCCTGGAGCTGAACAAGGTGAAGACCCAGCTGCAGAAAACCATGGACGGCATCGAGGTGGAGGAGTACGAAGAGATTGAGGAGGTGGAGGTGGAAGTGGAGGACGATTTGGAGTCAGATCCGAAGAAGCTGGCTGAGCTGGAGCTGGAGCTGGACCTCCTGGAGGAGAAACTGGACAAGAAGTTGGATGAGGAGAAGAAGAGTAAAGAGATGGAGAAGGAAAATTTAAAAAACAAAAAGGAAAAAACAGAGGAGAAAAGCATGAAGGAAAAAGATCCAAAGGAGAAGATGCAGAAAGAGAAGGATACAGGAGAAAAGGATGCTCAGAAAGAGAAAAAGAAGGAAAGCAAGAAGGAAAAAGTTGAGGGAGAAAGCAAGACCTCTGATGAGGAGAAAGAGCTAAAAAATGAGACTGTCAAAGCAGCTAAAGAGGAAGTTTTGAAAGAAAAATCTCAAAAAGGAGGGAAGACGGACAAAGAAACTGAGAACCGAATAACAGCTGGTAAAGAAAAGAATGAGAGCAAGAGAGATGCAACAAAAGAAGAAAAAAATAAGATGGCTGGAAAGGAAGATGAGAAAAAGACTGGAAAAGAGCCTGAAGGAATTAAGACCAAATCAGATGATTCAAAACAAGAGAACCGAAGTGAAAAAGCTCATTCTGAGAGGATCAAGTTAGAGAGAGAAAGTGAAAGGAGAAACAACATGAGAGAGGATGAAAGAGGGATGAACAAAGAGAAAGATGTGGAAAGTGGGAGCACAAGGCGGCATAGCAGCAGGAGCGACAAGGAGAAACCCCACAGGAGTGACAGAGAGAGCAAACACGAAACAAAAGAGAGCGATAAGGAAAGAGGCAGCAGCAAACATGGTGACAGGATGGAGAGCTGGAGAAGGAGAGAGGAGGAGAGAGGAGTGAGGGACTGGAGGTCTGAGATGGTAAAAAATAGAGAGGAGAAGAGCGAAAGCAGGGAAGAGAGAGAATTGAAGAGAGAAAAAAGGGAAGATCACGGAAAAAGCGATGTGAGGAAAGAATCTCACCGGAGTCACGAAGCTGTGTCGAGGAGGGAGCATCCAGAGAGAGAGCGGGGGAGTCACAGAGGGGAGTCAGACTCAAAGAGGAGTCACCACAGGAGAGGAGCCCCCCATGACGACGAGAAGCGAGGGAGCAGGGTGGAGAGTGCGAGGAGGCAGTTTGAGAGGGCAGGCGGGAAGGAGGTGGAGGTGGAGGAGGAGAGGGGGAAGAGGAGGGAGGATGGAGGGAGTCAGAGGAGGGAGAGAGAGAGGAGAGAGAGCGACAGAGACAGGGAGCATGGCCACAGTCGGCGAGGACGATCCAGCGTGCTGCTGGATGACGGACTCTATATTTAGTGTTTGAAAACACATTCACTACATTTAAGATCAGATTTGGATCATTTCCAATCCAGCTGCTGTCAGATAAACAAACACACAAACAAACAGACTCCGAGACGCTTCACCTGATGAGAAGAAATATCTTTATATCTTTATATTTACGTCAAACCTTTATTCTATATTTAAAACCTTAACTTGTGTTTCCTAATCATGTATTTATCTCTATATATCTGGTGTTTCAGGGTTAAACTGGGTTGCAACTGACATTTGTTTTTACTTAGTGTGAATGTTTTAGTCCATGTTTGTGTGTGTGTGTGTGTGTGTGTGTGTGTTTGTTGTCCAGTGGACCAGTGTTTTTATTTCACTAAAATGACCAGTATGTATGTGTGTGCACCAAAGACTGTTTGATAACTGGTGGAAGGAACCACCATGACGTCACTCATCATGATGTCTCAAGTCTGGCATTTTGGCCGTCACCATCCTGGTTTTTGGATTCAGAAGTGACCACATTTGTATTTCTCCTTTTTCCTGATTGGATTTGAGAACCTGGCCACGCCCAAAGCAAAGCCCACTTTATCATCTTTAATGTGATGATGTACCAAAGAACTCTGTAAACTAGCAACCAAGGCCATAAATGCATTTAAAAATTGTTTACAAATGTGATAAAATGCGTTGTGTAAGTTGTGTAATTTTCTCGTAAGTCTACTTGAAATGAGACGTCACCTGTTGCTGTTTATAGGCTGCACCTTTTCCATTCACTTAATTTACTGTCTATGGTGTGAACAAGCTCAGGAGATAAAGTTTTTAATGCAGTTGTTGAATCTCAGGTTGGACAGAAACTTGCACAGGATTGTAAATTTTTTAAAAAATGGCCAATTCTGTAATAACAAAAAATCCTTTTTTCAGACTGTTTTCACTCAGTGCACTTTAACCAGGTGTTGCCATCATTGTCTCTCCTTGTAGCTACTTTTTGTTTCTGGAATAATGTCAAATGGTTTACTTGGTGTGACACTGACTGTTTCTACCTGTAAATTGGTAAATGTTTTTTTCTATGTGCTGTACTCTTACTGAACAAATAAATTATAAGTGTTTCTAAAACTTGATCCTGTTTTTGGACTCCTAATTCTGTGCACCACTTTTTGTTACTCTGCTGTTCACTAAATCAAACAAAATAGTTTTTCAGCTTTGTGATTGTTACAAAAAATTAACAAACCATTTCACATCTACAAAAAAGAAAATAAACCCTTGATATAAAAGTTTATCAAAATATAATGTTAATTTTTACTTATTTAAGCTGTGATTGGCATTCAGGACTCAGATTTTCTGAGGTGCTCTTGCTTTTGTCAGCTGATTGCCACGAGGGGGCGGGAGAGAGCTGATTTGTATTTTTACTTGAGTAAAGTATCTGAATACTGTACCACCATTGACACCTTTTGAAAATAAGGCTCTTAAAAACAAACTTAGAAAAAGCTGAAGTGTTTCTTGTAACTTGACACAAGTTATAAAAATAAAAGTAAACTAAAAAAAATTATGTAAGAAAGGTGCAACCTTGTGTTCATGTTGCTTCATATGGGATTTTTACACCCACTCTGGTGTTTGCAGTCGTACAGTTTAATAAAAGCTTTTATCAGTTTTAAGTAGGGTGGAGCTTCATGTATTTGTTAAGGTAAACAAAAGAAAAATGTGTAATGTCTCCATCAAACTTCACACACCCACACTGGCCTGAAGACAGACTGAAAGACTGTAAACACCTCTGACAGTTTGAAACGAGTGTGTGTTGGCTTTATCAAACCAGAAGTTTGTTTATCAGAGGACAATTCGGGAGGCGCGCAGGGCTGCTCAGTTTCTCAAAGAAATGACTGATTCACAAAATGATTCAGTTACACTTGAAAAACCTATGTCAGTCAGGTAAAAAAAAGAAACAAGTCCAAGAGAAACGAGTAAAGCTGCTGAACAGACAACAGAGTACTCAAGGTGTGACTCTGTTTATCAAAGGTGATACCTATACAGTGTTAATGGCAATAGCTTTTCTTATCTCCAGCAATGAAAGGATTTTCTAGTCATTAATAATACATTATATAAACTTTTATTAAACTTTGGGATTTTTAAACACCGTTTTAAGCGGAAGTCAAATCAAGATTATCAGATTAGTTTAAATTAGTCATCTCATTGGTAGTTCAGATTGTGAAACATCTCAGTAAAATGACTAGAAGGAAATGAGTATCTTCTAAAATATTTTCCATGAAGTCATGGTATTTTCTGCTCAGTCACAAATCACATGTATGAAAGCCGCAGGTGACGATAACTGTCTGAATGCCAAACTGTTGTGAGGAGCATTGCAAATCAGATAACAATGTCTCTTTTGTCTCTGTTTTCAGATTTGTCCAGCAGCTCATGTTGAAAGCACTTTTTTTTCTCTTTACATTTACATTCATATACCAATAAGAATTTCTAGTTATTTCATAGAAAATTTTACATATTTAATGAAAAAAAAACCTAAAAGACATCTACATGTCCTGCTGCTCTTTTAATGTCACCAAAATCACTCTGGTGTCACATCCTGTGTTAATCTTTGTAAATGGGACATTAGAAAATGTTGCCTCTTGAAGTGTTATCCTTAAATAAGTGTCTACAGCCTCACTGTGAGGCCGACACACACTTACAGAGGAAATATTCAGCAGTCAGAGTGTGAAAGTTGCGAACCCACCTTTGTAGACATATCTTTTTATCTGAATGTGTCCTGTGAATGGCAAGAAAAAGTACACGCCACTGGCTTCAAACAAGTTTTTTGTTGGTTAATGGTGCATTCGCTTTCTGCTGCAATGCAAGGTTGCAATGCACCAAAAATGTACCTGACACACCTCACCAATCAGGCTTATTGTTGGCGATCAGAGAGCCATGAAGCCATTTGCAGCTTACACAACGTGATCGCAGCCATGCTAACAGCTCTGTGAGCTCAGCGCTCCGTGGCCAAGCTAACATACAACAGGTGCTTTGTTTACTACATTTACTGTCTTACTTCAGGTCATTAGCATGCTAACATTCGCTATTTGGCACTAGTGCAACTGAGGCTGATGGGAATGTTATTAGTTTTGTAGGTATTTGGGCGTAAACCAATGTTAACCTAATTGCACTAGCCATTCCAGTTGACCTTTGGTTCTTTTTGTTAAACAAAAGTTACAAATAACTTAGGTAGCAAAAAAGCCCAACAACACTAAACTAGTAAGAGTCTGTAGATATGTCCACACAGTCAAAAAACTGTTG
>JAQNCA010000004.1:19703988-19726116 GCA_029783725.1 Acanthurus tractus | reverse complement strand
TAGCTTTCACACAGAGTCATGTTTCCCGCCACCGAATGGAGTCCAGTATTTACTCCCTGTTTAATTCTGTTCTGGTTTCATCACCTCCTGAGTGATTTTTGGAGCCTTGAGATACAAAATGCTCCTCTATGTTCGCCAGATAGTCAATAACTGTGTTTATCTGCTGTTTGGTGATGGGCAGGTAGCACACAGTTTGTTTATCAGAGCTTTTGCTGAAAACAGCTGCTTGCTGATGCTGAAAACTGGGTTGACGAGAGCAGTGAGAGTGAACCGAAATAGCAAGGTCGTGGACTGCAAAGCTAAAACAGTGACTTCAAACTAAAGCAGAATCTACTTAAAATTAAAGTTCGTAAAGGCGATGGGAACTGCAGCATTGATAATAATTCTCTGTGGTTTTGCTGCATTGTTATGTTTTATTTCGGTCTTTCTACTTTGTTGGGTAAAGCTGCTGCTATGAGTTCTCAATATAAAAGTGAATGGGTTTACATAGGAGTTAGTCAAAAGCCTGTTTTACTGCACAAAGACGTTAAAGTGATACTCTGTGCTTTTAAAGGGTGACATCAAGCATACTAATGTGACAATTTGGGAGTTAGAAGAGTTTGGACCAGTACAGCTTTAAGAAAGAGATACACCTCTTTAGACTGTCAGACGAAGACAGTTTGACAACCTCTTGAAGCCATTTCATGAACTTATTTTTCCTCTTGAAGAGTTTACATTCTGGAGATGAGAACACTTAGATGAAGCTAATTGGATTCACTAATAGGTATTCAGTGGGTGGTTGGAGTTGCAAAAGCAAACAGAGGATTAGTACAGCAGCATTAAACAATAGTAGAACGTACCTGTTAAATAAAATTCAGCAATAAAGAGAAATAGTCCTACAAAGTGAGAATATTATTATGTCACATTAAAAGTATGTCTTACAGAGCCTGAAGTCACAGCCAGTAGCAACAAAATCCACTGTTTTTGCATGAGTTAGTGTTGGGACAAGTATGCTAAAGAGACGACCATAGTCCATGAGGAGGGAGTTGTTGCAATAAAGTTTAAATATTATTACTGGGAGCCACCTAAAACTAACATACAGGCATAGCAAATATAGCAGTTAAATTAAAGAGATCTGTCAAGAGTAATGAGGCCTCACAGAATCTGTGAAGCAGACGTACACACAGCTTTCCGCTCACGGAGGAAAAACGAATTTACATTTCAAACTTTGAGCACAAAAAAACAAAACAAAAAAGAGACACGTCTCAAAGGATTCAAAGGCCCTGCTGGAAACACACGGAGAAAATTTTAATATGAACGAAAAAGGTGAGTTTTTTGTGATGCTCGGACAAAAAAACAAGTTTGTGTTTACAGTATTAGTTAGTTTTTGAATAATTTAATTAGCTTTTTCTTCCCTTAATGTACTCTCTTGGCTTCATTCCAGCACCCCTTATCCCAAATCCATTCACAATATGACTCCTTGACTTCCACAATCCTCTTGAGAAAGGAATTGTAATCTGCTAGCAGTGCTTTTGTTCAATAACTTGGGCCTTAAATATATGCAGCCTCTGTGAGCCCCAATTCCTCTTTTAATACAGCCATCATCTCAACCTACATAAAAAATTACGCAACATACAGGTAGACATATACACCCGTGGTGGTTATTATGCAGATTAATCTGTAAAGATTAAGAATATTTTGTTTTTAGCACAATGTACTGTGTGATTCTTTCACCGTGAGGTTTTAGAACTCTATTTTAGCCACAATATTTTATTCTTTCATTATATCCTGAGCATAAGACTGACTGTGACTTGTACACTGAGGCTGTCAGTATGTTGATGGTTGACTAGCTTCAGAAGCCTACAGCCTCCCCACACATCTTCCTAATGTCGGGTCGGGCGCCAGTGTCGGCCAGTTTCTGTAACTCTCTGAAGTTGCCAATCGGACATTCACACCCACTTCATGCTGTGTGGAGGTGAGAAGGGAGCCAGTGTTTGAACGTCACTCTCTAGCTGTCTTTTCTCATTCCTGACACAACTATTTCTGTCACTTTTCATGTCAACAACTAGGTGCAACACTATGAATGTCTTCCTGGAGAGACTTTCCTGTAAATACGGGCCGTTATTCTCATATTTAAACGATAGTGGCGTTTTTCTTAAGCAACTGTAAACACTTGATTTTTTTAGTGTGGTTGGACAACACGTCAAACAAGCTATTTTTAATTGAGTGAAAGACGAAGCTCACAACTGAACTGCTTTACCAGCTCATTCACATAGAAATTACTTCATGTTGCTACAAATCTTCTTTTCATATATGTTAACTGCTGAAAATTACTTATTAAGCTTATCTGGTATCTTGTCACTGTTTTGTCATCCTCAGAAACATGAGCATGCAGTGACAAAATACCTGCAGCTAATCAATCAATAAACAAGACTGCTGTATTTATTAGCAAGCTAACTTTGAGAGTAGCACCAATGCTACGAACTAGCAACGTTGCATAGCAATATTAAACGACTCTGAAACAATGCTGGCCGTTTTGTCAACAGCTGGATTAGAAATTCTTAATTAATTGATTCCTTTCCAGGTCAATTAAAGTCTCCAGCATCGGCACCAGCTGGTAGTTGACTAACATCCTGTAACGAAACCATATTCATCTTTCAGAGAGGCAGAAATGTTGTTTTAAATACATTAAATAGTCCGTCAACTATTTATCCAACAATAACATTTATTTAGCGTCATGCTAATAATGCAAAATCTCAAAAAATTCAGATATAAAAAGCTTTTAATGCCATCAGTTCCTCTATTCCTTTCACTACTCCTGTCTAAGTTTTGTAAAAATTAATCCTCCCGTGACATCATTTGGAGGATGTGCCGCATGAAAAGCTGGAAAGTGTTGCTTAATATAGTCCTGCTTCATCTATTGGCAGAAATACTAATGTCTCACCACACGTAGGCTTTTTTTTTAAAAAAAGCACTAGATGCTAAACAAAATCTTTTCTAACAAGGTTTCTCAGACCGAATGCCACCCAAAAACTTGTCTGAAAAGACACACTGGAGTCAGTCAGTACCCACCAAACCAGACTCAGTCCATCACAGAAGAGTTTTAACAGGCATCTTGTGAAGCTGCTCCTATTTCAAGACGCTGGCAGGCTGAGAAAGTCCTAGTTGAGTCCATATAGGCGCTGCTGTATCTGGTTCAAGGGCTCTGCTCACACTGTCTTGTGGTTTGGACGGAGCCACTGTCATTTCACTGGAATTTCCTGCCATCTGTGCTCAGTCAAAGTTTCTCACAGATCCACACCTGCTTGTAAATGTTTAGGTTTGCCAGGAGGAGAAGACGGAGGGATAGGTGAGCACTGATGGAGGAAGAGTCAACATTTTGGCTTTGGTTTAGAAATAATAAAATACAAGCTTAGTTGTTTGTAAAGGAAATGTAATGTTGAATGAAGACGGACAGTTTGTGATGCTGAGACAGAACGTTGAGATAGCGTATTTGAATGCCAACCCCAGAAAAGTTCTCAGATCCTTTACATTAGTAAAAGTAGCAGTGTAACAGTCTAATAATACAAACATTAGACATTTTGGAAAATAAGCTTATTTACTTTTTTCTTTGATTATGTTTGTTTAGATAGAAGGATTGATACTTCTTCCATGTAGGTAAGGTAAATATGAAGCCATGGACGGTTAGCATAGCTTTGAGGAAAGAGTGGAAACGGATACACAGCTAGCTTGACTATATCGTGTTAGACATGCTGTCAAGTAAACAGGACAATTGGTTTTACAGGAAATTAACTATGCACCAAAGTATTTATTGGTCAGGACAAATTGCCAGGCAACTTTTCGATTCCAGGAAGTTATGGAGCCTGCAAAGAAAAAGTCTGGTAGACTACATAACCCCTCTTTAAAATGGCAAATTGATGTTTTTGCACTTGGTTTTTTTGAACAACATCTATTTGCATCTGCAGAGTGTTATACTGAAGCTACTTAGTCAGGATGCTTTGGTCACTCATTTTTGTCACATCTGCAAAATAATACAACTACTGTAGCCATTTTTGTGGCATAAAACTGTAGATACAAGCACAAGTGCAGCCATATCTCGATCATCGACCATATTCAAAGGTACAGCTTCGTCCGGCACAGGCAGGTAAAGCAGCTGCAGCTGTGCTCACAGCCAGAGGTTGTAAAGGTTTGGTTTTTAGTCCAGTCATTTTCTTTTCCTTCTACCTGCCTATTTTGTGTTTTGCTTCAGGGTTGTAACAGCTCTTGGCTTTTTTAAAAAGCAATAATGGGCAATCAATGCAAATGTTATGTCACATCATCTCTCTTTCCTGTTGCATCTGCAAAGTGTTTCCTTAAATGGCAGCATATTATATTGACCTGGAGCAATACATTGGTAGTTCCTGTGGACTGAAGGGATTGAGGGAATGCAATGCAAAATTTTAAATGATAAATGAAAGAATAAAAAATAAAATTCTAGTGGGTGTAATCATCAGGTAGAAAACAGCTCCTATGACTGTTTCATTGGTTTATTAAACAATACTTATTTATTATTTCTGAGAAAGAAACATGTTTTTAAATATTACTGTTGTAATTCATGTCATAAATGTATAAAATACACCCTTCGTCTTTTTTGTCTGTGAAGGTTTTTGTTTCCCCTGAAACGGTGAAGGGGAACCTGATGAAGGCTTCTTGCTGGTTTGCAGAAGATAGAAAAATGACATTTTTATATTTAGATTTATGACAAATATATTTAAATAAAACTGCTTCCTGTCCACCCAGTAAACTGTAATTAACTAATTAACTAATTGTTAATTACTAATGAACAATTAACTGTTAGGAAATCCTCCGAGCTTGAAGATACACCAAATTGTACACTCACTGTTTTATCATACAGAAAGCTTCAGTGTCTAAAGTTAACAGTGTTTCAAGCTTCTTTCTGCGAGACTGTGTTGTTCACCTGCTCCTGCTGAGTTTGCTCTGATCCAGACTGCCTCTCAAAATCTCAGAAGGTGCCAAAGAATATTTCTGGTTACAATCTCAAAGCCTACAGTATTATGGAATTGGGAGTGTTAGACATCAATTAATCAGATTTATCAAAACAACCAGCGCAGACTTTGTGAGAGTTTTACAAAGTCTTTGGCACAAAGTCTTTGGCACAGTGTGAACAAACTGACTTCAGGTTAAAGAGGGTTGCATGTAACATGTGATTCCGGGACATCCTTTGGATGCTGGCATTGATGCTTGAAATAAGATGTACTATCAGCTGTAAAACAACCAGTTCAACCAGTAACACAGATGATGGATTACAGATCTGTCACCTGCTTTTATGTGAAGGAATAAGTTTCCTTTCCCTTCTGCATCATCTCGTCTGTTCGCTGAAATAGTGCTATAAACAGGGATGGAAGAGTAATCACCTCCTCTGTTGTTGAGGTCTCATGGTGGTGTTGCATTCCTCACTTCTTTTTCAAGCTATGTTTCCACAGTCATCAGTGGTTTTGTCACCTGGAGAAGCCTCATCTTTGGGCAAACTCTCAAACATTAGGCATGACTTAGCGGCTTTGGCATATTGTCATGTTGTGGCACAGCTTCAATGGCCCTCTTCATTAAGATGATCACACCAGTTGGATGGTGCAGGGATAAGCTACGCCTTTCTGGAAAAACTGTTGTCAGCACATTTTTCATGCTAACCCTGAATAAACTTGTCACCTTGCAATGCAGACTTAAAGCTATGCTCTTGTTGGCATCTCATGAGTAGTTTAGAGGTGATGACAAGCAAGAGAAGCGACAGTTTGTTCAGAAATATAAATGGCAACTCCAGTAGAGATTAGCATAGATACAGCTTAAGCATTAGTTTTATCACAAAGAGAGAGTCATTGAAATAAAGGCAAAATTACATCGATTGCTTTTCTCAATGAAAAAGACGTTGTCACTGTTCCTGACTGGCTTCAACAGGCTGATTTATATGCTGCCTCTCCTACTGCATTCTATGTTCCCCTTATCTGAGTGGTTAAAGTTAGCCCAGTGATGTATTGAGGCACACAAATCATTTGTCTAATTAGCTGCCAAGTATTTCTTTAAAGTGCCTGCTCTTTTTCAAACATTTTCCAAGGGTGGCTTGGCTCAGTGAAACGGATCATCTGGGGGGTTCAGTTAGTTGTCTTGGCTGCAGGGATCAGACGCCACACTGAGCCGTCTTGTTCAGCAGACGTGTGTCACATGTCAGTTACATTAATGATCCTGGTTCACCTGGACGTCGACATGACCTTAATGTCCATAGGTTTTGGGGTTTTTAGTTCTTTAGCTCCTAAAGGTCAACATAAAGACCTTTTAAGTCAAAGTCAGCATTGCAGTTTCATGCTAAAATCTATGTTACCTGGTTGTCAGATTTGGATCTAACGCAGTTAAAATTTGAAAGATAAGTTACAGGACAATAAGTCCTTTAAGTTGATGACAACCATTTATATCTGCCCCTTAGAGAGACATGTTTAAAGGTTAAGGTTTTTGGTACAATTGTGGTTATGATTAGAAAAAAAAAAAAATGTGAAAGTGAAGTAAAGAATCCTGAGTCCTCCTGAACCTCCTTTTTGCAGACTTTGTCACTTGTAACTTCATATTATTACCTTATTTGCCCCCAATGAAATATGACTCTCTTGTCCTTTTTGGTCGCTCTAAGCACTGGTACTGAACAACATTGATGGACAAACATGAAAAATCCAAAGAGCAGGTTGCTTTGCTTGGTGGCCCACTTAAGAAAAAAATCTTTTATCTTGATTGTCTTATTTTCATAAACTTCAGAAGCAAAATTCTAATTGAAAACAAATTTGATTAATTGCCAAGCCCTTATGCACAGATCATATTAATGTGCCACCACTTGTTTTACTATTGACAGAAATTCTTAATGAACAAGATGTACTCAGATAAGTTTTGGGGGTTTAAAGGTATTGTTCACTTCTGATTGACAGCTTGTGTCTTTGTGCAGCCCTGCAGCTCTCAGTGTCATTTCAGCAGCTTCAGCTCGGGCCTCTTCCCTCAGTATAAATAAATGCTTCAGGAGGCTCCACCTCATGATCCTCTTGTTTGAGTTTCTCAGCTGAAGCCGTTGGATAGCTTGAACTGCAGTGAAACTTTTTATAGCGGTCAAAAGACAGAACAAGCACAGAACATTTTGCTCAGCTGTTATGCATATCCGTCATTATGTACAAAGTACATCATGTTTTTGGAAGGGGAAAACTATGGATGTCTTATGATGTTCAGACCTAGATGGACCTCCCTAGTTTAAACAGAAAATCCAGCTGTTCATCCCACAGCGGGCACGGCTGTGCTGCTAACTCAGCAATGTGTTTGATCTAAAGAGATGATATTTATCTTCTTTTTACTTCCTTCACTGTGAAACTACTTTCCTTAGAGTTGAGTTGTATAAGGTGATGTATTGGCCCCTTTGTCTCACTGAAGAAATAAGATAAAGCGAGTTGAATTAAATGGAGCTTTGGTCAATATGTGCAGTTCCTACCAGTTGCTGTAAAAAAGGTCTGTGTAAAAAGCGTCAGCTGTTCCTGCTGGACGAATAAAAATGTGACAGATGGAGAAAAGCGTAATATAAAGTGGTTTTTTTTAAAAATAACTTTGAAGTTACAGCGTAAGCAGCAGTTGCTTAAGCTTTGAAAAGTGGTGAAATATATGCTAAATTATTTCCCTTAAACGTGGGAAAATTGATAAGTAACACTCTTCTGTCCCTCATAAATCGCACTTACATCAAAGTATTGCCTGCACACAAAGTCCACAGATAGAAAACTGAAGCCCTTTTTGAAATTGCAAAGGTGTGACTTTGTGCAACTGTAAGAATGTAAATCTGTATTAAAACTTAAGTGTGCTTAGTCAATTTCCTGTGGATAAATAAAGGTCAATAGCCAGAAAGTAGAGTAAATTATGATTTAATGGCACTCTCATATTCACAAAATTGGTTTCACAGGATTAACATTTTTTGAAAATGGAGGCCCTGAGACACAAATTATTTAAAGAAGTGTAAACTCTCACCCTCCAGCCAACTTTCTCTGTTACTGGGAGACCAGTCCCTCATGCCGTTTATAAAAACACAAGCGACAGTTGTGAAGCCAGTTACGTAATCCACATGTTTTCCTTAATGGTCAGCCAGCTACATTTATGAGATTTTGTTCTCTTGCAAACATATTGTCCTGACCTGAAAAATGGACTACACCTGTGGGTATTTATTCTCACAAAAAAATGTCCCCATGTATTCCTTTAAATCTTGGAACTTAGATTTACACACTTACTTTTCATCTCGAACTCATAAAATCTCATATGATCTATGTAAAAATGTAATAAAAGCAATGTCAGTGTTGCATTCAGGTCTCGGACGTGCCTTGATACACATGATGCAAAGTCCATATGGCCTTGTGATCCTGTTATTGGTAGTGATATTATAGCTGAGTAACTCTTTGCTCAGAAGAAATGATTGCCTCTCTATAAATGCAATCGTGCATACAAAGACACATGTGATGATTTACTGTACATGCAGTAAAGACCGACTGTATACGACCACCCACGTGACTTAGTAAAGGATAAAATCTTTGTATTTTAAATGAATCTGAACCACAGAGAGCACAGCATTAGCAAATTGCAATGTATCTTTTTCTAGATTTAAAATCAAAATACACCAACTTTTTTGCAAACCTCAATTTTTTTTCTTTCTATAATTAAAACATTTAAAAAGGGGCTTTATTTTTACCACAGTTACTGCAGGAGCCAATCCAAAAGGCACTTGGCATTAAAGCGGCATTGTTTGTGAATGTTGCTGTTGTTTTTGGCCACTTGGGGGCAACATAACAAGCTGTAAACATTGACATATTTCACTTATTATCACAGATTATCATCTATCACAGTGACGGACACTTGTCACATTACAAATAATCAACAGCAGGAGTGACAAGCCATTTTGTGGTCCAAGTGAAAACAGTCTTCCACTGATGTAGCCACAAAAAGCTCTCAGACTTGTAAACATTTAATCTCAGTAATAAAAGTTTTAAAACAAAAACGATACACAGAAACTAAAAATGCTGATTTTCCCAGAGTTCTCGTTCAACGGTTGAACTGAGATAGAAAATGTGTCTCAGATGAGAAACTTGTGTGCAAACTAAGTTTATAGCAGAGATATTCCAGTACCATTTTTCCTTCCCAGTACCAATACCTGAGTATGGCATTACCTGTAAATATATTTTAATTTGCATACAGGTGTACACAATGCTGCTGGGAAGAAGCAGGGTCCTGCGTTTAACAAACACAGACTTGTGTACTTGATGATACCATATCCAGCATTTTAGGCCACCCTGTTAAAAGACAATATGGTCAGAAAATCTAATATTCATCTGTTTTTGAGTTCAGCTACAGGACTCATTGTCAAAGGATTACTGTGTGTAACTTGTTGATCCACTCTGACGCCTCGGTTACACCGTGGAGGATTTTTTAAGAAAGAGAGGATTTGGACACTCAATTTTGTCAGCGTATCCACAGCTCTCATTTCAATATGGACCTCTTTCCTATGTTGCAGCTGAACCAAAAAGCACAAAAACATTTGTAATTCAAGAACCAAAGTGCTTATTGTTGAGACAAGTACACATTTGCTGGTCCTGAAATGCCACAGCTGTGTTTAGCTAACCTCAGCAAGTGAGTCTTTAAAAGACACCACATGAGATGTGCATGCTATTTTATAGAGTTTGCATGCCCAGTTGAGGCTTTGTGGGACACTTTTCTTAGTTTTACTGTCTGACTCTTCTTTCTGGATTAGGACCAAAGTGTTTCCTGAACAGACACTGCTAAAAAAAATCCCCTTTCTGCTATATTTGCTGCTGGATTTCACTCTACTGGATTTATTGCAGAGTGGCTGTATACACAAGTCTGGATTTGACACTAAAATGACGTGTTAACGTTTTTTGTTATTTTTTGCCGGATGTATTGTTTTATTGTTGTGAGGCTGTTCTAATCCCACAGTTTGCCCTCAAACTCTCATATTGGCTTCAGCACTCACAGCCAGCAGGTAATAAGTTAATAATAAAATTTAAATCATGCTAAAAACATCTGCTAGACAAGTATTATTAACCCTGTTTAAGTTGTCGACACAGACACATCACAATGTCTCTAATTAAGACTCAAGCTCAGTTCCCATAACTGGACTGCTATATGACTCTGGTGTGGGGAACTCCAAGGATTTACGGGAAGAATCATAAAACTGTAAACCAGACTATACCAGGAAACTATGGGCATGAACCTACACTTAGTGACTCCTTCATCAGCTAATATAACTACAGAAGTGAACTTACTCATCCTCGCAGCTGAGTCGGTTTCTGGCTCATAAAGCAACAATCCACATTAAAACCCATTGAATCTTTCCGATGACTAATTACACATGGCGGGGATCCTGTTGTAAATTAGATCATCAGTATCTGGCAGATGGCAGAGAACAGTGGAAATCAAGTCGACTCCAATAAACACTCAAGGACTAATGCACAGTAGAGCTACTGTATGTGTGACAGGGGTGGGGGAACTTCTGTTCGACCCACCATTTTTCCAGCCACTCTGTCCTGCATCTCCAGCTCGCAGAGTGATGTGGTCCATTACTCTTCCTCTGTTAACAAGCATCTGGACCAGGTTCCAGGCGATCGGCTGCCACACAACGCCTGGCTGTTTGCTGCAAGGGTGGCCCTAATGCCTTCAGTAATGAATCAGCCCCGACTGTTACAGCAGTTTAGAGGAAACCAAATATACACTCGCTGCAGCGTCACACTCAGAGCAGTCTGATTGAAGTCTGCTGACAAGCGGGTCGGACACAGGGTTTGTTTTGGTTTTACCTCATCTGGGACCTTCTCTGCTGGTCATGTTGGTCCATTTGTTGTTAATAATTGACCGCAGAGTTGCCGATGGCTGGAAATGAGGCCATAACATTGAGTGTGACACTTTTTAAGTCTTATGTTTCAGTCACTTGAGTTGCATGGTGAGTTGTGTCACCAGCTGAGTCCTAGTTTTGCAACACTGCAGTAAATAAATCCTTCTGGAGTTCAATTTATTGCAACAGTAATGGAATAAACAAGGTACTTCTAGGTTTGCAAAAGTACTGTTCTTAAAATCCCAATTTGTAACATTTAAAAACATTAAAATGTCTGTAAAATATCAAGATCTTTGCTATATATTTTGTTGAACCGACTTTCTTCTTGGCAGCAGGGAACAAAATATATTTTTTTATTTTCAGTTGCTCAATAAAATAAAAGCTTTTAATTTTGTACTTACATTATCTCAAAATTTTTCTAATAATGTTCAAACTCAAAACTTTTTCAAAGTGCTTCATTTTGTCTCTTTTCACAAGGAAGGAAGACAGCAAACATGATGAAAATAATTAGTATTTCCATGTAATGCTATTTTCTTTTCTTTTTCTTTTACACTTGAAGAGGAAATATCATAATCTTTACCCCACTAAATTGATCGGACAGCTGTAGTTATTTTATTGATAAGGATTTTACATAGAAAAATATGTTATGTTTACTAGTAGTAAGAGACAAAGTTTAAACAGAAGTTTTTAAACCACTTTTTTTTTCCCACACTTTTTGACCTTTGACCTCTTACACACAAACACACACTAAAAAACCCCCAAAACTTTTTCACTTTGGTAACTTGATTTAAGGAACCATCAGTGATCTCAAATATTACCCAATACAATGTTACTTGTTTGCTCTCCATTTAATGGAGTGCTTTTACATTTTGTACTGGCACATTTATTTAAAAGGTTTTCTGGGCACCTCCTCCACTGCTGATTCACAAAACTGTTATGTGAAATGTTTGAATAATTGTTTTGTATTTGTATTTTTTTGTCTTTTAACAATGACTCACTTGGGTGTGGTTTCTGTCTCCCGCAGTGCATGAAAGATTACTGACGGAGCAGCAGTTTGGAACCAATAAGAGAAGATTGCACATGTTGTGGTTGAAACAAGGAGATGCCAACAACTGGAACTCGATCTAATTTGATTACGTCTGAAAACTCAAAGATGCTCTGCATTGCTTTACCTCCAATGGATTTCTAAAGCAGCTCCAAGAAAGTCATCACAGATCTTACAGAAGGGATCTCTTGGTGGAAGTCAACGAGCGGGGGCCAGGATGTGGCCCCCTGACCTGGGGCCTCCAGACGTCCAGCTGACACTCCCTGGCTTTGGAAGTGTGTTTGAAGATGCCGAAAACCTTCAGGCGCCTCTGTCTTCTGGTGGCTTCTGTCAGTCATCGATACATTCAGGTGGTCTTGGTGTTTGCTGTCTTCCAAGGACTTCCCTGTCCCTGTCCTCGCTGGGCCGTGACCTCACCTCCCTGCTCAGCTGTAAGACAGCTGGATCCCATATAGAAAAGACTTTTGAGGACTTTGCCACCACAGCACACACAGATCCTAAAAACAACAGCCAGAAGTTCAGTTGTTACCCCCAGCCCTCCCTCCCTTTATCCTATATGCTCACCAGCTGTGCCACATCTTCTCCTTTTGGCTCTCCACCATCCTCTCTTTCCTCTTCCTCCTCCTCATCTTCTTTATTCTTTGCCTCTTCCTTGCCTCTCTGTGATGCACCAGGAAGCAACAAGACTTCAAATCAGCAACAAAACATACAGGAAGAGTATCACTCAATCAAAGAAGAGCCTGCAGATGATTTTGCACCATGTAACAGAGAACTGTTTCAAATAAACAACCAGCAGGGGGAGCTGTTTCACGTTGGACAGCCCCTCCAAGGTCGCGATGATCAGGACAGCACACCGATTCATTATTCAACCCTTAACGGTCCTGCAGGACCTGCAGGACCAGCAGGACATGACCCTGCAGTGGACCCCCAGGACCAGCCGTGTCACTGGATCGACTGCAGTGCTACTTATAGCAGCCAGGAGGAGCTGGTGAGGCACATCGAGAAGGTTCACATCGACCAGCGTAAAGGCGAAGAGTTTTCCTGTTTTTGGGCTGGCTGCGTGCGTCGCCACAAACCCTTCAACGCTCGCTACAAGCTGCTCATCCACATGAGGGTCCACTCTGGAGAAAAACCCAATAAATGTATGGTGAGTTAGTTTGCTTGTGTCTGCTGATCGCTGTCAAGGGATTTTTCACAACATTTCAGAAAACAAACAAAACTTAGTAAGTTCTATCTGCTGTTCAGCGCCAAATGCAAGTCATCATTCTTGATGCCCAATTAGTTAACAATGTCTTTATAAAGTGACTCTTAATACATTCCCAATGAAATATTCTGAGAGGTGCAAATCAAACTGATTTCAGTGACTTTGAGCCTCCTCGTGCAGTTTATCTCGGCACCAGATGTGCTTTAGACATATTTTTGGAGCATCAAATGTTTCACATGCGCAAATACAACAACATGCAGGCAAAATGAAAGTATGGGAGTAACATGATACTCATATCCGAAATAAACTGGATGTCTCAATATTAAAAAAAAGAAAAGACAGAAAAACAAAAAGAAACAATGAAGATTTCAAAACATTAAAATTAAAGTCTTTGCAATTGTGTTGAGAGGTATAAAAAGCACTCATAGCCGCTTAAGGCAAACTTTTTCTTAGTATGGTAGTCAGAACACTACATGTTATCTGTAACTTTAGGTGGGGGTTATAAAAAAAGTTCACATTATGTCATTTTGTGGTCCTTGAACTTCGAAGATGGTATATATAAATTGCCAACATGGATCAAACTGTTAGCCATTTCCAGGTGACGACAAATGTGAAGGTGTTGTCTTTTAAATGTTATAATATCAATTTACAAGCTTTTTGCATAATCTACAAACAATTTCAGTTAATGTACTTATTAAGGCATCCAAACTAGTCTTTTGTCCATTGACAGATTTATTGACTAATTTTTATTTGTTTACTTTATTATGTTGCTAAGTGTGCCGAGAGCTCTTAAGATGTCCACAGATGACATCTAACACTGTAAACAAGTTTTAATAAAAGGGTGACTCATCAGTTATGCTCTTTTCATTTACTTTGATTTGTCCAAAACAAGCAGAGGTCCGACAGGCAGCCTCAGCTCTTTCAGTTCCACAGCACCACAACTGTTAAAACCATTTTCAGTTGGTCAAAACATCCCTCATCCTTTCCAACTTTATGTCGTCTTCAGATGGGCCATTCAGGTATTTGAAAAGCATTAACTTGCTTACAGTCTCGACTTGTCTAAGACTGAGCAGCCGACGATCGAGAGGCAGTTAGACAGAGAGATGATCAAATGGTTTCCTTCCTTTTGACAGGTTTCCTTTACTCACGCATGCCAGAGGGAGGAACGTGGCACTCTGAATGAATGGAGGATGTGTTTATAGCACTGAGCCTTCAAAAATCTGCTGATCAACTGTTTTATTCTGACAAATGTTCATTTGAGGTTATTAACTGGCATCAGTTTGATAGTTGAACGATTTCATTAACTGATAAAACATTTATTCCTGTAGAAACCACAGAGAAAACTCCTTCTTGTCTTGGCCTATCTGTCAGGCCTGGCACTTATGCCAAAACATCTAATTAAATTAACATTTATCAACGGTCTTTATGTGCTGCCCTGATCCTCAAAGGTGCAATAAAAGTAGACTCTACTTTATGGCAGAACATTTGTACTGGACCACATTAGACTGCACAGGTGCACCTAATAAAATGTGTATACAGAAAAGAACTGACCAAATGTAAATATATTGACTGGCTATTGCGAAAAAAATGTTGACCATAAACATGAACGTAAAAATTTGGATTTGATTTTATTATCAATCCTGAGGATTTTAACTTTAAGTGGCAGAAGACAAAATAAGCAATACATCGTTCACTCCTGTAGAACTTCTGTTATGTTCTCACAGAGGAAAACCTTCCTGCTTTTTTATGTTTCTGAGCAACTTGTCTTTCAAGACATGCAGACTATAAATTCAAAATGACAGAATAAGACTAAAGAAGCATGTGCATTTTGACAAATTCAACATGCATGTCCAAGATAAAGACAAAACCAGACCACAATGGGTCCAAGAAGACACTGTGAGATTTCTGCATTAACCATCACTGTGTTGACCTTTGAACCCCGGCACAGCGTCAACCTTGCATCGCTTCTGTCATAAGTCATTTTCTGAAACACAACTGTTGCTTCTTGAACACGTCCGTCCCGTAATGAACTTTCGTCCGGAGCCAAATCCCTGTCCCTCAGAGTGAGTAACTCTCTCTGTAATTCCCAAGCGACTCCGCCGCTGTCATCAACCCAAGACTTGGATTAATAATTCATTCAGAAATTTGCACTCAGGGACACGCTTCTTACTTAAGTGGATTAGTTCATTAAAATGACCTAATCTGCTGCTAGATTGTTAATATATTGGGGTGGAGAATTGCCTGCAAACAGATTAATAAAATTATATCAACACCAACGCATGAAAAAAAGTCATTAGTCACACTTGAATGACGTGAATAACGTCATTTCATTTTCATAAAGCGTTGAGGCCAAAACATGTAAATTAAGTCATTCCTAGTGGAGCAATGGAAAATGAATATCTCACATGAATGTAGTCAGTGTTTGTTAATGAATTCAGCTGTTTTTACCAGCTCATAACGTCCAGGCTCAGATTGGACAGGTGTTATCCAGGCTGTAAACACATGTTTCCAAAGAGTTCTTAAATCCACTGTGGAAGGGTCATTATACATAATTTATGGTGTTGAAATGACATTCAAATGTTGATTTGCAGACATAAATCTGGGGATATTCTGTGTTTTCTTAACTGCCAACAATTCCGTTAAAGACCAAAGCTAAAAATCAGTGTAACAAATGTCTGCTGTCAAACCTTAATTATATCTCAATTTTCTGTGCAATAGAGCTCCATTATTGTCATATAGATGAACAAAACATATCAGTGAGTTACTTCATTACAATGAACATGGCCAGTCAGTCCCGCATAGATCACTGAGATCGACCAGCATCAGTTGTTTTAGAAATGCCCTCATACATGGCAAATGTTTATGTTGGAATGTGACAAAGCTCTGCAGCAGCTGTAGGAAAACAGGAGCAAAGACAAGTCAGGTGACTTTGCCATATGTAGAGCTTGAGAGTTCGCAGAAGAAGAAGAAGAAGAAGAAGAAGAAGGTTGGGGCAGTTGGATAAGTCAACAACATGTCGGACTTTAACACTGGAAACTGCTGCTTGTTTCCTGTTTCCAGCTGACGCTCCATGTTGCGTTTTTTAAAGCATGACTGTGATCCTGTTTATTGTAGAGCCAATTATAAAGAGCTCCCATAACCGTAATGAAGTGCTAACTTTAACAAAAACCATGATCTTTCCCTAAGTCTGACCAAGCTGTTTTTGTGCCAAACTTTTTCACATCATAAAGCAGACGTAATTTTCAGCAGGGATTTGATTTTGGAAGACAGACAAATGATGTTGTCCTGCAAAACTAAAGGATGATTACAAACAAACTATTTGAATGTTAAATGTAGAGTACTTGTTAAGGAAAGTCCCGCTGTCCAAAACTCACTAAGGCACCAAATATTTATTAATATGCAACTGAAAATCATCCTAAACAAATGCACTATTTACTTTTGTGTAAGTAATGTTTTTTAAAAACTGTAGCAATGTGCTGTTTCAGAAAATAATGGAGTAACTAATGGGCTTTGAGCTTACGGATGTTAGAGAGTACTGAGAGATGGACTCACCCCGTGACAAGGAAGTGTCACGGGAGAGTACGGATAAACGGAGCAGGTGTGAAGGCTTTTATTCCAACGAAACTTCGTACAGTCATACAAAGCTGCTCAACAAGCTGCTTTACGTTCTTGGTCTGTTTCTTTTCCTCTGTGTGCCTTTAACTTGCCTTCACTTCATACATCGTATGGCCAATTACCCATCAGCCCAAATACTCACAGGTGTGTCAACCTTGCTTGCCAACTGCTGTACCATCTGTTCGCCTGCAGCTGATGCCAAACAACACCGCCGCAAACTTGGTTTTGGTATTTTATAGGATTTGTTGTTCACAATGCTAATAATCTAGATGACTGCCAGCTGTAATTTTTAACTACACACATTCAAAAATGTAATGATCATAATGAAAAACATGACAAATGACAGAAATGATTCACAACAAACTAAATAGAAAATTTCAGGATGAATCAGAACCTCACATTACTGGACTTTCTTAATGATAGAGTAAAGTACATAAACTGTAACAGAGCTTAATCTGGTCTGTATTCAGACTTTTACTCTGTCAAAGACTCAAGAGATCTGTTTCTCTTTAGAAGCCTTTTATATTTGTCCAGGAAGGGTGACAGTTGTTTGAATTTTTTCTTCTTAATGATGTTATAACTATTGTAGCCTTGGGGTGATTTGACGGATAATACTGAATAAAATTATGTCTCCTCCTTTCTAAACAACTCAAACCGATGATTTTCCTCAAGGCTCATATAAAGCTTCTTGGTGTTAAATCTCATGTCAAACACAAAGTGTCCTCAGTTTCCCACGAGCCAAAGAGTCTTAATCTGTTTTCAATGTGTGAAAAAAAAACTTGATGTTTATTCTCATGTAATTAACTATGATTATATGTTGTCTTTTTCTTTTTTTCTTCTTTTTCTTGGTCAGGCGATTTCGAGCCTTGGATTAATTAAGGACCATGGTGTCGTCTGTTTTTAATGTACAGCTGTATTAAACTGAATGAATTGGCTGACATTTACTGACTCATTAGTGAGACCTAATAAAACCCCGGGAATAAATTTTAGGTAGAAAAACTGCTTCCTCATTTCCCTCTGGATTAGTTTAAAAAGGATGAGACACTTTATTTGTGTATTTTAGTGCAATAATCAGACCAGGATCTCATTTGAGGATTCGGCAAAACATCCGTTTAAGAAACTAATTTGTACATAATTTAATCTTAAATCTTTTTTTTAAACACTAACATGTGGAGCATTATTTGCATTAAATGAATGCAATGATTTTCCCTCATTTTGTGTCTTTATTATTTTTTGCTTTATCATTCACTTTTCCACCTCAAGGATTGATTGATAAACTGGATTCTTCTTAGTTTTGTTGGTGGAAAGACTGCAAGTTTTACGACTGAATGTGACTCAGTTTTAAAGTTGTAGTTTACGGCCTGCAGTGTGTCAACCTGCTGACTCTGATATTTACTTCCTGTCTGGCTCGTGTCCAACAGAAACGCTTTAACTCCAACCTACCACAGCTCAGTGTGTGTGTGTCTGTGTGTGTGTGTGTGAGAGAGAGAGAGAGAGAGAGACTGTGTTTGTGCATGTAAGTGAATGTGTTTCTCCCATTTTGCCATCTGGGAAAAGGTCATTACCTGAAGTTTATGATTCAATAACCAAAGATTCATATATTTATATGTTTTACCTCCTTTATTTCTATTGTCCAGCATTACTCATCTAAAATGTGAGAATGTGATTTTATTGAGTGTTACTTACAGGTCAACATACTTGATTTGTATGTGAAGATAAAAATTTTCATGTTCTAATACCTTTTGGATACCATATGTGACATAAAACTGGGATGTATACACATACTGTATATATAAATATGAATTACGTAGAGGTCCAGTAAAATTCAAAATGTCTTGCATTTTGCATTGTAGTAAGCTTGTGATTATGTACCCTGTCAGTTTGAGGGCTGCACCAAGGCGTTCTCACGTCTGGAGAACCTGAAGATCCACCTGAGGAGTCACACAGGAGAGAAACCATACATCTGCCAGCATCCCGGCTGCCTCAAGGCCTTCAGCAACTCCAGCGACCGGGCCAAACACCAGCGCACACATCTGGACACGGTCAGTACACAGCCATTGACTCTACACCTACAATTGCATGTCACATTAAAAAAGCATCTTAGTGTTGCAAGTTTATCAGCACTGTACATCAGATAAAAGGATTTAATTTTTAAATGCTTTGATGCGAAAAAATGTTAAAGAAGAAAATTATACAATATATGTATAAAATATTTTGAAAAAGCCAAAACAATGTCTTTGCTTAAGTTAGCTTCTGTGTGTCTGCAAATTGCCCTGAAAGGTGACAAGTGTGCAGCTATTACTTATAACAACTGTATGGATGAATAATAATTTCTCAAACAGCACATTAGCTAAAGTGAATTAAATTGAGAGTCTCAACTTAGCACCTTATTATGGCATGTTTTTTGCACAAACTTTGACAAAAAGGCAGCAGAGTTCAACTTCTAGTAACCTTAAATGATGAAACTGATGGTAAAGTTATCAGGGGATTAAGAAAAGCTGGAGCGAACGTCATAAATTGAGGTTTCTACGGAGAAAGCAGTTATGAAATCCTCGACTGATGCAGCCTGAGAGAAAACAGAAAACACTTTTTTTCCTTGAAATCCAAACTCCTAAAATATCAATTGCTCCCTCTGGTGCACCAGGTGCCAAATATCGCACTAGTATTGTGGCTCCTTCCAGTAATGTCCCTTCATGCCCAATAAAGCAGTTATTCTGTTATCCTAAGTAGGCCACAGTTTTTAGATACTTGTATTTACTTGAGACTCCGCTTTTCCTTTCTGACAATATCCACTCGATGCTTCTCATATCAAAAACTTCAGATAAACTTTTAAACTTATTTTCGTACGGAGCGAAGACTCCCTCTTCCCCATCACTTACATTTTAAAAGCATTAGGATGGACTTGCTTACCGACCAGTATAAACAGGGGGAATGATTGCAAGGCTAAATTAGCCACTTCTCAAAGTACACAGCACACTCAAACCTCCATTGGTTGTTGAGATGCTTTATGGGTAATGTAGGCAAGAGGACAAGGAAGACAAAATCTCTGGTCCTGTTGCGTTAATTTTATTACTTTTTTAAAACTCCAATGGGATTCCAACAACAAGGGCAACACTTAAGGATCCAAATATTCCTTCCATCAGTGTTCATGTCTGGATAAAGTGATAGGGAAACTTCTGCTTGGATGACAAAAAGCCATCACTTTAACATATGATTGCCATACAATAAAGCCAGCACTGCTACATATTCCGTGTCTGAAATGAGCTGTGGAGGATAAAACCTCGCTCTCTTGTGGGTTTTAAACTTACAGACTTCTTCATGATGTACAATATTTGCTATGTAATAAAGGATATACGTGGTGCACTAAACACACATAAAATCACTTTAATTTAAAGTGCCACTGCTCCGATCTTTCCTCCTCTTTCTGCGTAGTTGCCTGATATACAGCGTGAACATTCTTTGGGATTGTGAAACTACATACCTGATGTGGATTTATTCTATAAACCACAGTTATTTTTACTCCTGCTGACAAGCGATGAGGACTTAGCAGTAATCCAGCAAATCAGATCTCCTATTACACGGCTGAGATGGAGCTGTATGTTGCACTCCAGTGTTATTACAGCAAGAGGAGAAAGTTATTTTCTCCTTTTTGTGGTTTCACGCTGACTAATGGCGGCTTTGCAGTTGCGTCACAAATCAAGAATCAGACACATCTGGCGCCATCACTGAGGCCCAGTAGAGGACTGTCCAAATGTAAATAATTGTTGAATACGGTATAACAGCCAGCCAAGAAAAGGCTGGTGTCAATACAAGTTATTTAAGGTTGACTAAATAACACGTATTGTGTTACTAATATCATAAATTATATTGTGTCATGAAAGATTTGTTTCGAAAATGAACTTAGTCTCATACAGAAGTGTCTCAAGTAAATTTGCAGCTTAAATGACCCCAAAAATTTGCTCTTTCAATGATATGTACAGCCACCTCACACAAGTTTCTGCATGATTTGTTACACTGAGTCGAATGTGGATGAAATATTTTGATCCTTTAAGCACCAATACTATGTAGTTAAAATATTATAGTATAATATAGTAAAAGTCCAGCATCGAAAATGTTTTTTAAATAAAAGATGTATATATGTAATCAGGGAAATACTGTTAAAGTATTAAAAGTAAAAGTACTTAATGCGAAAAAATGGCTTCTGTGACGTTTATATTTAAACATTGCTGCTAAAAACATTCATGAGCAGGATTTAACTGCTGTAGTTGGTTGAGATGGAGTTTATTTCTAATTATTTTGTTAAGGATTGCATGTAATAATTTTCCTGATTATGGATAACTCTGCTAATAATTTGTGATTCAAAATTTATTGTAAAACTGATGAAATTGTGAGAAATGCCATCATAATTGTCCAGACTCATTCACAATGCTGTTTTCTTCAAATAATAGTACAAACCTTAAAAATAATGAGAAAAAATTCACATATTTAAATACTTAAAAGAAACAGCAGCAAAGAAAAGTGGAAGAACCTTGAATCTGTACTCAAATAAAGAATTTGAGTAAAGTCATTAAGTAACATTGCACCACTGCCTAGAGAGCATTTCATGTGTTTTCAATGCAATAACAATTTTAGATAAGTTAACACATGTTGACAACCAAAACAACAAGACCAATCAATGGTGAAATGGTAAGGGACCAATCAAAACAACAAATGAAAAAAAACGAAACACTGACATTTGTTGTTTTCTGTTTGGGTTGTTTAGATTTGAGATTGATTGCTTTGTCACTTTGGTTAGCCGAAGCATTTCTGTCATAACATCTTGAATTGCAACATCACACGGGAAAGCTTTGTTTAAGCCTTGCTGATTTCATATTTGTATTATTTTGACACACATAATTGCACACTGACATGCATATTCATTAATTTATGTGCTAACTTTTGCAGCTGACATGACTGCTTTGCATGCAACTGCTCAGAAATTTGCAGCATACAAGGACGGTAGAGTTCAACACTTCATTTAGACTTTATCCTCTTAGACTCTGGAGGCACTGAGCTCACTTCCCAGGGAATATTGTTCAGAAACAGTTCCATTAAAGCAAGATATTGCCCAATTTCTGCTAGTATGTGACGTGAGGGACTTAAGAGGAGTACTTTATCTGATGCAAGATAATTTGACTTGTGAAATCTGAAATGTATTTATTTTCATCTTTAGGTAACATTAAAACAAAAACAAATAAAAGGTAAAAAAAAAAAGGTAATGATTACTGACAAAACAGCACAATTGAAAAGAAATTAACATGCATCAGTTAAATATAGATCTATCTATCTATCTATCTATCTATCTATCTATCTATCTATCTATCTATCTATCTATCTATCTATCTATCT
>JAQNCA010000004.1:19688793-19703216 GCA_029783725.1 Acanthurus tractus | reverse complement strand
CTATCTATCTATCTATCTATCTATCTATCTATCTATCTATCTATCTATCTATCTATCTATCTATCTATCTAGAGAGAATATAAAGGGTGATACTATGGTCTATTGCATTTACCCAACATGTAATCTGTGTTGTGTGTTTTTTGAGTTCCTAATTAAAATGAACAGTGTGTAATTTGGTTTTGGGTGATTAAGATAAGGTTATTATCATCTCTGAATCTTCTACATTGTCGTTACCCAAGTATAAGTCATTATTTTGTACTTGAAATGTTTAGATTATAGTGCATAAACTAAGAAGATTCAACTATAAACTGTGCTTTCATGAAAATATAATTCACTCCACCTGGTTTAACTCTCAGTAATGACACTTGGAAAAACCTGGAATGAATTGGGTTCATGGAAATGGGCTCATTGCTCATCTAAACGTGCAACTTTGATTAAATTGTGAAATACAGGCGAGGGCACCTCAGTAAAATTCAAGAGAATAAACTGTGTGCAAAAACATCCATATGTAAGCACTTCATGGTTTTCCCCAAGTACAGTTTACAATAAAACCACATGTCAAAGTGTGTTATTTGATGGGTTTTTTTTTTTAAATGTCTCTTATTTTGAAATGATTGCTGCATTTATTTTTGCAAGGTAAAGAAACTCTTGCTTTAATACTTTGCAGACATAATGTGCTACCTTTGATTAGCAGTTGTTGCTATAAAGGCTTTGCTTTGATTTGTGGTGAACAGCAGGAATCTGTACACTGAGCTCTTCTTCTTAACTCTTCTCTCTCTTCCTCTTCTCAAGCCTGCAGATGAGAGGTAAATATACTCCATTTTCAGTTGAGGAGTACATTACGTAAAAGGTTGACATAATCTGCATGTCCTTCCTTTCTCTGTTAGTGTGGTTGTCACGCTAAGTAACCACATTTTACAGCATTTATTCTAAATGTTTGTGTGTGTGATATACAGGACTACTGTATATAGTATCACACCTGTAAAACATCTGGATGTGCCTAAGCGTGTACTTTCATCTGTAAACACATGTTGTGTTTGACATCAATCCAGTTTGACAGTGTTGAGAAGCGAAATTGTGTGGTTCTTGATAGAAAGCATCCAGTGTTAGAATACAATGGAATATACGATAGAAGGTCTATACTGTATCATTTTCTCAATGAGGAATCTAAAATACCATAAGAAGTGTAAACACTTTTGGAAAAATAAAAATAAACGTTTGGATGTATGTATGTGTTGAGTATGTCAGGGTCTTTTTTTTTATCTGGTGGCATATTTTTCTTGTACTCAGTCTTGTTTTATAGCAACTATAAAGAGCTTGATAGCAGAAAGTGTAATATCAAAATGAAAGAAAATATATTCTTACATGTCTGACATCCTATTTTGGAAACATTATAAGACACATCAGACAATACAACAGTATTGTCTTCTGTATACTTAATGGTTTTCTTTTTCTTTCTTTCTCACTTTTCTCATCTCTTCCCTTTGTGGTTCGTTCACAGAAGCCATACGCATGTCAGATCCCAGGATGCACCAAACGCTACACGGATCCTAGCTCCCTACGAAAGCACGTCAAAGCTCACTCAGCCAAAGGCCTTCAGGAAAGAGAGGTCAAGGTAACATCTTAGAGGTTAAGCTGAGCATAACAAAATCATTAGCAAACCTCCAGTGTCTCTAAAAGCAGATGAGGTTAAGTGTTGGTAAGTGTAGAAGAACTGGCTGTGGATAAAAATTCTTCCTTTCAAACAAATACTTTATTTTGTTGGCACTTTACAGGAAATTTAACATGTCATGTAACCTGTAATCGTGCTGCCTTGATCTCACCTGCAGAAATATTCTGTTATATTTGTCTTAAATCATTTTTTGTTCCACTTATGTTCTTCTTTACATTTCAAATTAATTTGCCAATGCATCTTTCACCCACTGAGAGCTGAAGTTTACTAATCCTAATTTCAGGGAAGTTTTAGGATGGTGAAAATTTATTCAGAAGACCTTTCTCTCCTGAAAAGAGTGAAATTTGGCAAAAAATCCACAATTTATGTCTTTTTAGATACAAAAACAGTTACACTAACTGAATGATAACAATTTTATTTGATCTCAAATATGAGAATCACAGCACAGACAAAGTTATATTCAAACATGCTAATTAGTACTAAAATGGCTAAAACATGCTAGATTTCAACCTGTCCTTGAGAACACGCCATAATTTATGACAGACAGATGTCAAATAGAGGTAGCACAGCCATTTGTCCCCTCTTTTCGATGGAGGTTTGATTGTAAGGACAGCATTAAATGGTTCTTGCCTTTTGTAGAGCCTCTTCCATAGAAAAAGGCTTGGTCAGAGGTCAGTCGTTCTCGGTAGCACTCTGTCTCCGCATAAAAACCCTTGTTTCTCAGAGTCAGAGATGGAGAGCCAAAGGGGGAGGAGGAGAAAGTAAGCATGTTTATGATTCAGTAGGATGAAATACAACAAAACAAAGTATTACACACTCTCCCTGGAAGTCAAATAGGGAGCCTATTGTTCAGCGTTATCTGGGCCTTGTTTGTTTTCTATGGACCGTGAGTGACACTGGGGCTTTGTATGTATTCCCATGGCTTGTTTGGCTTAAACAGAACCACGTGTGCTTATAAGTTAGGACATGGCTAACACGCCCTGCACTGCAGTAAACCCTGTGGGGCTAAATGGGACTTTGAAATATTAAACTTGCACTTCATAAGCTCCTTACGGTTATACATTTCTTTAAGCAGATGTGTCAGAACTTTTTGAAATATTTATTTTCTGCTTGTATCTTTGACAAATGAACAGTAGAAAACTGCCTGCAGAAAACTGACTGTTTTAAATTAATCTGATGTATGTAATCAAAAGAGAACTAAATCCTGTCAGAGTTTAGCTCCACAGGAGGTTTATTGCCCAACAGCGAAACACAATTGGATGCAACTAAGCTGCAGCTTTAACATAATTACATACTCTCATCCCTACATGCAGGCATGCGACCGCACATGATCACCAACATGAAAACATAATACAAAGTGTTTTACAGCATCTTTTTATCATGCAGGGTCTATACGAACATCTGTATTTTGTCTGTTTGACAGGTTCAAGTGCACACAATGCTGGAATCGGACATTTTGAGCGATTGTCTGGCGAGGCAGCATCTCCACAGCTCTGCTTCCTCCCACCAAGGAAACAGCTCACCTTTGCCAAGCTTAGATGACTTCACAGGTACGCACAGATGAAACGGTAATAAAAAAGTGGAAATCTGCGTTAAATCTCTGACACCTGTGTGGAAATGAGTAAAAACAAAGAAGAGGGTAGGTGCCCTTACACCTGGACTATTAGGCTGTCTTTCTAATTTTCTCCCATGGCCTCATTTGCTCCTTTTCCTCTCCCTTCTTTCCCATTCCTTCGATGATAGCTCATCATGCCAGTGTTTACCTTGTCCAATTACCGGGCACTGACTGTGGGCAAGTTGGCCCTCTCCCCGCACGTCCTTCAGCTTCTCCAAACTGGTTTTCCAGCCAAGCTCTTTTTCTTTCCCTTTCAATGGCTGAACCAGGATCAAGAAGCTGTCGGGTACACTGAGGCTCAGTTGGCAAACATGAGGGGAGAGTGTCCAGGAGAGCTGTCCATGTCTATTACTTCAGACTACTTGCAGTTTTACCCAGAAGACTTTGAGGGAAAAGCCTCAAACGGCACACTACCAGCTATGTTTATTCAGAACGAAACAAGCATGTCAGTGTTTCATTTTAAAAATGTACCAATAGGACTCTCTGCTTATCATAAACAAACAAATTTTAAAGCCTGAACTCAACTTTCTATCGGTTTAGTATATACCTGTGTGAGTATGTTACTCTATGAATGCTAGATTTATGGTAACATATGCTATCATCATCAGTTACCCATAAACACAAAAGTCAAAGCCAGAAGTTGAAACCTTTTTAATGCAGATCACGAATGTGTCTTACTATGTTTGTAATATCAACCGGTCAACCCCTATAGGCTTAAAAATTCTCTGAAATGTTTGTTGATTGTTCCCTTTCAGGGAACAGCAGCTGTAATCAGCTGGGATTTGAACTGCTACAATTGATTTTACAGGCGAGCCAGTTTTACTGTTGATACTAAACTGTCCATAGAAACTTCTGAAACCACTCATACAACATAATCTGCTTCTTCTTTTTCCATGTCTATACTCATTATGTTTTAAAAGCTTGTACTTTTGCCCAAATAAACTACAATGTGGTTAAGTGGATTCTGTTACTAGCTAGTGTAGTTAGCTCATAGCCATTAATTTTCTCACAGCAGCTGCTGTGCTTGCTCTAGTGCTAACACAATTAGATGATTGATGGATAAGTTTATCAACAATACATTAATTGACGTATAGTATGAGGATATGAGGATTTGCTATTTTTCATACCATTGTTAAGTATTCAGAGGTTTTGGACTGATGTTATGTTTAAACAAGCAGTTACGAAATCAACTTGCTATGTAGGAAATGAAGAATTAAGTAATTTAAGATTCAGTGTAGCCCTAGCTTGTTTGCTAGCAAGCAGTACAGCTAACTATGTTAGCAGTAAGCTGAAATCATGTTTTTATCCATAGTTTGATTAATATTTTTTTTGTGTTTGGAACAAATTGAGTTAGAACGGACAGCATTAAGTTGAAGTATGTTGCAGTAAGTATTTTTAAAGTTTTATGCTGTAATACTTTTCTGTAAAACTGGGTTGCTGTTGAACTATTAACTGTTGTAAATCTAGCTAACTGTAAAAACCTCCAAAACAGAGCCATAAATTAAGACTACATGTGGTGGTTGATATTCATGTGTTTAGTGAAGTAATCCATTAATAAATCCATGTCCCTCTTTCAGGTGTGTACTCAAACGACAGCACCATCCACAACAGGGGAAACTCAGAGTTTCTCCCTCCATCAGCAGACACCTGCTCCAGGTATCAAGGTGTGGAGGGAAACTTTGATGCCAACAGTCCGGTGTCTTCACTAACAAGCCCAGGGAGCATGAGAGAGGGGTGAGTGTAAGACCAGCGCCAAGTATTTTAAATGAAGTTAAATTTGTTGCATCCCAAAAGTCAACTATTTATTTATTTATTTATTCATTCATGCAGGGGGAAAAAATGACTGTAAACACTTGGACTTTCTCAGCAAAAGCTGCAGTTACACACATTTATTCCGTAAAACAGACTGCTCGATGTTAAGAAGCTCAACAGTAGCCATTACAGGAGAGAGATTGCCTTATTTACATTTCCTATTTAAACTTCTCTGCTCCGGGGATGTGCACTTGTTTTTATTGCTTCGCAGAGTCACGTCACCATTGAGAAAAATAACTTTTTTTATACAGCTGTCAAACAGTCACTTGATAAATGAGGTTGGTTTTATTTTCCTTAAAAATGGGGTATTGTGCTTAATGATGCACCCAGAGACAAACTTAAATAGTCGGTTCATCCAAATGACAAAAAAATAAAAACATCTTTTCCCGTTTACCCCTAGTGGTGTCTGGCAAGGTTTTGGGTTATCTGCTACAGGGATTTCTGTTTCCAGCCCTGCACAATAGAGCTGAATGGAATTTATTTTGCATTTGACCAATTTTTTTTGGAGCTAACATCTACTGAGGAGAGAGACCGTGAAATCTGACCACAATTTTCTGCTACTCTCGCCACTTGAAATTAGTTTCTGAAGATTCGCTCTTTTTTTTTCAGCTATTCAACCCAAAATTTCTGCTCACAAGTCTCCTGTGTGTTAAAGTATTTTTAAACTACTCAGAACTTTTGAGCAGTCCCTCACTGTGCTATGTCAAACCCAGAAATCGTGTTTTAACCTTGAAAGATTTCACAGTCACTTTACTTCGCCTCTCTCGTCTGGAAAGCACATGCCTATAAACATGGTAAGAGACGTGAGCTTATGTATGCTTGAATAAACCAGAGACATTATCACTAGAGATGGGGCTATGGCTTTGTGGTTGCACTGATTGGGTACTTGGAGGCCACAGAACTTATGTGTGCTGTAAACTGAGACAAATTTTGTCTAGCTCAGTATAAAATCAGAAGTGAGACTAAAAAGATACAGCTGACAGTCTCCAGGGCAGCAGTTCCTGGGGAATAGCGCCTCAAATCATTGGTCATTGAAGATTTGCCTGTAAACTAACTCTTTCTGGCACAACTTTAACAACAAAGGCAATCTGTACAATAAAACAGACTTGATAAGGGCCAAATTTACATTTTTGTGGTTTAATAAATGATATAAAACTTCATATATAATGCACATAGTTTCACATGAGGCTGTCCAGTATTTCCATGAATTGTTTTCAAATGGGCTTAAGGTCTTGGCAGAAGACTTAAGAGGAGAGTTAAGATGATTCTTTCTCCCTTTACATAAAATTTAAACCTATAAGTTTGAGCCTGAAGTTTTATTATTCACCTTGGAATCAGCAGCTTAGCAAAAAAACTGTTGTAGTGCAAGGTCCATTTACTGGAAAATCAGGTTTTCTAAAGCTTTTCCTTGGTTTCATCTCCTGCCCTTCATGCTGCAGATTATTACCAGTAGGTAAACCTTGTGCGAATAAATGTTTAGATTAAAATAAAATGTTGTTGTTTAATCAATGAAATTACACCATAAAGTGTGTTTGCAGGGTGTTCAGAATTGTTAGATTATGGTCTTTTGTATATATTTTTATTGGCACCCTTTTGGTTTCTGACAAAACTGAGGCTTTTTGAAACTACAAAAATGAAAAAAGGTGGAGAGAAACAGAATGACAGAAATCTGCCTTTTAAACAAATGCAGTGTTTATTCTTTTTTTATTCCTAATTCTTTTAAAATGTTCAAACTTTGAGGAATCTGTGATCTCTTCAGTCTAATGTTGCAATTTATTCTGTCTCTTGTCGCTATTTCCCAGGGTAACACAAGTCAAAGTAAGATGTGAAGTCGGCAAATGTAAAAAAATTAAAAACTGAATACATCATTTCATCTGTGAACATTTCTGAGTCGGTCAGGAAGATTTTCATCTGCTAGTTGTTTACTAATGAGGATAACAACTCTCATGATTCCACACTACTTCATGACATCATCAAATTACATTTTTTGTTGTCAGTGTTTTGATTGAGAGACCGCTCATGGCAAAAATCACACGTGTTGTGTTTTGGTTGTAATTTTTTTTCCTTCCTGAATCTAAATCCAAACCCAAACAGGTTTTTGTAGTGCTAAAAATAAAACTGTATCAAATTGTTTATTGAAGATAGTCATGTTTACCTGACACATGCTCAAAGAAGCCCCAGAAGTCGCATGGGGATGCATATCTTTGAAAATACTCAATCTTAAAAATAAAACTAAGTAGTCTAAACACCCAACTTTATTCAAATGCTTCACTTCTTGTCACATGTTGCAGGATTTCACCTGAATCCTTCCCTTAAGAAGATCGTGTTTGAGTGTAAAACTAACCGTTTTCTGAAGCAAATTCATATTTAAAGATAAACAAAGTCCTTTTGTTATTTCAGCTAACGGTGTGGTTTAGGACATACGACTGTATTTGCCTAAATGTAGCATCTCCCAGCCTCAATCTCCTCTGAGTTTGCAGCGAAAGCTTCCGTTAAGCTATGCATAGTCTGTCCATTGACGTCTCTTTATAGAGACTGAGGATGTCATAAGATCCCACCAGTACCCGCCGTACACGACAGCCTGCCAAAGCCAATACCAGACAAGCACTTGTTTTTCCTTCAAATGACTTAGCGTGACATTAAACACGTGAAAGTAAATTATCTTTGCTTCACTGCACAGCCGGCAACAAGCTCTGACCTCATAGCCAGCCCTGTGTTTACTCTGGCTGAGACGACCCGTTTTGACCTCTTTTAATTATTTAATACTTGAGGGATTTCGAAGCGCGCTATGGCTCGTCCATCAGCGGGTATTTGTGATGTGCAGCGTTTGTGTGTTTTGCGGCCGGGAAGAGGGTAGGGGTGGAGAGCTGGGTTTGGCTTTTTGGAGTGGCTTGTCCATCAGATACAGGCACACTAACCAGAATGGCCCTCACACAGAAACGCCAGTATACAATTTGATGGAAAGAAGGGTAATGAAGTTTACTTTGCTGAAGCTGTGAGTGACATCAGATCCTAATAGTCGGTTTTACCGAGATGTTTGACACGTCCGCACTATTTTTTATTTACGTATGTCTAACATGCAATAAGTCCACTCTAGTTTCTTTAAGCAGTTGATTGGTAGCGTTTAGGTTACATTAAATATCCATCTGTATTATACACACTCAACATGATCCTCTGTGATCCAGTAAATCTATATCACAGAAATATTTCAGCTTGTTTCCTCTGCCAAAACGGACATCAGATTAGCTTGGCATGCATAAACTGACACCTTTGGTAAACCTACTCATCCCCGTCCTCTGACTCAGTCCATATGTGCTGCTATTAAAAAAAGCAGCCATAGATTTAAGTAGAGTTGCATACACTATAATGTGTGTATAAACATAAAAAGCTTAAATTCTGCAAGCAGGATTCCTGTCATTCCACATATAAGGAGGGCAGCTGGCTGTAGTTAGTTAGAAAAAGAGGGGAAAAAAGTGAGCAATGGGGGGTTTGGCCAGTAAAATATGATCAGAGAAACATTTCCCTGAGGTTGTGCTGACAGCCGCTCCCTCAGGTGTGGGCTCTCTGTTAAGTTCATGCAGCCGAGAAGTTTCGGGCACAGCGGCCGCAAAAACGACACATCGACTCAGCGGGGCTACGCACGCCACGGCTCAGACATCTCAGCTATGTTGTTGCAACGTCGCAAGAATGTAAGCCGTGGAACAGACGCAGTTGTTTATAGTTAAGGTCAGCTCTGATGGTTCTGGGGCCACCTAGGGGAATCCGGAGAAGTGTTGAATTCTTGGAGCTCACAGTCATCACGACACATTCACTTCAACAGTTGTGCTATATCAAAGCCCACTTTGTTGACATAATCTTATACAAAGCCTGGTATCTATTACCTTTAGAAGCCACGCAGCCATCTGTAAGTTATATCAGTTTGGGCTTCACAAAGTTCTTCTGATTAATTTTGGCTTTTATTGTGTTTCTCCACTGAAAGCAAAGACTGTTAAATTGAATGCAATAGCATTTGACATGGGAAATCGGTAATAAAGAGACCCATGGATGATAAATGATAGATATGTAAAGAAATCTCCAAACATTTCCTTTTTTTATCGCTGGTCAAATACGAATATAGGAGACGCTTGGGCCAGCAGCCATCAGTATCTCTGACAAGGCCTGGCTTGTTTATGAAGCCCACTAAAACCCTTCCAGCAGAAACCAAGGCCATTTGGCTCTCTGGGGACCAATATGCTACAGTACATCATCCTGGAGAGAGCTCAGGCCACATGAAATGCTGAGAGTGAGTGCTTTGAAAGGGGAGGAGGGGTTCAAATACCATAATGGGGGGAGGGGGGTTTCAGCTGCATATCTCCTTGGAGAGATATTCGCTGTCTTTCTTCTTGTCGACTTGGCTCCACTGACTCATTCGTTTCCATGTTGAGTCAGAGTGTTTGTGCAAAGTCAGCACATTCTTGCAGCGTAGCAATGGATACAGCTCCACAGAAAGCCTGCCTTCATTACCCCCCCATACCCCCAAAGGTGGAAACACTTTCTTATATAAACTGTACTGTTTGTACACGAGTTTAAGTATTTACATGTTTGTGTCTGATAACAAGGCTGCTGCTAGGCAACCAGTCAATGGTCATTAGCACAAATGGCCGCAAAATAATTACTGAGACACTTGATTTGATTATATATTTGTGTTAAACTTAAGCTAAACCTAAGTAGTTAGCTTATATAAATTGAGCCCTATCCTATGATTGGGGATCTACTTCTAAAATTTATGATCTAATTAATTCAAATTAATTAAACCAAATGATATAAATTAGTTAAAAAGTAAAAAGAGTGACTCGAGAATATTGCTGTAAAAAGAAAATGTGAGGCCAAGGCTGCTTATGTGATAATATTATATTTCATTTGAAATATGTTGTTTTGAAATTGTATCATCTTCTGGGCAGCTGTCACATTACTAATAATATGGTTATGACACCAACATCATTTTACCATAAGTGTTCTTGGCTCAGCGGTTGAGCTCAGAAATCTGTGGTGAGGTTAATAAGGCTTAAGAAACTCTGAAGTCATCTCTATGTGATGGAGGACTTGAACAATTCAACAGGAGTGAAATTAAAGCCAACTGGAGGAAAGTGAAAAACAAAGGCAAGATTATAAAATGCACCTGGGTTTTCTGAGATATATCTCAATTTTTCAAAAAACTGTAATTGACCTTAATCCAAACTCAGAAAGACTTTCACACTGAATGTTAATCTTTCATTTTTAAAAGTCTTGTTTCCTCTTAAATCATCTTAAATCCCATTTAAAGGAATAGATGGCTTATTGTCTCATTGTTTGATTAAATTATTGACAATTTCTATTTAACTGTAAAGGTAAATATGAAGCAAACAGAAGCCATTTAGCTTAGCTTGGCACAAAGACGGGAAATAGGGGGAAACAGCTAGCCTAGTTGTGCCCTTAATGACTGTTGCTATGCCTGTCTAGCTTTGTTCTAACAGTCACATATTAGTCAACAATTATATTACCATTATAATACTTCTTTTTGGACTTTTAGAGATGCTGATAGGCACATTTTGTTACCTTTGGTTATTGCCAAGCTAAGCTAACTAGCTGCTAGCTATGGTGTCATTTTTAAGTTATTTCAAGTTTTAATTTTTAACACCTGTGTACTCACTTAAACATTCATGTTGGGTAACAGAGTAATTCAGCTACCTGATTTTGTTTTTCCAACAGAAACAGACCAACGTCATTGTTCAGTCCAGTGAACTCCTCGTCTGAAAGAGCCGACGTCCAGCTGCAGGGCTACCACAAAACCTTCAGCCATCAACAAGTGTTCTCGCAGCAGCAAGGTACTGACAGCGTTCACTGAACACGTGTCAACATCATCAGCCGAGCCAGAATCAGTAAGTGAATATTTGCATGGCTTTAGTTGTTTCTGACATTCAACATTTCCTCTGCGGTTCTCCAAGGATGTGCGTATGGAGAAGGAAAGGTGGTTCAACTGGTCGGTGATGGAGGTTTTGAACCAGCCAGCTACTTCACCAACTCTGCTGCCTCTCACTCTACAGGTAAAAAGAGCAAAAAAGAAGAATAAAGGCATCCATTTGCTCTGCTCAGAGTGCTTGTTTTAGGGTTGAAGAGAGTCTGAAACCACAACATTTGGATTTGGGAGGTTTCCAACAACTGCAACAATAACTTTCCAATTTGATCTGACATTTTCTTAAACTATTGAAAATGTGCTCTGTTATGCCCAGATTTGATCACAAACTTTTACCGTACCCTCAGAAATGGCCAATTGGAACAAATATAAACACTTTTAATATTTGCCATGATCAGACAACACGTTGTATGAACTTATTTTCTTCTAGTATAACCTGAACCTTAGGGACATGAGCTAGGTGGACGATCTGTTAATCTCCCATCCTCTTTACTTGCTTTATTCTTGCTCTAAATGTTATAGAATCTAAGAACAAGTTGTACTTTGTGTCTGTTTTTAACCCAAACAAATGCCATCTGTTTGCAAATCAACAAAAGAGGCAATTTTATTCATTGATTGGGTAATAATAATTCTGGAAACTCTGTCATTAAAAAATCACAGGGTAAGGCAGATGATTGATTATGATGATTAATGATAAATTGCAAAAATTGCTGCCAGTCCATTCTTGTTCTCATGAAAATAAAGGATCTGTAATGAAATAATATATTATTTTCTGTTTTGTTTTGTTTTGTTTTGTTTTGTTGTTTTTTTCCTCTTAGGGTTTGACTTGTTGCAGGACCTGCAGGGCCAGGCGGGGGGCGGTTACCCAATGTCTTCCTGTTCGGATGACAGCTTCCTCTTTCAGGCAGGAGGCACCGACCGCTGCCTCAACCAGATCTACTCCATCTACCTGGACTCGTGATGGCCACCAAGAACAAAACAAAAAACTGAATTAGAATCACCTTGTCTTGCAAAGGACCAAAAACAGCGTGTATGATGTTTAGTGGCAGACAATCACCACAACGATATAGTACATTTTCAAGGCTAAAGTCATCAGAATTGTTCTTATTCTTAACAGATGTGAAAAAAATGTCATGGGATTTTAAAACGTACAAACCAAAGTGCAAAATTGACTAGAGGCCAAGAACTTAGGCAAACTGGCCAAAGAGGAAATCTGGTCAAATTATGAATGTAAATAGCGGTGACTTTTTTATTCGGAGATGACCACAGCATTTGTGATCTGGATTGAATGAGCTATGAGCTTTATTTGCTAGTTTGATCTATTAAGAAAGTCAGATCGCTGGCCCTGTTGTTTCACCACCGACGTCAAACTCAACCCGTAAGTTTAATTCTGCTTCCACAGCAGCTTTGCCTCCAGAAAATGTCAAAACAATATTTAACAGAATTGGATTTTGATAATGTGGTGGTTCCCAATCTAGGGTCGGTAAATTTATAAGAGGAAATATGAATACAAAGATACCAAAGAAAAAAAAAACATATTTCTGCTTTCCATGTTAAATTCTTGTGGACTTTTAAATTTTTTTTTCTTTTTTTTGTATGAAATACACACACATATAAAGTTTCTCTTCTATGAGCAAATAGCATCATGTTAAGGTGTCACAAACCAAAAAGGCTGGGAACCATTATGTTGAAATGTATTTGCATTTAGCAGTCCAGGCAAAAAAAAAAACAAGGAATAGTTTAACGTTTTAGGAGATATGCGTAATGCTTTCTTCACAAGAGGATTAAAACCACAGTAACCTCTTTACACGAAAAATGTAGCTATCCAAGAGACAGTTGACACTGGTCAACAGCTTAGCTCCGTCTAAAAGCAACAAAATCCACCTACTGCAAACCAAAGTCAAATTTTGTTACCTTTGGTTAGTGCCAAGCTAAGCTAACTGGCTGCTTCCTGTGGTGTCAATTTACCTTTTTAACTAAAGGAAGAGCAAAATGAAGTCGTAGATGAAGAAAAAAGACCAAAAAGAATGACTTCTACCCATGTGGTCAATGAAGACAAAAAATTAATTTCGTCAGACAGCGGTGTTATGTAAAAGATAGTAAATGAATCTTGAGTGTTTTTAAAAAGCAATCCCAAGTAAAAAAAAAAAGCAAAAATCAATCATTATTTTACTACAAACAGCTGCTGTGTAAATGTACACGTTCTGTACATTTATGCTTAAAACTAAACAGCATAAGTACTTAAAATCTGGAATTGACAAAAAAATTGGAATAATGAAGTAAATAACTGAATACGAGAGCTAATGTGCTGCTAAAGCTAAAGCTTGGTCACTCTTTAAACCTCAGCATGGACTCTGGAGCAGCCACAAAGCCTAAATCCGCAGAGATATAAGACTTATGGGACAATAAGGAGTTAAAGGTACATTGATACACACTAGTAAGTAAACATGTAATGTCTAGAAAAAAGTGGTAACCAAAAGTTATGGCTGTTGGAGTGGTTTTGGTTTTCTCATCTTCCTTTTTGCTGGAAAGAAAATAAGTGTATTTATCCAGACTGTCAAACTGTTCCCTTAAAGTTGTAGTGTGTGTTTATCAGCAGCCAAATTATCTTGTAACCAAAGTCTCAGCTGCTCAAGAGGGAACTGCAGTAAGTGGAGTTTACAGGAAACTGTAGCAGTGCTGCCACCATGTGTCTGAATGACTGTGTGTAAATATAATATACATGCAGGCTGGTACAGAGTAAGTCAATGTGGATCACCTCTGGGATTTAAAAACTCACACACACACATGCACACACACTCTCACACACACGACTGCACTAAAATGTATCGGCTATGATTTCTCTGTCATGAACTTAGAGGTGCCAACAAATAGGTTTCAATATGTGTAATCAATGATTAAGACAATAACATAATCACTTTTTTATAGTTTCTTTTGTTGCTTCTGCACAGTGCCTTTACATGTGTGTTGTATAGCTTCTATCAGTGTTATATTCAGTGAAAGGGAGGCGCTGCATTGTTTACAAGAAGTTCTCTGCACTCTTTATGTGTCTTATTACAGAGACTTTAAATAAATGACCAACCAGAAAATGTTTACATTGATTTTGTAGCAGTTCAGAGATTTCTTATTATATTCATTGAACAGTGTATATAGACTGTATAAAAATGCTCCTGTCTTTTATACCTAAATAAAAATATCAGTTTGTATATGTTTGTGTTTGTTAGTTTAAGGGCTTCAACTTGCCCTATGCTTCTTTCATTAACAGTGAATTTCCCTTTGCTATAAAATGTGTGAAATTTGTAAAAAATACAAACAAACAACGCGGGGGGGGGGGGGGGGGGGGGGGGGGGGGGGGGGGGGGGGGGGGGGGGGGGGGGGGGGGGGGGGGGGGG
>JAQNCA010000004.1:19667134-19687036 GCA_029783725.1 Acanthurus tractus | reverse complement strand
TCCTTTTGCTTTAAATTTTTTTAATTTTTTAAAAAAAAAAAAAAAAAAACACTCCCCCCCCCCCCCCCCAGTTTTATTCTCTCAGACAAAGATCACATCTTCAAATTTCTTACTTTAACTGAAAAAATTGTCTAAACTCCAAACTGATCAGTTTACAATCAAATTTCAAATGGAAGTTGGAAAATGCTGGATTATACTGCCATCAAGCGGTCACACCTAAAAACAACAGGAGAAACACTTGAAGTGATAAGCCCGTTTATTTTACTTAAACAGAAACTGACCAGAGTATGAAATAAATACATAAAAAATAAACAAACAAAGAAAAAAACAAGAAATCGTCTAAACTACTTAATCTACTGTATTTTTTGGAGCTTTCAGGAAAGTTACTTTTAAGTATGCAGTTTCAAATAAAACTTTATTGCCCCCCGGAAAATTCAAATAATTGATTTACATTAACCACTAACAGGGTATTTCTAGTCACTGCTTTATCATAGTCTTGGTAAGTAAAAGACAGTAAAAGATCTGAGCAGTACTCCCTCCAGCACTGGTGTAGACTTTATTGATCTTTATTAATTAATGAATGTTTGTTTAATTTGTTCGCTTTAATATAGAGGAACAGCAGATGGTATGTGACCATAATATACACTATGTGAGTATCATAAACCATATTTAATCAAAGCAGCACAAATAAAAGGAGTAATCCTAAATTCTAATTAAAAACAGTAATTTTGTTTCTAATTAATAGTCTTTTAAATTAGTACGTTTATAATACTTAAGTAAGAAATTTAAATAATAAATAAACCTAACTTAATGCCACCACTGAGAAGTTAGTTCAGCCACCAGAGGGCGCTCCGTGGTCACAACAGGCCATTTTAAACTTTGTATTGAACTCTCTGAGGCTCAAATCTGTCAGCTTCAGCCGCAGATAAACACGTTTTAGTTGAACACTGTGAATTAACACCCTTTCAGCCACACACACACACACACACACACACACACGCACGCTCACACTGATGAAGGCTGTATTTCCACATTCCGCTCGGAGGGAGACACACCCTCTCGGATCCGGAGGAGGAGAGGTTCAGCGCGGACAGTTGATGGGATGCAGAGAAGCAAAGACGCCGCCGCCGTCGCTTTGTTGTGATGTTTGAAACCTCCAGCAACGTTTCAGGTCTCATGAGCTTCTGACAGAAAGCAACAGGGCTGCAGACATGGCCATCAGAGGTAAGAAAAACACCTTTTTACATTCACCTGGACTGACTTTTCGTGTCTCAAACAGGTTTTTATTTACGTTTTGAGATGTTTAGAGTTGTAGTCAAATACTGAGAAATTTAGAGGTCAGAGGCCCCAAACCCCCCAGTGTAACCCCACCCCTCTCATGAATCTTAATCAGACACACAAAAAGTATATTAAATTGCCATATGTATTGTGTTTCTTACATTTTATTAACTCAGTCAACTTGGATTGTGTTCTGTTAACTTTAACTTTATTTACTATATTTATTTACCAGAAATGCTTAATCTGTTATTTTTACATTTTTGTTACCTTGAATTGGTGCTTTTTAATTATATTAAATATAAAGAACAAAAGAATCAGCCTTTAAAACATCACAAAGTTCGACAGTTGGACATTTGACGGTCCCATAAAGTTCCCTTGTGTCCTCAGTGGTACTGCAACTGCAGCGCTGGTTTAATATATGAATATTTAATGATAAAAGTTGTATGAAAGGAGGATGGAGACCATTGCCAGAGAGGATGTAGCAACTCACATTGTTAGTGAGTGAGATCATGTTCGTTGTCCAGATTTAAACCTTGCTCCTCTCACTGGGCACTCACACCCAGAGAGGAGACGATCCATAATAGATCCCTCTGTTTGGATGAAGGGCCTCGACTCTTGCAGCTTCAGTTCTGAGACTGAGGTTTTTTAAAGGTCAACCAGTGTCTGTTTTGTTGTGTGTAATTTCAAAACCTCAAAGATCAGCTCACCTGTCAGTGTTTAGGATGAATGCTTGCTTGACACAAGTCTGCAGAAAAATCAGACTCTAACCTTTAGACTGCGCCTGTTATCAGGCTGAGATGGGAGTTTGACTCTTCAGGCTTTAAGTTATCTTATCTGGTGAATGCATGGAATTAGCAACACATGCAACAGTCTCACTTGATGTGGAAATTTGGACCAAAGCATCCAGATTCTAGTGAGTTATCTCCTCTGTTCAACACCATAAACCCATCTTTTTTCCTTTTCCTCTTCAGCGTCTTTAGGATTTGAATATGTGGTCAATTGATTGTTATCAGTGAGAACAAAAGCTTTTCATAATGCAGTGCAGTATGCAAATTATTAGCTTTCAATGACATACTATGCAGGGCTTTAGAAAACACAATGCATACAAGGGGTCACTAAAACATAAAGGTAGAATTATGATTAAAGTTTGAAAATAAAGAAAAAATGCAAACACAAACTTCATCTGCTATTTTTTTTTAATCTTCAACACATATCCCATTGTATTGCCAGCACTGACTGACTTTAAATGGTGTTTTATTAATATATTTCACCTAAAATGACCCTATTGAACAGACAGAGGCTTTCTCTCTCTATTTTCCAGAGGAGTTAAGAATAAAAGATTGTTTTATACTTAGGTTTTACTACAGAAATTAAACAGAAACACAGAGCATGTTAAGTTTAAAATTTCCATAAGCAGTATTTTTAATTTAACAGTGGATCACATGTCTTTGTGTATGTCAAAGAAGTTGCTTACAGAGATGAACTTGATGAATTTAGTGTTTTTTAAGCTAATTGTTTTGATTTTACAGCCTATTACCGAGGATTCAGCAACAGAAAAACTCTAAAAATTAAGTCTGCCCCCAATAATGTTCCTAATTGACAAACAGATATTAGGTAAAGCCATTAGTCAACTACTTTTCACTGTTATAAGTAACATGCTCTAAGCTCCCAGTCATGGTAGAGTTGGCTAATAGAACCACTAGCTACACAGCTAACTGAGCTAACAGCAGCTACACTTAATAAGCAGTCAAGTGGCCCTTCATGCTTTTTTTTTTTTTTTGCCACTGTTGCTGTTTAAATTTGCAGAACACATCATGTCATCAAAGTTTTTAGGGGGCAGCCCTACAAAAAAAAGGAACGTACGCTACCTGTCCAGCATCAAACAGCACATACACAGAGTTAGCAGCTAGCTGGTGAACGTAGTGGAGAATTTACGTTAGCTTCTAAAGAGTCAGATTTACAGAGTTGAAAGTATGATAAGTAAGATAATACTGGACTTTATTGAACATTCATCAGGTGGATATAAACAACACTTAAAGTTATTGCTAATTAGCTCTGTATCTACTGGATGTGTAAACAAACAACTCCTTGCTAGCACGTTTGCTAAATCAACCAATACATGTATGATATCAACTTAGCAGCTGATATCTCAATGTTTTGTTTACAGCTTGTTTCTGCTGCTCCCAAGGGACCATAAAATCAGTTATTGCAGCTTAAAGGAATTCATTTTACCCCAGATACTAGCATAAAAGTATGCAGTTTTGATCAAAAATCATTTTGAAAACAGATTACACTATGTTGTTAGCATAAATTGTGCATGATTTAACTCCCAGGGGTTTCTCTAAAAATGGTCCCTCTATGAACTCTAACTTTCACCTCAAACCATTCATCAATGGGGATATAACGGAATATAATTTGGTGCAAAAAGATGAAAAAGGATGACAGTATTTAGCATTTTTAATTGCTGTTTTTTTGGAGTAAATAAACTGTATCATATTCTGTGGCCTGAAGAAGAAAGACTTACGTTGTAAAAAATTATTGCATTTTAGCTTAATAAAATATTTAACATTTTTAATGTTTATTGTTTACTCAGTAAGTTGGAGCACAGACTGACATTTTTTAAAAAGGCTTTAAGGCTTTAATATCTGAGTTTGTTTAGGACTAAATCCCAAGGCGAGCACACCTACCTACTTCCTCCTTCCATGACTCTTTCAAACACTCTTCACACGTTGGATATATTAGATCATCTCTACAAGAAACAAAAAGTCAGCTCGAGGCAAAGATTTCTTTTTCCTTTGACGCACTCTTCCTTTATTTGTTTGAGAGCCTTTGCAGCTCTGCTGAGATTTTAAGTCAAGACTGGCTTAGAATTTCTTTAGGAGGAACTCTAATAGATTTTTTAAGTAAGGGTAAATCAAAGACAAAAAGTGTTTTGCTGGGTCCATAGACTGTATAATGGGATGACACCACTCACCTAAAAATAGCTTTTCTAGTGAGCTCTAGTTGACTATTAGATTGATTGTCATCAAAGTTTGTACAGATAACTATCTTGCCATCGTCAGGATGTTTCAGGAGCCTCAGCTATACTAACAGTGGTTAAAGTACTCTACTCATTTTGAAAAATAACAATACTGTGAAAAAGAAAAAGTCTAAGTCCTGCAACCAAAACCCTTATTCAGCGAAAGAACAAATGCAGTATCATTAAAGTACATACTGAGTACTGAGCATAAAAGTACTCATTACACAAAAAGGACAGACAAAGAGAAGATACTAAACAGTCTGTTTCCTGAAAGTGCCGATCCCATTTCATTTCCTCCATTACTTTTAGCCCATGGCCTTTTGTTGTTAAAGGGAATAACTCACTTTCCTCCATTAGTCAGTGTCTATGAAAAGGGCCTTTGTGTGGCCATACAAAGGCATATAGATCTTCATGAGACAATTATGACTTTTCCATAAACCATCATCTTTTTTATCAGCAATAATATCTCTAGTTAAATATGTTCTTTGATCAGACCAACCAGTCCAGTCTAACATTGGCTTTCCATTAAAATCCAATATATTTTCGTATCAGAAATGTCAAAAACAGTTAAAAATGTCAATTAAAATTCCCCTAAACCCGAGGTGACATCATCAAATTTTATGTATTGACATAATATCAGTCAAAAAAAAAATCAAAGATGTTTAATTTGTATATAATAGAGGATAAAAATCCCAGCAAATAATCATATCTGAGAAGCTGAAACTTGTAGATTTTTGGCATTTTGGTTAGAAAATTGAAAACTTCTAATGTAAAGTGAGGTCTCTTTGTGATGAAGAGATGTAGGTGATAACACACACGCTCCAGCTGGGGACGATGGTCCTGTTTAAACCCTCCGCTGGTAGTGAGTCGGCCCTGTTGTTGGGGAGTTAGCACATTCCTGCCTCCTCACTGTGAAGCAGCTTTCAGCTCTATTGTGGCGGGTGAGGAAGTCTGATGCCATGACCCAACACACTCTCTCCCTTTCTGTCTCGTCCTGCCTGCTTCACATGTAAGTCTTCTGAAAAACACAAGCCCTGTTTATATCGACCACATATGCTTTCATGTTCGGGCAGCGTCAACAAGTACATGGAGTTTTTTTTTTGGAAGTGACCAGCAATTAGTTTAGTTATGTCTCCAAGAGAAGGCTCTCCCAAATGTTGTCATGTCCCAGTCTCTAAACTAGACACACGGTAGACATGAAACCTGAGATTAAAATAGTCTCAGAGGGGTAATTTCTACTACATGAAATTACAGTGAAATTAAGCAGTTTCGCATTATTTTTGGAATCTTCTCAAACCTCCTAATTTATGCTGTAATCTACTGTACACGTGTTCTGATGTTAAGCTCGCATGTTTATTCCAATTGCTTGTTTTTAATTTAAAGGCCCTGATAAAAAGGGAAAGTCAATAAAGTTTTCTCTTTTTCCATGCTACCATTTAGTGCTTCTGTTCATGCGTCCATCTGGTTCTGTAATTACTTGAGTCTAATATTAAAATAATTGATGCCTTTCTCGACTGCGTTACAAATAAAAATTCTAGATAATGTTTAAAAAGGACAAATTTCCAGGCACACAGCTGCATTAAGGAACAAAAAGTTAAAAGGCTGAACATAAACAAGGCCACTCTTTTTGTGCACATAGAGATGTAACAGTGTAAAACTATATATAGCCAGCTAGCTTACTAAGCCTTCCAACATCATAAACACCATTATTGTACATAAATGCAGAAGGCAGTAGACAACATGTTTGGGTGAAGAATTTGACAAACAGTCCAAAAAACATGTTTTGTTTTGTTCTTTTGTTGCTTAGCAGTTAATTTTCCCAAATAAAGGCTGATTTTAATGTAAGTGCAATAATATTACATTTTAAGCTGAACAAAAACTGACAAAGCACTCTTCCTTTATTTTACTTCTATCTAAAATTATAGAAATCCTGAAGGTAGAATTTCCATCCAAATCAATATAATAATCAATATATTAAACTGCTGACTGACTAGAGATGTTGCATGGAGCTGATGTATTGTAGTGCACTACATACGCCACCAGGGATCAATTGCCATTGGTGGAACAGGCAGCTGAGCTGAGAAAGATGGCAAGTGAGTAGTAAAGATAACATCACGGTGGTAAAAAAGACAAGTAGCCGCTGTTTCACAGTATTTTAGCTTTGGTCCCGGTGATAAAAACGATTTAACCAACCAAAAAAAGCTAAATGCACTGAAGAGTTGAGGTCCTCTGGATCGTTTGGCAATAATCAGTGGACAAGGGCTTTTATTATTTCCTTCAATTTATTATTCAGTTGGCCATAAGAATTGAAAGACTTGTCTGAGTAGTCCAATTGTGTATAAGACACAAAGCATAGTAGGCTGTATAATGTTGCACATGCATGTACATGCAGATATCACCATCTGTAAACCTCTGAAATGCCAGAAAGGTACAAAGGTATGAAAATAAAAACACTGCTTAAGCCTAATGTCAAGCTAAAGGGGGCTGTATTGTAAATAAAGTTGTTCAAAGGATTTTCAGAGAGGCAGAGTCAATAATTCATCTGCACCTTTTTTTTTTACAACACATTTGATGAGTTTACAGTCTGAATTATACAGACAACTTGTTTGTTGAAGTGGGCTTCCTTCAAGTTAATGTTTGTAGAAGTCCCAATCTGCCAATTTACAGCACAGTTTCACATTAAAGTCATCGCAGCATCTGTTTCCTCTCCGACAGCCAAACACTGGACTCCTGATCCCTAGTGACCTATGTCACCATGCCAACTCCCACAGTCCTCACAGCAACCGGGAGTCCTTGGAGAAGTTGCTAGGTTAACAAGCCCGTTTACATCTGTGTTAGCCTACATAAAGTACTCCAGCACTAAGAGAGAGAAACCAGGAGGTAGGGCTACCAGAGAGATAGGGAAAAGGACTCCAGCATGGCATGATAAAGTCACTTTTCCTGCTCTGTGTCTTACTGTGTTTTCTGTTTCAGAGATGGTTTCCCAGCGTGGTGCCCTGCTGGTTTTCATGTTGCTCATGAAGATGGGACTTGTGGGTGGATGTGTGTGTCTGACAGCCACCATTTTGTCCCAGTTTCCCTCTGTGGTTCCTGCTGACGTCTGTTGCCTGAACTACTCGGGCTCTGCTTTCAGCCACGTGCGCTGGTCTGTGTTTACCAATGAGACAAACATAGAGATACTGGATCTCTCCTTCTGTAATATCAGCTCTGTTGATATGAGCGACAAAGAGTCCTCTACATTGCAAAAGGTTTACTTAGGTCATAATAGACTAACTACATTGCCGAGAGAGTTTCTTGCCAACCAGCCGAGCCTGACAGAGTTGGATCTGAGCAGGAACCTGATTCAGGAGCTTCCTGAGGGTTTTCTCCAGGATTCAAACAGCCTCCAGAAACTTTATTTACAGGGAAACCAGCTACGACTCCTGTCAGGCTCTGTGCTGCAGAAGCCCGGTCTGCAAAGGCTGGAGTTGGATGGGAACCCCTGGGACTGCTCCTGTTTGTTATTGGAAGGACTGGAGGATGGCAAGAAGGTTAACAGGACCACCATGATGCAGGATCTGGTGGGGAACTTGACCTGCGTCTCTCCAAGGCACCTGGCTGGCAGGACTGTGTTGTCGGTGAGGCTTAGTGATGTGTGTCGCCCAGCCGGCCTCACAGCCCTCTTCATTGTGCTTCCTCTTGTCATCCTCTCTGCCTTGTTGCTCTGTTGGTGCTGTGGGAGGAAGAAAGAAACACCTGTGAGCACCTCCAAAAAAAAGAGACCCTCCAGCTCCACCTGCAATGGCCAGAAGCATCGCAAAAAGCAGCAGCAAGTGAAAACTGAGCTGAATAAAGCTGGACACTGTGTCAACGAGGGGATCCTGAAGCTGCCTCTTCGCCCATCATCCACCCTCTTAGGCAGCAACAGGGACATCTATGAGGAGGTGGAGATTAAGTTGGGGTCAGTGGAGTCTATTCCCCGAGTTTCCTCACGCTGTTCCAGCTCCACAGAGGGGAAACAGGGCTCCCAGGAGCCCGACGGGGCCAGTAAGACGGAACTGGACACAGTCAGTGTGACAGAGGTGATGAAAGACTCAGCCGACAGGGAAAAGGCTTACCTGACCCAGTCCACTGAATACTACAGCCTGGTGCCAGGTATTGAACTGGAGGACTCAGACCACGGCGAATATGAGAACGTCGACCTCTCGTGACACCATCTTAAAGGGATAATTCAGCAATTTGGGAAATATATTTTTGTTTTCTTTGACAAGAACTGGATGATATGATCTGCGCGTTTTAAAACCCGTCAAACCATTTTTACTGGTTTAAGTGGTTTGATAAAACTAGAATATGCAGATTAGCTAATTTTTTCCAACATACAATATAATGAGGTATGGATTTTTTTTTTTTCGACTGTTGTCAATTTAGTCTCAAATGTTTATTTGTACAAAGACACTTAAGTTGTAAAGCCAAGTTTCACGAGGTTTTTCAAATATGGAGCTGAGCCTTGGGTCAGTTAGCCATGTTAGCAAAAAGACTGGAAACAGAGACGAACAGCTAGCTTGACTGTCCAAAGTTTAAAAATATGTCTGTTAACACCCCCAAAGGTTGGGGGCTACCTGGAAAACTACTCTTAACTGCTGAGCTAACTGTAGGCATGAAATCACTTAAGCTTGTCCCTCACTTTAGCAACCTTTGACATTTAAAAGGGCATACATTTTCTTTGCTACAGCTGCTAGTTTAGACTCAAAGTGTCATTACGCCCATCAGCTCAGTCACTTACAGATGAAAATGTGTGTGTATGTATAACTGAGTTGTGTCTCACACTGTAAACCATGTTTTTCACAGCTGAGGTCAAACAGAAGTGGATGGTGCAGCACAAATGCTAAGCTACGACAGCTTCCTTCATATTGGTCCGTGACTACTTGGTCCATTAAAGGTCAAACTTCCTGGGGGTTGAACTTTACTTAAACCCCACAATGTACCAAAGAACCACAGAAGGCCTTTTTTATTGTTGCTCATTTAATCAAAATGTAAAGATATTTAAGTTGTAAAAACAAGTTTTAAGGCTTTTAGTGCCTAGCTTGCCGTTCTCAGTCGAATTGAATCTAAAACTCAGCTAACAATTGCGTGTTTCTCAAAAGGTCAAATTATTCCTTTGAATCCACTAGGGAATGACAGTATACAGTATATGTGAGCTTGTTACAGAAAAAGCAAGTTGGCCTATCCATTGTCACAGAGACAGCCTGGTCGGACCACTGTGGTATCACAATGTAAGAGGAAGTGATTTAATCCCGAGCTTTTCCTGTGGGACCTGAGGAACGCAGTGACAGTTTGAAAGGGAGGCCCCCTTTTTTTCACTCTCTGGAAAAAAACTAGCTAAATTTTAAAGACATCCAACAGACAAAGACCTTTTTTTTATTATTATTTTATGTTGAACTACATGCATACGTACTCTTCATGTTGTTTTCACACCTTTCACACGGAATATGACACATTTTAAATCAACTGTTCTCACTTAGATCAAGCAAGCTTTTGTATTTAGTTTCTTTTACCTCACCTAAGTGTGATTGTTCAATACATTCCAGCTTGACTTTGACAATGAGAGTGCATACAGGATGTTCTGGATCAAACTCCTTCACCTCAAGCTGCACATCCAGAAATGTAGGTGCTGAACAATGACTAATCCCATTGCAATGCTCACAGTTAATACAATGTGAAATGTGGAATGTAAAGCTTAGATGAGAAGTCTAAATTTATACATGTCACTGTTAGGCGAGGATGAAAAGGATGGATGCTTGCTCATGTTTTATATCACACACTGAAATGTGCATGTAGGTTGGAAAACGCAAGGTCGGTCAGATGTAAATACAGGTTAATGCCGGTTTCAGATAAAAATCTCTGTAGTGTTGGTGCAGTAAACTGAGACAAAGAAGCGTTTATGTGCAATGGCGCTACAGCATAATGACACTGGAGAGGACATCTACATAAAGACAAGGCTGAACATCAGGGTCATCATGATAGTGCAGCGTGCAGACACTCGATTGCTATCTAAGGCGAGGAAAAAGACTGACGACTCACGCTGGCTCTGACATGCTGGCTCTGAGTGCTAATTGGCTTGTGTTTGGTCGAGACTCAGCTATTGGGCGTGGAGCTTCCTGGAATTTAAAAAACGGAGATGAAGTTTCCAGACAGGTTTTTACATAGTTTCCAACAAAACTATTTTAAGAATAAAAAAAAATCGACATTGTAAGGTTTACCAAAAGGCAAATTGACAGATGACTGAATGTTGAATTATGTAATTTTGTACAGTTTCTGCACAGAAACATTTAATTGAAAAGTGGCTAGGTGCTACATGTCACTGAGGTCATTTCCTCTATACTTTTCATCTTTGTTTTTATTTAGGCAAAGATTTATTATCAACCTGCGAGTAGCTCTATTCTGTAATTATTGTTGTTATAGCGGCCCTTTCTTACATAACACATCATTTCATTACAGCCAACGTCACTGCTGGACCATCTGTCATAACCTTTTACTGTTAAAGCCTCACATGAAGCTTAAACACAGGAATTGTTGGTGGTATAAAAACAAACAATGTTGGATTCACCATCAAACTTCATCACTCACCTGAAAAGGCAGCTGGATAGATGTCTTACCTGGTAACGGGAAAAGGGTTTATCTCGGCATAAGCTGTCTGCTGTACTGAAAAATAGATTATAATTATATTGTAGCATTATTGTCGTGTTACCCTGAATAATGTCATTTCCTCTATCAACTGCAGGCAAAGAAGGACACCACCCTCCAATCTTTATTGTTCATGCTGTGGGGCCTTATAAATCCAAAATTTGACAAACATGCCTTTGGTTCTAATTGATTGTGGTCACTTTTAGCGTGTGCGATTAGTTTAGTTATTGATCATTTAAAACCTTGCTTGCATTTTAAAAATCCTGTCTTACTCTAAATGGTTATAGCCTTATTAACATTTGATATCCTTTAGGTCTGTAATAAATAAATCACATAACCCTAGATTTTAACTTCTGGAAGTACAGAAAATGCTTTGAAGTAGCAAAATGATGGGAAACAAAATTTACAGAAAGTAAATTTGACTGGTTAAAGAAAGAGAATATGAAAAATCCAATTAGTATTTTTTAAAAACTGGGACACCTTGTCTTTAATTTTATGTCAAAACTTCCTGCAGTTGCTGAGGGCCATAAACTTGGGTATTCCAGTATTTCTACAATCCTGACTATAGCTGTTATTGTCTAGTTTGAAGTAAAATTAGGTCTTTTAGAGTGTTAAATGGTTGTGCATCAAATTACAAAAAGGAAAATGGCTGCAGCAATAGATACTTAATAGCTGAAGTAGCATTTATAATCCTTTGTTAAAAATGGGTATACTGGTATGATACACAAAAGCACTGATTTTCATCCAGGCGGATGCACTATCCTTATTGTTTATTTTGTATGCAAAAATTTTGAATATTTTTGAAAGAAAAATAAATGTTTTTTTCAATATGTCTGCCTCAGGATTGTGTATGATGATAACACTGCAAACAGGACAAGAAAGGAAAAACACAAACTGTGTCATCATCAAGCTCCAGATCTTTTCATTTAATCTTCTTCCACGGCCTCTGAGCTCTTTCTGCCCCGACAATGACCCAGGCCGGCCCCATCTACCTGAAATCCCACTTTTCTTTTGAGCTCTAATTTCACTCACCGTGGGAAGTTGTAATTAAGGCATTGGGTTTCCCAAACGATCAGCACAGAGCTGCTCACTCTGTACTTTTCTCAGAAGTTTGAGCCCTGACCAGTAAATCCAGCAACTGAGGCCAGAAGGTGACCGGACAGCTGTGTGAGTATTTCTGAATGATAATGATGGAGGGTATTTCAGATAAATTTACACAAGACGGAGAAACAAACATGAAAGGAGCGAAACAATTTATAATATTTTAAATATATTTACTGTTGTGTTGCGTTCAAGTGTAAACGTAATCGAAATGAGTTTTGCAGAGAACTTAATCAAAACATGGCGGATAAACCAGAGAAATGTCAGAAGAAGTGAGCTGTGCTACCAGCTGATCTCTGTGTAAATCACACATGGACACACTGACACAGTATCAAACATGTTAGATGTTCTTTAACTGTTTTCTGTCAATAAAAGAGCCTCTGACTGTCTTTGTTTATGAGGTAAATATAGTCTGTGAGGCTTCAGGGCTGAAGGCTAAGGGCTGCTCCGCAAATCACCACAGTGCCATCTAATGGCAAGAAGGGGAAGCCATTTATGAGCAAAAACATACAAGTTTAGAATTCTCGATTGTGATAAATACATGAATCTATAAATGATAAATTCTACAAGTCAAAGATAAAGACGCTGTAAGTCCATCTGCTGTTGATTGAGGGTCACAGATTGAGACAAAGAACAGGGAAGTCCATGGTGGTCACTTGTCCAGGCACTGATTGGGGATAAATGGCCTCATAAATATTTTGTCAGGAGAGAGCAAACAGAGTCAGAGAATAAAACACGGCTGGAAAAGAGAGTCTGATTTACAATGGACTGCTGAAATGATGTGAAAAACAAACAAGTGAGCTGAGAAGAGCAGCCGATGACAAAGGCTGAGTGATGGGTGAGAAGGCCCCACCTGACAGCCTGTCTGCATCACACTGTAATGATGTTTGAGCTGCTGGTATTACAGTATTTAATGACCAGAGCCGTAAATAACACTAAAAGAAACCCTCTGCTGTGTAATCAATCTGTGTATGTGTGTGTGCTCTATTTGATTTTCTGTAGGAGGGGCATCAGATTTACTTACATAACAGAGTTTGTGTTAACATTTAGAAACAGTGAAAACAGCAGCACCAAATAAAACACTGGACAATAAAAAACAGAACAAATACTAACAATAAATTAGCTAAAATACAGAGAATAATAAAGCACATTAGCTCTATCGGGTCTCTATTTTTCCAGTAGAGATCAACTTAAAATGTAAGTTATTTCTCAGACATGAGGCCTCAAGTGTAAAACAGCAGCAATTGTTTTATTATGGCCCCTTAAAATACTCTGTGCAGGAAGTGTATTTGATGCTTGAATAGATGTTTGTATGCATTAAAAGACTAATTTGTAACTACTTTGATGTTTTCTTAACCTTATTAAATATCTTTTCCTTTTTTTGTCACTTCTAAAAATGTGTTTTTTAACTGTAAGCCATTTTTAACACCTTTAAACAATGTTAATTATTCTGTATATGTGTGGTTTTGAGTGTATTTAGGTTGTTTAGTTAATGTTGTCCCTTTTTTCCTGTTGACAGCTTTGTAATTTTGATTGAATACTTTGCATGTATTTAGTATATATATATACTACTATATGTTTACTAGATATTGACGACAATAGTTTTTATTATAAATTCTACCATAATTAATAAATTAATTATTTTACTATTTTATTTATTGACTAATTGCTTTTAATTTTGTATTTTCTTCAGCTTTTGACAGCATTTTTATGCTATTTCTTCACATTTTAAGACCAATCTATTGTAATTTTGTTAATTAAAGTAATCGACAAAATGACCAGTGATGACAATAATCATCAATTCCGCACTCATCACGGTTAAATAAAAGATTTTGGACACATACTCATCAGTTCTGTGAGAACATACAAACTGTGTGATTAATTTGAACATTATTCAATACAAACTGCATAATTGTGAGGAGGAGAAAAAAAAAACTCTGCATACTTTGTTGACAGGTTGTTTCCCTGAACTCAGTTACTGTAGGTGTGTATCTGGTGAGCTTCAGGTTCCCAGGTTATAAATTTGAGATGTTACATTGTGACAGCACAACAGACGGGTTTAAATTGAGACACAGAGGGAGAACTTTTCTTTTCAGGGCAGCAGGATTTAACACAGGAGAAGGTGGTTCACCCGCCCTCGCATGTTGGTAAGACACATCGTCAGATTTTTGTTATGTGAGATGGTTGTAATTAAATTTGCATATCATGGATATTGCGTCAAGGAAAAATCTAATTCCGATTTATACTTTGTTTTTTGATATCTTACAGGATTTTCTGTGCTGTTAGCAAACTGAATAAACCCAGACATGACAATTTCTTACACCCTTGAAGTAGCCAATGTGAGATTTGGTGGCTTCACCAAGCTGCTGTTCAGATGGAAGGGAAGCATCTACAGGCTGGTTTACAAAGAGTTCATTGTTTTCTGTGGGGTTTATCTGTTCTTTAGTGTGTTTTACAGGTAACTGAATTTAATTTGGCTGTTTTACTGCACCATGATTAAGAATTTGTTGCAGTCAGTTGAAGTTTTGTTTTTCCTTGCAGGCTCATGCTCACACCAAAGCAGCAGGATCTGTTTGAGCGTGTTGCCCTTTACTGCGATCAGTTCACCAACACCAACTTCATCCCAGTTTTGTTTGTACTGGGTGAGTCTGATTGAACTGGCTCTGTCCTGACAAAATCTGATGATGGGTCACCATGAGGTGTAATTTCTGTTGCAGGTTTCTACGTGACCCTGGCCTTTAATCGGTGGTGGGGTCAGTACACCAGCTTCCCGCTGCCTGATAACCTGATGATGGTGGTGTCTGGAAACGTCCACGGGGCAGATGAGAGGGGTCGACTGCTGAGACGAACACTCATGAGATACGCCAACTTATCTTCAGTTCTTATTCTCCGCTCCATCAGCACCAGAGTTCACAAGCGTTTCCCAACTTTGGAGCATGTAGTGGAGGCCGGTAAGAAAAACATGGAGAGAAATTAAGTGCATTTTACTGTCACTTTTTGTTGAGTATTTCCAAAACTTTTTGCTTTTTCATACAATTTGAATGTTTTCCTTTTTCTTTTTTTTTTGCTTCACTTTGCTTACACCCAAAGTCCTAGTTACTTTGTGCATTATGGTTATGTGAGTGTTTATTGATCATTCTCCATCACCTTCTTCTTGCTAATCTGTAAAATTTGCACATCAAAATGTCTAAAAACATATAAATCTTCATTTTGATTAAACATGTTTTTAAATTAAGTTAAATAATTCCTAAGATGAAAAACTTGTTACGTTTACTTGTTTGATTATTTTAATTTGGGCTATGTAATATTTTTTATTTTAAATTTAAGTAAACACTAATAAAGGTAAACATATAACGACACAGATACAGGCACTGACAAACATAAAAATCGGTAGAGAGATTGAAAACAAAAAAAAGTAAGTTCATTTGATATAGTTCGTGTTACTATTGGTCGCATGTCGCTTGAACTTCTGAAAAAACACAGGAAACACATGATACGTCATAAAATAAAGAAGTTAGTCAGCAAACTTGAAACATAACGTTTAAAAAGACGTCCGTAAACACGATTTCTGCTTTAGTCTCAAAGAATGGACCAATGTCTGGTTTTTTCAGCAACGAAGACCACAATTCCCATGATTCAGCGCTACTTTACGTCGTCATCAATCATCGTCGTTGTCTGTTTGTCTTGTTTCGACTGAGAGACCCCTGGCGGCAGAATTGCGTACTTGACCTTTATATAAAAGAGCTTTAAATTTCTTTCCCCATCTTAAACAATAAATAGTATCTGACTTCAGTTATTTACGGGGATGCTTCGAAATTTTGTTGAACTGAGTACAGACCTTTTACATTTTCACTTATCTAAAATTCTGTATTTATAGACAAGCCTGACCATAGGTAACAGCTCTTTTCATGCAACAAGTTACAGAGTCAGAAGGTGCATTACATGGCTGAACCTGAAATAATATATTTTTAGGACTGCAAATATATCCAAAATAAAAACAATACAATTTGATAAAAATGTATGTTATAATTATTTCAGAACAGACAGATAAAGTGTGTTGAAAATGAAATAGTGTGTTAGCAATAAGGAAAGAAAAGGGATCAATTTTGAGTGGTTGAGATGTCTGTAAACTCAGATATTTGGACAGAGAGTTTCAGGGCTTACTCTAAAAGCCCAGTAACCATTTAGATGTAAATGGAGAGACTTAATGCCAGGACTCTGGTTTATAGTGGAGGTGACAATACAGCAAATCATATAGTATAACCACACACACACATACATACATACATAACCACTAGGTATCACAAAGTCCCATTCCATCCATCCATGTGCTATCAAACTGCCTCTGTATATCTGTGCAGGATTTATGACATCACACGAACTGAAACTCTTTGAGTCACTTCACTCTGATTTCAACAAATACTGGATGCCTTTAACTTGGTTCTCAAACTTGGCGTCCAAAGCGAGAGAGGAGGGCAGAGTGAGGGACGACATCGCATTGAGACTGCTGATGGATGTGAGTGTTTTAAGGTTTTATTTCTCAAACAACTTTACAATTGTAATGTGGGAATGAGAAATTTTGGGGAAAAAATCTTAACGTCTACATATTTTGTAAAACTATCTATATTTTAATGCATAGTATGTATTTACACCTGTAGGAGCTGAATAATTACAGAGCAAAGTGCAGCCTCCTGTTCCACTATGACTGGATAAGCATCCCTCTGGTCTACACTCAAGTAGGATCACAATGTTGATGAGATCTTCTTTGTCTTAAATTTAAGAGAGTCACATTTTACTTTCAATATACATATGAATCCAAAACTCATAACAGGAATGAACTGACTCCTCCTATGTTTTTCTGTGTGTTTGTGTATTTGTTTTCTTCTTAATGTGCAGGTGGTTACTATAGCAGTTTATTCTTTTTTTGCCTTCTGCATAATTGGCCGACAATTTCTGAACCCTGAGAAGGGACACAAGGGTCACAAGCTGGACATGTACGTCCCGGTTTTCACTTTGCTGCAGTTCTTCTTCTACACCGGCTGGCTCAAGGTAAGATGGCACATTATTATGTTACTTGCACAAAACAGATTTTCTTTTGAATTTGTTTGAGTGATTTCATTTTCACTTGGTAGGTGGGGGAGCTGATCATCAATCCATTTGGTGAAGATGATGATGACTTTGAAACCAACCAACTGATCGACCGAAACATTCAGGTTGTCCCCTTAAGGTTTCTCTCCACTGCTATTTAAACATCAACAATGCCATTTTAATCCTGTTAACTCTGTTTATCTCTTCTGCAGGTGTCGATGCTGGCTGTAGATGATATGTACCAGAACCTGGCTCCAATTGTGAAGGACAAACACTGGGCGCAGAGACATTTCTCCATCCCTTACACTCTGTCAACGGCTGCAGAGGCTCTCAAACCGACCTTCAAAGGCTCCACCTTTGACATGAGGTGATCTGCTGTTACCTTTTATGTTCTGGTGCCTTTTGTTGCTGCAGCACACTTAAATGAGATGAGATCACAACCGCTGCAAAGACTTAAACCTAAAATGTCTGCCTTATTTGCAGGATGAGTACAGAGGATCTTGAGAGTCACCAGCCTGCAGATGCTCCTCGAAGGGAACAGTATTTACCTCTTAAGGGCTCTCTAGGTGATGGTCTCAATGGTCTTCTGCGGAGAGGCAAAGGTGCACTGCAAGGTGGGAGCCTCCCATCTTTGTTGGATGTCTCATCATACCCAAATGTGGAGGATGACACTGATGCTTCACCTGAGGATGACACCAATGCCTCCAACCATAGAGAACAGGAAAAGGCATTCATTAAAGTTGTTGTGGAGCAAATGTAGTGAAAATATTTGTGATTGTTATTGTTATCAAATCACTGAGTGTTCTTAAAAAAGTTTTATTGTATAAAATATTTTTGGTTTTGGCACCACTAAGGTAGTTTGTGAAGTAAAACACATTTGTTTATATTATGCATGTTTAAAAAGTATGTGATTATTCAGTTCTTTAATTCTAAATATTCATTTATACAAATCTGGTATATTTAGTTAATATAGTTTGGTAATATACAAAGCACAGGAGTCTGACAGGAGTGTTTAGGGTTCATGTCCAGTTTGTTTAAAGAAATATTACACATTATACTTTTTACACAAATATATTTTGCTACTTTTGTTAAGAAAATCTATCTCTGTTTAAAAAAAACAGATCTATGGTGAACAAGCAGTGTTGCCGTTGAGGAAATGCAGAGCAATAATTTAAAGGCCTTCTATTCTTAAAATGAATACTGATGAATAACTATCAAATGTAGCCTCTATGCACACATATCACGTTGTCTTACACACTTTTGTTTTTGAGGCATACACACACATTCTGCATAGACAGCCCACACACTGTTATATTTTTGTTGAAAAGAATAAAAGAAAAAGCATTGAAAGAAACCTTTACTGAAGCTGTATGGATAAAATAAAATTCCACTTTATTTAATGTAATTACAAGAGTACTGTGGATGGGTTAAAATGTCAAAAACAAAAACAAAAATAACAACAAACAAACAAACACACAAAACATACATTTGAATCAATTAGCCACACGCCTGCGCTTGTGTTTGGATCGGCTGACACGTGACACGCGTTACTTCCAATGGTTACTTCCGGAGATATGTATGACAGAATGGCTCGCCAACCATATGGCGCCAACGTAAAACGAAAAAATAAAATAATTTTTAATTTTTAAAAATATTTAAAAATATTAGTTTTAAGTCCGAGTCTAAACTTTATAAACTTACGTTTAGACTTATCTCATACTCAAATTTACTAAGATACCAGCAGCCTACTTGCATATTTTTAGAAATAATCACACAGTACAAATACGGTCAATTTTCAACTCCGACATGTCGATGCTATCTCGTTGTCTAACTTCGTTGCCTGTGATAGACAAAGCTATGGGTTTTCTCAACAAATCTGGACTGTTAACAAATCAACCCAGTTCACCCAGGGATAACCCACCTGTGTGCCATAAACCATCTGTGCCATCACCAACTAAGATGGCCTTCAAAAACAATCAGTACAGTAAACTCTGGGCTTTGCATGGGAGCTTCTCCACAGGCTCGAACCTGCTGAGTAATGAAACTCAGCACGAGGGCACCTCTGTATGCACTGACCCTGGGATTCACAGGAAGCCTCTTGTTAGCGAAAAACTTAAGGCTCCTTCCCTTTCTCTTAATACACTTGGCATGATGTGGTCTTATTTATTTGGGTCCCACTATATAAATGAGTACATTAAAACAACTGTGATTGATTATTTGAAATACAAGACATTATAAATACCACTTTTTTGTAATATATATATATATATATACATACACACACACACACATATATATACTGTGGCATAATTCTACGAAACATTCTACTAAAACAAAAACATTTACCTGGAATCCCTACAGCCCTTTCAAAGAATGTGTGTATGTATTTATGTGTTTATCTTTTTTTAAAAATACATAAAGGATCAAATCCAGACAGAAGAAAAACAGTTATAACTGTGTTAGGAGAGGTAAGGAAGCCAGGTTAGGTTAAACAAACAAACAAATATTTAAAATGCAATAAAAAATAATACTAATAGAACTAAATCCATGACGTGATTTCAAATAATTTTAAAAAGCAAGTCATATTTCTCATGACCTGAATTTACATATTGTAGCACCAATTTCTTTGTAGATACTAATACATCTAACCAAAATACTTAAAACTAATCTAATAGTCCTTCAAACTCTCCGACCTCTGGAAATAAGAGGTCGGTTATCGGTTTCTTTTTCACCATCATGCAAAACTAAAGCAG
>JAQNCA010000004.1:19621457-19641310 GCA_029783725.1 Acanthurus tractus | reverse complement strand
TGATAGACCAGGAGACATGGTGAGTGGTCAAATACAACAAACTATATTCTGTAATGAAAAGAGGAAGTGAATCAAACGGTATGGAAATGATGCCTAGAAAACATGATAAGTTCCACAAGTTATAGAAAATACTGTACGCGTGCTCTGTATGGATCTAACAGGGTTCGTAGTTTCATATCTGGTGATGAAAATGAAACTCAAACTTACCCAGCAGGAAACTGAAGGAAAAATATATCATATCACCTAATTTTTCTTCCTAGCTTAAGTCATGCAAATTAAGTGATTTTTCAAATTAGACAATACAATTTGTTGATTCTTATCTGTGCAAGTTTCTAAGCTTATAAAGAAGTGACAGAGATCACTTATTTTTTTAAAAAAGAAGAAAGGCCACTCATCTCTGCTGCTTTCAGTTCGCTTCACACACTGTTGGAGCCCATAAGTTATTATACCGTAACAGAACATCTTTTACAGTGAAATAACACACTGTACCTGAACATCTTGAACAGCTTTTCATGCTGGAAATCATGAAAGTGTGAATCATGGAGCAGACCTCAAAATCAAGGGATATGGTGTGTTATTACAGCCCCACTCATTAGTGGAGCATCCCTCTGATTCCCATCATCTCCTGCTTCCTCCTCCTCTGCAGGTGGATCCTTTCCACACTCTGTTCGGAATCGCTGGACTCTCGCTTCTTGGAGATGAACAGATCAAACCGGTGAATCCAGTTCTGTGCATGCCCGAGGACGTCCTGCAGAGGTTCAACCTGCAGCCTGACCTCCTTAGCTAGCCCCCCCACACACACACACAACCTGACACCTGTCACCCCCACCCACACACACAGACACATCTGTCCTGCTGAATACCATTCAGCCACACTTCGACTACCACAGCTGGACTCTGGGAGCAGAGAGAGGACCACCACACATCTTAGTGTTAGCTAAAGTTTACAGATACATTTAAGACACAGATTTTTGTCTTCACTCATTAAGGACAAAAAGAGTCGTGCAGTTCTGACTTGATTCCTCCGAGCTGATCTGCCTTCAAACCCTCAACCTCTCATTGTGTTATCAGGTCATTTGTGTTGGTTTTACTGAAGGAGAACAGCTTGAGACAGAGATGTTTTAAAAGATAACCACTGATGCTTTAACCCAGAAATGATTAAACAACATTCCTTAACATTTTGACTTACTCACTTTGTCAGTTTGTCTGAAAGAAAACATGTAGCTCATGTAGCTTTGAACAGGAATCTGTTGTTGAAGTCAGTTTCTCATCTCTTTTCCTGCAAAACATTTTTAGCTGTCGACTAGCCAAGAAAGTTATTATCACTGTAACTAATTATTTGAATGAGGCACTAATTGGCTCTGCTTTTTCGTCTCCTTGTAACAGAATAGTTATTTGTGAAACAGAAACGCACGATCAACTTCACTTTTAATGTGGTTTGAGGCATAAGACCTTTGACTGTCTTTTGCTTTAAAGGCACCACATCTCTTTTATTTTCTGTATCAGTTGGAGGAGCATTTTTCATGCACCGACTCTTTCAAAGAAAAAAGTTCCGTATTTCAGAGACGTGAAGAGTAAATTCTCCTTGTCCTGTTTGCCCTCGAGCAATGCTGCTGTAATAGGCTTCACAATTGGAGATGCAACACAGAACGTGCAAACAAAAGCTTTTTTTTATGTCACTGCATTAAAGTAACATCAGGTTACAGTACAGACAGACAGACAGTACATTCAAGGACGGATCAGTGAAATGTTTGTGACTGAAGTGGAAAACACATGGCAGCGTCGCCGTCTCTTGTTAAGAAAAATTAACATCATATCCACAGTCTGAGCCACACAACCCATATTTATTTAAATCTGTTACTCAGTCGTGCTTTGTTATGCAGCCGAGGGCACACAGCTCCATGAAATATTTCAAGTCCTATGTTTTGATCATTCTCAAACTGCTTTTTTTTTGTCATATCTGCTAATTTGGTCGAAAGAGATTTTTTGTTTGTGCAGAAATTACAGGTCTTTGTATCGCAGCAATGTATTTCTAACTGAATGCTCATTTTATCTGTTGTTAGGTAATGTTCAGTGTTGACAGTGTTGCATAAGTTGAATAAGTCACATGTTGAATCTGTTCGTTCTGAGGCTGTCTCCAATTTAAGTGACTGATAAGTAAATATAAATGCACATTGTTATGCAAAATTAATGCAGTCACGACTCGAGCAAAAAGCCTATATTGTCGTTCTCAAAGAATTGTGCTGCTTATAGACGATTTAAATCTGAAAAACAACGCCAAACTAACTGTGTCCTGATCGACTTGTTAAACCACAAGGTCTCGTCTTTGTGTTTAGTGGCGGCATTTTTTCCAAAAAGCTGCTCACTGTTGCACAACTGTATGTGTGTATACTGATGTAACTTATTGTTATCTTGGTTTGCAATAAATATTTCAATCCAAATTTCTTTTGCACTAAATGAGTTTGTGGAGTGTTTTACAATCACTGTAATGTATTTTTAAGCAGCAAAGATCTTAATCTCAGCATGTTAATTAAGTGTTACAAGGCAAAGAAAAATGAACCTAGTTTGTTTCTTTAACAGTTTGGCACCATTAATCTTGTTTTCTGCAGATGAAATAGACAAAAGAGATAGCCAACCAGCATTCAGGCTGTTTGTGTCCTCAATGTACTTGCTTTTAGGTATTTTTAAGTGGTTTGTTTTGTGTCTGTTGCTATGATGGCAGTGAGTGTTTAATTAAAGCACGACTGCCTCGACCAAAACAAAAGTCCAGCATTTGTGGAAAAACCTTTTAGAAGTCAATGGAGGATTTAAACTGAGGAGTTTGTGATTAAAAACTGTGGACAATGAGGTCAGCTTGACAGATTTGGTGGTGATAAACACAGCCTGAGCCAGAAGTACAACAAGAAAGTGCCACTAGATGGCAGACTTACCATTCAAAATGCATTTATTTTGATGCGAACTCTATATGAGTTGATATCTCACAAAAGATTCTTGTAAAACCAACCAGAGGCCGACCAGATCATGCGTTCCAAGTGATGTGACTGCAAACAGAAAATATAAATGCAGGTTTAATTTTCTGAAATCTATTTCTCACATATAAGCCGATGCAGTGGAATGGAAATTAATGGGAAAATCTTCCTGGAAATTGTAACAGTAAGCTACTTTTTATACTAAACCCACACTAATTGAAACACTTTTTCGTTTTCTCATTCACAGCACATCCATACTGATTAATTCAAGGGAGGCTGTAGTAATAACACCGGCAAATCAGAAATGCCACAACTCATACTGTATGAGATATTATGTTCAATAGCAGTGGCAGATTGTAATAATGGAGCAGCTTAAAGATTGATTTACTCTGCCTGTGTAATTAGAGGGAGGTGTTTCTCCCAGTTTTTCTTCGTGTAATAAAGATAAAGACTCTTCCTGCAATGTGCAGCCTGATAAGTAATTGACACTGTACCTGGAACATTTTTTTTAACAATAGCTTTCATAAAATACCCGACAAAAGATCAAGTGATAACGCTGTGTGGAACATCATTATCTCCATTATCTCCATGCATTAATTATGTGAAAATGAGAGACATCTTTTGTTTTAATATTCTGATCCCCTTCTGGATTTTTCACTGATAGTAAGATTAATAGTGAGGAGAATTAATTGGTTTGAGCCTCTTTTGGTTCATTTTTTGTCTCTTTGTGCAATTTTTCATCTCCTTGTGGTATTTCTACATCCTTTTTAGGTGTTTTGTGACTCTTTAGAGTTTTTTTAATTCAATTTCCTTACAGTTTTTCTGGAGTCTTTGGTTTAGGGGTCCTGAGTACATCCCCATTTACTGTGGTCATTGTGGTCACTCTGTATGTCTTTGTGGCTGTTTCGCTTCTCTTTGTGGTTGATTTGCATTATCTAGTCTGAATGTGTCTCATTGTATTTGCTTTGAATCTTTGTGTAATTGAATCACATTACCTTGTAATTTTTATTGCTTATTGGTTCTCTTTGTGATCACTTCGCATCCATTTCTAGTTGTTTAATGTCTTTTGTTGTCATTCTGCATCAATTTCTAGTTGTTTTTCATTCATTTGTTGTCATTTTACATCTCTGTAGTCTTTTGTTTCTCATAGTTTTGCATCTATTGATTGTTCTTTTTCATCTGTGTCTTTGTTTTGCATGTCTAAATAGTCATTTACTGTCCCTTTAACCAATTATCTTACTAATCACTTTATGCCGCTGTTCTGCTCTTTATCCTTTTTCAGTAATCCATCTCTTACTCTAACAAGTCAGCTACATTTTACATTCTGACCTTTTTTTTTTTAGAGGTGGGGGGGTTTCAGATATCAGGGAATGGGCATGTGCCACCCCCGGCCCACCTTCTGGGCCTGCCTGTGTTTCTGCTGCATGCATTTTTCATTTATGCAAGATTTCTTGGTGCTGCATGGACCTGCAGAATATTACCGGCAGCCCCTGTGAGTTTTGTATTTATTTGTCTATTTACCCAGTCGATAGGGGAGCAGTAAGCTGTGGGCCTCTGGTGTCTGAGCAGAGACAAACATACTGGTTGTTAGGCTACTGAGAAACCCCACTGGCTCTCATTAGTGAGGGAGAGAGAGATGAAGAGAAAGACAGAAGGTGGAGAAAAGGCAAAAATAAAGTGTGAATGTGAGGTAGAGTCGGAGAGTGAGGAGGGAAAAAAACAAAGCAGAAAGACAGAGGGATTACAGCTTTCACCTCTCAGTCTTGTTTGTTTGCAGGAAAAAGCCGCAGCCCATTTTTTCCTCCCTCTCCTTTGCTTGGTCCTGTCACCCTCTTGTTATCTCTCTGCACAAAGTACTGAGGATTAGTCCAGACCACGGGGGCTGCAGCCAAATGCTGCCGAGCCACATTAATAAATGTTTAATTAAACCACTGCAGAGTTGTATGTGAATGTAGATATGACTCATGAGTTTGCTGGAAAATGGATTTTCCCTTTTTTTTTTCTTTTTTTTTTCACGTGGTTTTTATCAGGTACATGTTGTTATTATTTCTCCACCAGCAGCTCAGCAGGCGAGGTCAGATTTTTAGAGCTCGACACTCTGTCTTGGACCGAAGACTTTTGGTTGTGGAAAGTTTGTTTTCTCTGAATTCATGATGTACTTCATGTCATTGAGGAGTTTTATATCCATCAAGTTTCTGCAGCTCCTGTTGACAGAGCAGTGATCATTAGTCGGTCAAAGATCTGGTCTCCTCTGACCCACCTGTCACACATTCGGGTGTAAATATGGGCATACAGTGCAGGTATAAGTGGAAAAAAATCTGCTTATGTCTAATATCTAACAAACAAACTGACTCCAGAAAACTCCTACAATGCAAACCTACAACACCACGCTGACTTTCTGTCTGTTAGAGAAAATGTGAATAAAGCACACCAGGATGAGGTTATTTTACATCTTAGCTTAAGAGATTTTACTTTGGAGAACAGTACAATATGTTGACAAATACGCTTATTTGCTCTTTTGCATGAGACAGATAAGAAGAATGACACCGTTTTTGTGTCTGAACATGAAAATATGAAGCTATAGCTAGCAGCTTGTTAGCTTCGCTTAGCACATTGATGGAATTCTTGAGAGAACTTTGGTGTAACTGCTGAACTTTGTGGATGTTATGGATCACTTTTGAGCAAACTTCAGAGATGAGAGGAGACTAATGAATCATGTCCTACCTTTGACTTCAGTCATCATGTGCAAATTAGTCAACATGTGAAACTGGACTTCCACATGAGAGCTGTGAAAATAGGAGGTGTGAAAAGCAACTGAAACCAAACGTGGCAGTCAGGAAACTAGATGAAAAACTACAGGAAATAATAAGATCATTGTTAATCAGTATATTTCTGGAGAAACTGGTCAAAAAATGGCCTGCAAATTTTGATGAAAATAAACTAATTCAGACAATTGCTTTATATTTATTTTATATTTTAAATTTCTGCAGATCCATCAAGAAACATCATAGACATGTTTATTTGGGTTTTTTTAGTGTGTTTTTAACTGTTGATTTGTCACCAGCAGTCACAGATTTATATATTTTTACATTTTCTGGCCACTAGGGGGCAGGGCAACACAGCATCAACATATTTTATAAGTTGTAGAGGTGGAAATCAGTTTACTCTTATTTTTTCAGCATGTGTGTCAGTAAGTGAATGCATCACCATTCAGATTCCCCTCACTGTGCGCAGAAAGTGATGATCTTCATTTTCTTTTCATTCTTTTCCTTCAAACGTCTCACAGCTGCAGTTTGTGCTGCTTTGTTTCACTGTTGCTGTGAATTATCATCAGACTTTACTGAAAAACCTACATCTTTCTTTCCAGACCATAACTAATTCTGTCCCTGCTGGGCTTAAAAAAGAAGAATATTTACTCTTAGAGTAAATACACTATTAACAAAATCCACCCTCAGCTCCTCTAACACAGTTGGGGGTTTAAGATTTGCTCAAAGGCAAAATGAATGAATCTCAATCCAGAATCTATTCAGTTTTTGAGTTTAATGGTTAAAAGCCCATATTAAGTTCCTGAAACAGATTAACTTCATGCAGAAATATGATAAAAAAAGGTTCGTTATTAACCAGCTGACAAAGCTGTGAACCTCACAGTTCTCTTAATGTTTTACAGCTTTGAAGGGTTTTTTTCATACTTAAAACATGTCGTCCATGTTTGAATCATGTCACATCACATTACCATGGCAACAGGGTAGAGTGCAACAGTCATATATATATTTTTGTATATGTACAATTTGTGTTTGCACACGTTCAGTGTCACAAAGCCACTTTATTTATAAAGGATCAAAACAGATGAAAATCAACAGACTTAAAAGATAAATTAACCTATGCAGGCTATTACACTTTGCTTGTTTGTTCAGTGTGTTTCACAGAGTTAATCAACACGTCTTTATATCTGTTTAAAAAAAAAACTAAACTCCATAGCTTTTATGAAGGGAGGATTTATTGCAGTTTTGTTGTATTCACTTGTATTAGAATCAATGGCCTATGTGACACACATGTCACACTGACTGGTTGTTGTAAAAATGAGGAAGACACTTAATACATATTATTTGCACTGCAACGACCTGAATTCAATGATTTAATTACTTACCTGCTCATTGGCTAAGTTTTCACTTGTGATAACAAAGAGCTTTGATTGATTTTCCACATGTAAACTCGGCCACATTGCCTGATTGTACTGATGACTCCTCATGATGTGACACTCTTTTCTCTCCCATCAGCATCCTGGTATTATGAACCACATGGAGACACAGTCGAAAAGACACAATACAATGACCTCAAACCTACTGAAGGGCAGATAAAAGACAGGAAGCCTGATTTTTACCACCTCAGGTTATTTATTTCAGTCATAGCTCGACTTACACATAAATATAAATGAATCTAAATAATGAGCCGTTACACACATCAGATAAATGACACGGCATGCAAAAGGTGGTAATTAGATTTCAATGTATGCCTCTTTTTTCAGTGGCAGGAGAGAGGAATCTGTCATATTGAGTGGAAATGATTCATTCTGGTTAAGCCTTCTTGGAGGCAGAGAGGAACATGGGACAGGAGCTTATCCAGTGTTTCTGTAGCTGGAGGCGGTTGTGATGTGCGAATGCGTCTCTGTACAGAGTCGTAAACTCAAAAGCTCCACTTGTGTGAAAGTGCTGCTTGAGTTACACTTTATTCAGGTCGCAGTGAGGCTGTGCCTGTTCTAGAAAGCTGCTATTAGATTACTACTACATTGTAAATAATTCATTCAAAGCTCATAAAGAAATTAGTTGCAGAAAAGTATAAACTACAACTGTCAGGGTCAAATAATTTGTAATTTGCACTTTTTTATTATTATCCCTCCGGTTAATTTGTTCATCATCGTCTTTTTGGTGAATTTAGATTCATAATCATAGATAAATATGTTACCATTGTAATGAATTTTACATTTTATTATCATTATCTTGAGCCAGGTTCTGTTTGAGGTTTCTGTCTGTTAAAAGGAAGCTTTGTCTTGCCACTGATGCTAAATTTATGTCATGTTAAATAATGGTGTCAATCGTAGGGTTTTTCGAAATTATTGAGTGAGCTTTAAACCTGTTCGATATGAAATGTGGCCTTGTGACAACATTTGTTATGATTTAATTACCGTGCTATTTTAAATTTTACTCTAACTTTGAGTTTAACTTGAACTCAACTAAGCTTTCCTCTCTGTCCATCTCTTTGTCTTCCAGTTCATTGACACTCTCTCTCTCCTCCAGACTGACAAACTGTGAAGAGCAACTTGTCAGCTGGGAACTCCCTGTGTGTGTGTATATGTGTGTGTGTGTGTGTGTGTGTGTCTGTCAGTGGAGGAGCAGGGTTTCACTGAGCGCTGAGGGCATCATCATTCAGACGTCCTCTGACTGGGCTCACTGGACTGCAGACCAGACCGACGATGACGGTTCTCATCTGGCAAAATGAAGCTTCTCTGAAACTGAAACTGAAACTGAAACCAGAGTTCTTCTTCACAGTTTGGTGTCTGGTATTTTTGGACAGAAGCTCAAGAAGTCTGAGCCTAAAATCTGCCAACATGCACATTTTTACATACACAACAGTTATGATCATGACTGATGATAATAACAAAAATGACTCTACAGTTCAACCTTCTATTGTTTTCTAGCATTTTCACAGTTTTCACACTCAACCCGCAGTTGTAAACAGACTTTTGTGTCCAAAATTCACAGCAAGTTTTGAGAATTCCTTTTGTTCACATTGGAAAAGTGACATTATTACATTCAATCACAACCGTTAATTTTGGGGGTTTGCTCTTAAAAGATCACACCCTCCCAAAAGTCTCCCACACAGGTATTTGAGACGCTGTTCAGAGCAGCTGAGTGAACATATTCACACAAACAAACAAACAAATTAAACAGTTCATTTTTTTATATTAATCCTTGAAAATATTTTTAGGTCAAAAATTTAAAAGCAAAGTCAGACACTGATTGTCACTCTGTATCATCTTCTGCCTGCATAATATGTTTGTTTGTCTGTTTTATAAGAATAGAAATCAATGTATTACCAATAATGTTTTCATGTACAAGGAATGATTTCATTTTCATTTGCAACAGTCAAAAATAAACATTAAGAGAGTCACGATTCATCAATACACGATAGAAAATAAAACCATTTAGGAAAACTGGTATTAAAAATCTGTAACACTGATATGTTTTTATAATCAAAGGAGCTGTGCAGTGTTAAGAAGAAGGAAAATGCAAACAGTATATAAACTGTGAGAAGCAGATGGGTCCTGGACATTAATTTCTCAGTGTTCACATGTGCCGCTTGATGGAGGATAAACCTGCCTGCCAGTAGATCCACTGTCCACAGCCACCTGAGACCAGACACTTAAAAAATGTTTCTTTAAGGCTTCCCTCAGCCTGAAAGCATCTTATCTCATCTATGAAGGGTGACGGGTTTCATCCACAGTCTCTTAATCATCCAGAGGTAATTTCAGATGCACGGTTTGCAGGTGACCTTGACTTTCTCTCTTTGAACACTGTGTGTGCACTCCTTAGGATTTAATCCGTGGTTCAGAGTTTGAGGATTACTTTTTTCATGCTCTGTTTGAAAAGCTTTAAAAAGGCAGAAGAGGTAAAAGACAGGGAGAGAGAGAGAGAGAGAGAGAGAGAGATTTGGCGATAACCCTGAGACACATATCGATTTGGTGAGAGGACCTGCTTCACACCTGGCAAGAAGTTTAATCAGTGTGCCGACAGCTCATCAAAAGAACTGAGGTGTACCAGCGGCCTGTGGTTACCACTTAAAGAGTGTGTGTGTTTGTGTGTGTGTGTTCATCTCTTCACCACCAAGTGTTTGTATCACTGTGGATTCATGCTTGTTTGTGTCCTAGTAATTACAGCTGGTGTATATCAAATATATTTTGTGTTGACAGAAAAAAAAAAAAAGGAAAAAACTCAGATTGGTTTCTTTCATTTGCAAACAAGACTGACATCTTGGAGAATTTCTATTTACTCAAGGTGTCATGTCGTCTGGCAGGAAGGCAGACTGCAGCTGAACTCAATTACAGGCTCCTGTACAGGCGGGAAAAACACAAAGGCGGCACCTGAGTAACATGATGGTGGAGACAGACAGGATGTTTGCCGGGTTACAATCACTTTTTCTGATGATCTTAACAGTTTCTGTAAAAATAAACAGAACACCAATATCATAAACCAGGTTATTTTTTAAATACAACATATCAAAAAAGGGTGAACTTGAAAAATGTTGTCCGGCTGTCACACCTTGTGTTTGTGTCCTTGGTACCTTGGGTTTGAAACCAACTATTCAAACTTTTTCTATCCGGTAATTAAAGCTGTTTTGTCACGTACTTGAGCTGAAAAATCCTTTCAGACACATTTTCCCTGCAGTCATTGGACTTAAACTGTGAGACCAGATGTTAACAGATCAAGGTCTGTGACTGCAACCATGCTGAAAACAGAATCTCTCTTATTTCAAACTGTTGACAATAAAGACTGATCTGCTGCAAGAAAGGAGAAGGACAACATGTAGTGAAGATTGTGGAAATTAAAGATCCCCTAAATGTCCGATCTTGTTTATGCCTTCTTGTATCTGTGCAAAGTTTGTCACTAGAGATGTGTTTTTACATTCCTCTACTGAGGAGGGTAATGTCTCTGCATTTTCCCAAAATATAAGATTCAGATGCATCCAGGTGAGCCAGATTTGTTACATCTGAAAGCTGTTTGCAGGCAGAGAAAGCTCCAACGCAGAGTGAATTTGTCAGTGCAAAAGGTGAACATTTGTGTTAGCACAAAGACTAGCACTGTGTCAGCTAAAAGCTAATAAACTTAAAAAAATACATACAAAATATGCTAACTACACTTTGCAGTCTGAAACATCTGCAACTTTTGAGTCAAACAAAATCCTCATCTGAATCTGAATGAGACTGAAGCTCAGTGTTTCCTCTAAGGCTAGCTGTTAGCAATCTCGATTAGCATTGCTCTTCCATCACTTAAACTAGCAGAAATGTCAGCCAGGGCACGAAGCCTGCAATACATGTCCAGAATTTCTCAATAAAGACAATCTTACACTTATTTACCTATTCTACGTTTTCAAGGTAGTTTAGAGTGACAGTGTACCTTCACTTCTGCAGAGACAGTTCGTTCTGCACAGACAGCTGATCCTGTCAGCTGGATTCTTCCTGTGTTGTGTTTGTATGTTCCCACTGTGTCGGCTCCAGTTTTCTCTCAGTGCTCTCAGGTTTCCTGTTAAAAGACGTGTCAAATGTGGACTGGAAACTCTAAATTGCCAATGTTGTTAATGTGTCTTTGCTGATGAGGCCTTTTGACCTCCTGTGACCTGAACAGGACAAACCAGAGAGAAGCAAGATCACAAACATGTTTAATTGCTCTGATTTCATAATGATCGACTCTTAATGTGTGTACTGATCTAATCCAAAAAAGTCTCTAAATTGCGAACCCTGAATGCACCTCTGGAGGAAACTAATCTCAAATGGTGATGCAGTTTCTATCAGGATCCCTGAAAACTTTCAAAGACATCAATTTTGTTCACTACAACACTTTACATTCAGGGATTTCTGCACCTAAAGAAAACTTTCACCAATGGACTCAAAGTTATCTTTTTCCATAATGTCAGTGTTTCCCCGCCTGAGCAGACTGTATAAACATTTTTAAAGAAGACTCATTATAATAATCACATCTGACAACCTACAAGCACAGAAGCCTAAATGCAACCATTTTTTTCCTGTATTTTACTTGCATGACTGAAAGAAAAGATACTTTAAATATAGGGGTTATACGAGGATGATGCATCCTTTTAATTAGCTCCAGATTGTGCCTCTTGTGTGTTAGCATACATTAGGTTTCACTGATAAAAGACATTTCACTGACAATGTTTGAAAAATCCTCAAAGGTTCCTCCAACCACCTGGATGTGAAAAATATTCTGTCAGCTGCACCATTAAAAGATTTCTAATCTGTTTCCCAAGTTGCAATGCTGTTTCCTATCCAGACGGTTAGCTGCCATCTTTGTTTTAAATTGGAAACAATGGAGGCGCAACTTGGGAGGCGAATCGTTTCTATTATTCAGTGGATGGAGTCTTGTTTAATCCAGATGGTTAGAAGAGACTTTGGGGCTTCTGCAAATACCAGAACAATGAGTGTTAAATGAACCTCCTGGTTATCTTTATATGACCGTACAATGTCTGTGTCTCACATGATCACAGCTGCTTTTATACACATTATAGTTACACCGTTTTGCACAGTATTTTAGTTTAATACCTTCTGTGTTTTGTCATGTCAAGTGGATTTTCAGCTCAATATCACACACACAATTTGCCTTAGAGGCTTTTAAGTCTGCAGGTGACTCCCTCTGTCGATAAACCTTTAATGCAGAAAAGGAAAAATGTCAGGGCAGACAGACATTTATTAGGAAAATTATATATTAGTTTATAAATCATATTTGAATAATTCTTCTTCAAATATCAAGCCCAATGGATTAAGATTGTGTTGTTTATTTCACAAAATAATAAACATATTTCACGGTAGGTTTAGGCAACAAGAACACTTTGTTATTGTCAGATTGTAAAATAATCACAAAATTTGGTCAATGGCATTCATGTACAGAGACAGGGTTTCTCCATCAGGAGGTTGTGCTGGTTGTCATGGGGTTAATAGACAGTTTGTGATCATGTCCACATACCTATCGATTAGTTTTGTAACTGTGCCACAACCTGCCGTGATACTGGGCTGGCTAAAAAATGAGAATTTTCACAACACAGGGTACCCATGTGTGTTTAAAGTGATGCCAAGGAGATCCTGACAAAGATGCAGTTTGTGACAAGTTGGGAGTCAGAATTTGTCACAACAAAACAGAAAATAAGTACATGAACATAAATGCACAAACACTTTTAAATAAGTAAACGCTTTTGGAGATTAAAGATCAAAACTTGGACGTAAAGTAAGATGAATAACTAAAATGACTAAATACGCCATACATCCTTTATGAATTGAGACCAAATCAACACAAGAAAAAGAAAGAGGAAATAATAAATAAAAATCTTTAATCCACTTATAAAACAGACAATAATATTAACAATGTCAGATGTTTCATTTAAGGAGATTTTCTGCATAAAAATAAACTTGGAGAAGTTGAATAAGGATTCTTAAGATTTTATATACGAAGGTTTAGCTTTAACTTCGATGTGAATGAACATGAATCGATAAGGAGGAAAACAGATATATTCTTATTCTTATATTCTATATATTCTACTTATTATCTTAAATATTTGAATTTAAAGTCGAAAATCTTATTTTTTGTATTTTTTAATAGAAATACTAAAAAACACACCTCTCTTCAACGAGCATGTTGTATTTGAAAAAGGAAAAAAAGGCAGAAGTCAGGAAATCAGCGGCGGTCACGTGACGCAGGAGGGGCGGGGCTCTGCGTCTGCGCCGGCCAGTAGCAGCGCAGCGTCTGTCCATGTCCCAGCAGCTCCATGGGAAAAAAAAAAAAAACACCCGAGAGAGGAGACGAATAACGGTACACTCCAATATTTATGGAGCCGAGCACCGCAAATAACCGCACCGCATCCGTGTCTCCTCTCGTGATGCGTCTGTGATTGTAAAATCCTGGGAAACGGACGCAGCGAGCGGCGTTTTGAGGCTGACGATTCAAGAGGTCCACCATTGTCTGCATAGAAATAAGAATGGCCTGGATGTGGAAGGTAAGTGGGGGTTTCTGTCTCTCATACACCACAGTCCAAAAAAAAGGGGGTAAATGGGGTAAAAAAAACACACGCGAGGAGCCAGCTGACGTGGTTGTCTGTACGTCCGCGTGCGTTTTTAGCAGATGTTGGGTGAAATGTGAGCTGTTGTGGTTGTGGTGGTGATGATCTGTGGAGGTAATTAACCCTCCTCTGGTTTCTGTCTCATCGCCCGTTTTTTTATTTTTTGGACTCGTGAACACTGAGGAAAAGAAAAAAGGCCTCGTGTTTTCGTGTGTGTGAGTGTGTGTTTTTTGTGAATTGAGTCCATGTTGGTGTTTTGCGTGTGTTGCTCGTTGAAAAAAGCAAGCACATGCAGGCCAGTCAGCTGTGTCCACTGCTGGCTCCTTCATGACATGTTCAGGTGCCAATGTGATGTGAGGGAATTTAAAGGGTTCCCTCACAGGTGAGGAGAAAGTTTACAAAAAGTTCCATAGTGACTCTGACTCTGTTTTTTTCTGTTTATTTCCAGTTTGATTTGGTCTTTTAAAATGTTGAAATGTTAGATATATAGGTGTAGGTGGGCATGTGTGACAATAAACACTTGATTTGTCTCAGTTAAGGCTGTGACTGACATTTATTTTGAATTTTTCTTGATGAAATGTCAGAAAACAGCGTAATGTTTTCAAGTTCATTAGAGTTCAAGGTGACATCTTAGGTTTGTTATGTCTGAAACAAACTAAAGATGTTACGATAATGATATTTCATGTATTCTTCAAGCCAAATCCCAGTTTTGAGACTTGTCAGCCTGTCGGGGGCAAATAAGCATCTTTAATTAACATAGTAAAGACTGTCGTAGTTGCCCCAAAGGTTTACATTTGCAGCCTTTAAAACCATGTGCCGAGTCCCTGCTGAGGGTGTTGTCTTCAACTTTTGCAAAACATTAGGTAAGCTTCAGTCATCAGCAAAATAAAAAAAAAAACAGAAAAATGTGGCCAATGTCTGAAAAAATATGGAATTCCCCTTTAAGCTTTCTTTTTTAACACAAATGAACTTTACATTTAAGAACAATGCAAGCAGGTGATAAGGAGATGATGTATCTTTTCATAAAGTAAATGAAATTGACGCTCTCTTCATCCTGCTGCTGTTTGCAAACACTTATTGCAGTTTTGTGTTGTATATCAAGCATAATTTTTCTACTTTCAGAAAAGCCCCCGTGTTTATTTTTCCCAATGTCACAGTCAACATAAAGATTTGTTTTTGTCAGACTGTGTATTTTATCTTTATTTTTTCTTGCATAAGTTGTGTTTTCAGTCTGGTTTCTGTCAATCCTCCAAACACCCACAGGAAGAAACAAGAGTGTCTGTCAGCAACATGTCACTGTTTTTTTTTGTTGTTGTTGTTGTTTTTTCTTAGACAGGAGATAATTTCACTTCAGATTAGTCACTTACATTGAAACAAAAGAGGAAAATATAATTACATGGTACCAATAGCAGAGTGATTGAAGGCAATGTAAATCAGGAGTGGACGCAAGTAATTGAGCTGTAGCTTTGAAGGAAATTACAGCAGTGTTCTTGTTTCCTGTCGGTTGAGTTGAAAATTTGAACATTAGTCGGATGCTATGTACATAACTCTTATTTATTTTTTGAGTCAGGTGCTAAATTCTCTATTTATACAGTGAACTTGTTGCTTGTACTAAGATATGAGACATTTACATGCACATGCAGACAACACAAATGTTCATATTGCTTTTGTATTGTATGATTCTTAGCATAAAGGATGGACAGATGGATGGAGTTACGATGGATGTTTTTTAGCTTATCCCTTCTCTATTTTCTGGTCTGTTCCAGTTTTCTTATTTTAATTTTGGTAGTTTGAAAGCTACAATTCCTGGTTCTGTTTCTACTTATCATCAAACAATGATCAGTAAAAATGATGCATCCGTCTGTGAGTCGTTAAAACTTAAACCAGAAAGTAACTTTTTCTTATAAAGCCTGTTAACTGTGAAGGACTGAAGTAATAAAACCAAGAACTTTTTGCCAAGTGAAGCAAAGTTCAGTGCTGCAGAACTTTAAACTGTCTTCTTCCTGTCCATTAGTCAAGTCAGATTCATCTTATGATGCACTGCGGTTTATAATGGAGGTGGTATTGTACTGTATATGCATTTGCAGAGACACTGTAACACAGCCCCTAATTGAACCTACTTAGTCTCACAGCATGCACAGTGTGTGTCAGATGGTGTGTTTAGGTGCATGGGAGCTTTCATTTCTTAACCTAACAGCCTGCCCTTGTATGGGTTCAGGACAGTGGGATCTGTTTGACTCACAGTGTGCTGCTCAGTTCATGTTTATAGTTGGTGAGGGAGGCCTGCAGAGAGAGCTCTGACATTCAGGGGTCTCCCTTTTGTTACCTTGTGTTTTAATTGGAGGGAGTTCATCCGTGAAGAACTGTGCTTTGATCAGGGGGGGAAAAAAAGGCTTTTACTGTCGTCCTCCATCATTACAGCGGAGGATGAACTTCCCAAAATGGAGATGCTGCTGCTGCTGCTGCTTCTAACTTCAGTGTGCAGAACGAGGCCTGATGGGTTCATGTGGGTACACGCACACAAACAGAGAGCAAACACACACACACAAAGGAGATTTTCTGAATGAATGAATGAATGAATGCACGAACACAGTCATTTGTTTGTGTTTGGAGGTGTTGGAACGGCAGCAGCGAGCGTCCCAGTTCTGAGGAGTTGAAGGGATGAATGGTCGTCTCTGAGTGCTTCTGGTCCCGTGTGAAGACGGGCTGATGAAAACTGCCCCGTCACAGTTTCAGACAAAACGCAGGGCATCAGCAGCATGTTGAATGAGGACGAGACTGCTTTATATTCAAAGGTTTATCAAATCGGTGCTCAGATTTCCCTTTGTGCCTTTGTTTCGAGTGATAAGTTTACATGAGGTATTTGGGAATTATTTGTTTTAAAGTTTGCAGTCTGGCTGCACAGAATCTCAAGGGAAAAACTCATATTTAAACAAAAAGAAGATAAAGCATTGACTCAAAACTGAAAAGACTCCTCAAGGCAACAAGGAAACTTGAAGTTAAAATGCTTTTTTTTTAATTTCCTTTTCTTTGCAAGAAGTTAAGTTTTGCTTAACTTTTGTTCCACTAAATCATATGATAAATATGAATCAGTATAGAATAAAGATCCATCATCCATCAAAAAAACATCAGGAGCCCAAAGCCATAATTGCAAGTTTAATGTAAAATGTAAAATTTAATATCTGGTATTTATACTGACAGTAAAAGCGAACTGAAAAGTTTTATTTTTTAAGAGTAACTGGTAAAACTTGTGTTTGTTGAAAATAAGAAATATAAGTGTTATTTATCTTTCTGTCATGATACACACCCTACAAGTGTGTAATTGTCTGGTTACAACTGATTATTTCAGCACTGTACTTTGTGAAATGTGACATTAAAATAGTCATAATAACACTTAAAATCCTAAATTCCTGTTTGCAAAGCTGGACTGATTATTGGCTTGTATTTGGTTACTGCATGTCTGATGTACAGTTTTTTAACATTTTTCAGTCATTTTTTTGAAAAACAAATAGCAGCAGAGAGACAGACAGCTAGAACAAGAGAGCTAAAGGCTAAATAAAAGCTAGCTGGGTAGATATCCTGGTCTGGTCCTTATCATTTATGTACAGAATTGAATCTCACTGTACAAAAATGAAGCTAAAACATTTGTGATATTTACGATAAAGGTCCTGCCATTTTGGCCTGTTGATGTTCATGTTGTTGAGCTGAGCATGGAGCCGCAGTTTTAAAGTAGATTTAGTTAGATGCTGAACTAAAGTCTGTAATTTATACAAGCTTTGGAGGCTTTCATGTTTCTTTTGCAACATGAGGTCTGTCAGCAAACATCCAACTAAGATTTTTAAAGGTTTTACATGTCAAACTAGTCGAACTCAAACTTTCAAACCTGTTTACTTATCAAGTTATGTGTGTGTAGAAGGAAGCTCGGTGGGGTAAAAGTTAAATAACGTGTGGTGGAGTTTGTTTTTAGCCCAACATTAGCCTTTTTCCTTGGAAGGGTTATCTTGTTTAATTATTTAGTTTCCTAAATCTTGTTTTTTACAGAGCTAATTTTGGGCAATAATCCCAAAGCCCACGGAAAGAATTTTTTTGGCTCTGCCAACTTTTAGCATACAAGAATACGTAATCCCTGAAGCATACGGAGAACACGGACTCAGTTTCCATAAATAGATCCAGAAATGTTTCATAATGGAAAAATAAGCACATTAACTGAGGCATCATCATCATCATATGTATTTCCTAATATGATGTGTGAGAAGAACTTGAGTTTAAGTTTGACTTGAACTTAACTCTTTTCCCGACTGAAAACCCTAAAAGAAAGTCTGTCCAAAACCTTCTTGAGCCAACTGGGTACCATTTAAGCGTGTGGCTTCTTTATCATGGTAATGTAACCTACATCTGTTGTGCAAACACACACATACACACACACACACGCACACACACACACACACACAGTAGGTTGTGCTTATTCACAGTGGTAACCATGGGTGATAACCTCCCTCTAGATCTGCCATTAATCCACGCTGCAGCAGTCGTAGTAGTAGTAAGTGGGACAGCCGGCTGAGCCTCCACTCACACAAGAAATCTTATCAACATCTGGAGAGACTTAAGGCTTTACTCCGGTCTTGTGTCGTGTTGTTCAGGTAGTTTCTAATCCCGGGTGGTTTAACCGTGTGCTCGAACTCTGCTGTCGGCCGCTGGTCATTTTCAAGGCTGTTATCTTTTTTTCTTTTTTTTTTTTTTGTTGGAGTGTCTCTTCCCTCTTCACCCCTATTTGGACGAAATACAAAGAAAAGACATCCAGAGTTTAATGAAAGAGGTGACATGGCAGTCTACAAATTAAGTTCCACTCTGTAATTGCCATCACGGTCAGCAGCATAAAATTACACGTCACTCACAAAGAACCTCTGGGCCATAACCCCTATTATTACTGTACGAACATTCACAAGGGAGCTTTATGAGGCTTAAATGTCAAGCCGGAGGTTTCAGGCTTTAATTACCCTAAAAGAATTAAGTGCAGTTATTAATCTGCCTTTTGTTCTTCCCGACATGAGAAGAAAAGTGCTAACGCATTGTAATCAATACAGCGAAACATTAAGCTGCATTTTCATTTAGAAAGTCGACCTTGTTGATTTTAATGGAGTCCAGATTGTCAAAAGAGCAGCAAAGCTTTTTCCCTGAGTTATTCTTGGAGAACTTGACCTCTCATTTTTCTTTTGTTGAGTAAAACACATTTAAGTCAAATTGTGGTACTTTTTGTATACTTAAGTAATTGCTCAAGTCTGCAGTCTTTCTCCCAAAGAAAATATATTTTTAATCACAGAGATTTAACAAAACAAAGGTATTTTTTTTCATCAGTAGCAGTTTTTCAAATTTGACAAATTATCTAAAGATTATCTTCTAGGAAAGGTTTTCTTTCAGCTTTTATTTTCGATTTCCAAAAACAACTCAATGCCTCCATACAACCCTTGTTTTGGTTTGAAAGCATTGATTACAGTATCAATGAACTTGGAAACCAAATAATAATGTAAATTTTGTCTTTTTTTAATACAGAGGCAAGGTTGCAACTGAGGATTATTTAAAATATGTTTATATAAAATATGATCCAATATCTGCGGGGCCTCCTCCCAAGACAAAGCAGTTATAGTTAATGGATAAATGGACTTATTAGAGTATGATATTTAAAAATAATAGAGCCCAATATTATCATCAATGTGCTTGTTTTGTCTAACCAACAGTCCAAACTTGAAGTTATTTAATAAGTGTCACTTACGACGAGAAGAAGCAGCGAATCCTCACATTTATTTTTTATATCAGCATTGCATTTTAAAGTATTTTTTAAATAAATCTGCTCCTAATGATCTTAAGACACCTTTTTGGATCCAAACAGCCTGATTTAATGTTTATTGGCTGGCCGCCAGAGTTGGGGAGTAACGGATTACATGTAACGACGTTACGTATTTAAAATACAAAATAAGAGTAACTGTATTCCGTTATAGTTACAATTGAAATTGGTGTACTTTGAATACAGTTACTTTCTTTAAAAAC
>JAQNCA010000004.1:19564484-19621357 GCA_029783725.1 Acanthurus tractus | reverse complement strand
TTACAGATTACATTTTAGGACATGTAATCAGTAATCTGTAGGGGAATACATTTTAAAAGTAACCCTCCCAACACTGCTGGCCGCAGTGTTTGTTTTGAAGTCCACCTGTCGTATCTGTCTGCAGCAGAGTGCGCGATCTCTTGGACACCAAGTTCTTCAGAGATTAAAAGGTCACACACAGTTTTTGGGATTAAGACTGGCCTCTTAACACTTCGCTCATGTGAGTTGTGACCTCGCATTTAAAGGTAACGACTGAGCGCCATCGGTTCAATCTGTGAACGGCAGATCGTTGGTGGTCGGATGGGATCATCCGGCTCCTGATGGCTTCCTGGACGAAATGCTGCAGTTTTGGGTCAGAACAGGACGTGAGAGGTGATCGGCCAAACTACCGCTGTGAGGAAATGACACAAACCGGTTGGACTTCACATTGTGTATGTGTGTGTGTGTGTGTGCGTGCGTGTGAACATGAGTAATGTTTGCTTCAGTGTTTGTGAGATGTGACATAATGTGAACAGCCTGGCTTTTGCTGCCTGTTGGTGCTGAGATATCTGTGTTTTGTTTGCAATACAGATGATGAGGAATTGATTTTAACTTAAGAAGGAAACTAAACTGTTTGTTAACAGGGCGAGAAAATAGAAACTGTAAAAACTTATGGAGTCGCAGCTGATGAGGAAGTCTGGCTGATTAATCTGAGTTATTTTCTCGTTTGCTGAATGAATTGTTTACACTTTAAATATCTTAAAAATGACAAGTAATTCTTAATATAATTTCTCATAGCCCAGAGCTTTTTTTTTTAAAATGTCTTGTGTTTTCTAGCCAACAGTCCATCACTCATTGGGCAGCATGAACTCAGGTTGAAGCCTTGTTTCTGATCTCTCCTGTTTGATTTTGTATCGCCTCTGGTCTGCCAATCAAATCAATGTGCTTTGCTCGAGGCAACCTGAGTCTGACATCAGGTGGTCGTGATTTCAGACAAGAACACTTCAGTGCTGGAAATGTAAAAATATTGTCCTTTTGAAACCAGATAAAGAGCTCAAACATGACTGATTAGTATAATACTTGATAATCAGCAGTGAAAATGAATTACAAATGAAGATGCTTGATTTCAGAGCTAAAGGAACATCAACCGGAAGTTAAAGTAACTGCAACCAGTCTCATAAAACAACAAAATCCACTTTAGACATTTGAAAGAAAAGTTGTTAAAAGTAATCAAAGTTTAATAAATAACATAACTTATAGGAAGTAATGAAGATATTTACATGAGTTATTACACTTTTAACAGGGTAACTAGTAGTCATAGTCTGTCAATTAATTAATTAATTATAAATTGTAAAAATAAAATAAAATATGATATTAAATTATTACTATAATTAAAATTACAATTATATATTAGTGTATACAATTGTAGTAAAGTAGTTCATATATAGATTAGATTGTTAATAGATTTCTGTTGATTTGTCAGTGAGTTGCCTCATTTGCAGTAATCCTGTTAAGTTGTAGCAGGATCAGGAATCAAAGATTTTTCTCACAAAGCAAGAAAACAGGATCTTTTTCAAGTGTTATGGTGCAATATTATATCTACAAATGACAAACTGGTGACATTTAAATCAAATGAGACTGACTTTCCTGTGTTTTCCTCCCTGTAACACATTCATATTCTTAATTGCACATTTCTGGGATGTTTTATTAACTTAAATGAAGTAGTCACACAGTCCTACAACAGTCCTAGCCAGTTGGACTCATTTGAGGGAGTTGCATCATTGCTGGGTAACATTTGGCAAGTCCTCCCCTGCACATTGTACTCTTGGCAAAGCTGAACTGCCCATTGGCACAGAGGGAGTGATCCAAAGTCCCAGAAGAGACAGATCAGCAGAGGCCATGTTTGATAAAGAGTTATCCTCTCTGTAGACTTGGATGCAGCTTAGAAATCCTGGCCAAATAACACAAAAAAGAAGCCTCACAGAGTCAAAAGTGGCAGCTTGAGGTATTACACTAAGTGGCATGACTGTAAGTAAGCTTACAGGAGGTGTTTGCCTCGCTGAAGCAAAACGCTGAATCCTATTTAGCTGCTTGTTTGTACCTGACCCTGACCTTTCAGCTGCATGTGGGAAGCGGACGAGTATTAATTTAGGATCAAAGTTTTTGTGAAATCCTGTCGTTAGGAATCAGTCTTGCATCCTTGTTGCTTACAAAATGAATCCTTTCCCTACAAATTCAAAACCCCAAACCAGCTCAGCTCTGTTTGATCCAATGCTGGTTGTGTCGGAGGACCGTGCTGCTACAATCCTCGTATGTGTTTTCTCAGCAGCTTTTTTTTTTTTCCCAGACAGTGAGGTGGCGAGATCAGACTTGGCTGCTACCCTGAGTAACGGCTCGGTTTGTGCAGCTCGCCTCGGGCTTCCTGTTCTCCGCCCTTGAACCAGAGCCTCTGAGCAAGCAGAAAATCCCTGTAATTGCATTAGCGTTGTCCAACTGTGTGCTCGGTGCCACGCCCGCTCCCTCTCCAGACCAGCTTTTTTAGCCTGATTTGTTGCCTTGACATGTTAGGATTTATATTTTCACCCTGTTGCAGGATTGCGAACAAATCAGATATCCTTGACGAACATCCTGGCTTTGATTCAGTCTCCTCTATTCTCTCTCTCTCTATCATGATGAGCTCTGAAGTCTGCGATGAGCTCAGCTGGATCCAGGTCTGGTCATTGTAAAAGCCCCCCCCCCACATCCTGAGGGCTCTTGACCAGGCCAGCTAATAAAAGGTTTCAGTGCCACTGTTATTATCCACAGTGGAGGCCCGGCGGTGCTTTGGGCGCCAGCACCGGTAGACTGATTGCCTCTGTGAACTGATGAGGTTGACAGACCCAAATAGAGCCCAGCGGTTAAGTGAGGGCATTAAATAAAGTGCAGTCAGTTTTTTTTTTTCAGGAAATGTAGAAATCCCCGTCTGCTCTTCTGTGCACTGGAACTTCTTCTTGTTATGGTTGTGAAGAAATAAAATAAAGGAAAACGGGCAGCGGATGGAAATGCCACAGTGCACTCGAGGTATTGTTGCATCTGCTCGCTGTGCCTGCTGTTGTTTTGTGAGCAAACCTGTGCCGCTTGTTTGTCGAATCACGCTGTTGTGTTTGAGGGGTTTACTGGCGGGTTGGTTTTTTTTTTGGCGACTGTGTTTGTTTTGTCTGTCCAGATTTTTGTTTTGTTTGTTTGTTTGTTTTTTGGCTTCTTATTGATCTCCCTGACGACTGCAGGTGTTTGTTTTCTGTGATTCGACTCCCCACCTCCCGAGTCTTAACTCAGACACACTCATTGAACGCCACACACACACACACACACACACACACCACCGAGGCTTTGGCAGAACACACTCTGCAAAAGAGCATTGGTATTTTCCATCATGAGCACCTGCTTGTGGCACGCAGCGGTGCAGTTTGGTGGCCTTTAAATCACCTGGTGTGTTTTTTTTATTATGTGCAAGTTTCTTTGTGCTTTTGTTAGAACTTTCAGAGAACCTTCGGAATCTAAGAGGATTATTAAAAACTAAAAGCTGTTATATTTTTGCAAATCATGTGAATGTTACTTGTGGTCAGAAAGCCTTGGAAAATGTCCGCCGCTGTGATCCTTCAGATCTGACAGATTTTCTCCCCCTCAACACAAACTCAAACCATAGATTTTCAGAGTGAGACATGACTCAAAACGTCTCAGATTCAACACATCTTTTATCCAATCCAACATATCCTGTTTGCTCTGCGGCTCAGGAAGATAAGAGCAAATTCCTCCATGTGCGTCTTTTCTGTCTGTTATCTTATCCTGATGGACATTCAAAGAAGATTTCTGCACTGGGATTCATCTTTAAGCTGTAGTCTAGTATGATGTGTTACTCACTTTTTTTCTTTGTTTTATCAGTTAGTTTGCTGCTTTTTCTGAATTAGTCAATCAATCGTTTGTCTATGAAACATTAAATATAGTGAAAACAAAAGTCCCTGTTTCTCTGATCGTTACCATCAATCTAAAACCCAAAGAGATTCGATTTGATGTTAAAAACTAAAAAGAAAAGCCATGAAATACTCACACTGTGCAGCATTTTTGCCCTAAAAAAACAACAAATGAACAGATATTTAAATGAGTGCCAGTTAAAACGGCAGTTCACAGATGTTTCACATCATGCAGATCACAGCACTCAACATGGGGATCAGTATTTAGTCCATGACAACAGTTGAATAATTCACTTTGTGGCTTTGAAGGTGGAAAAATCAATCCTGGTCAGCTTGATTTTAGAGATGTAGACATTTTAATCAAACTTTGTGTTGCAGCTGTTTTAGGGCCAATCAGATGTCTTTTTTGTCCTTTTACATTTAGAGCTTCTTTTGGTTATTGTTTCACTATTTCATGTAACTCCTAGTTTAATTTCTGCTGTTTAGACCTCCTCATGCTCATGTTACAGCTCCACGTCATCGTTGGTCCAATCAGAGAAATCTTTGTTCTCACTTTTAGCTGTTGCTTTCATTCCTTCATAGTCTTTCCTGCAACATAGAAACCACCTGTCTGCCTCCTGTTTATACCGAAATAGTCATAAAATACTCGTCTGAATGAGGATTTTCGTGTTGGAACACTGTCTTAAACGAAAGTTTGGTGATGTGGATGTAGCTGCTGGCAAATGAACTATCTACACTGTAAAAAGTTAAATCTGTATCAGCCGATGTCATAATCGGATATGTTTAAACTCCTTACATTGATTATTTACTTACACATCATGAACGATAACTTAAAATCTGTCATAAAGTCCTTCACACCGCAACTGAAACGTTTTGAACATTTGAACGGTCTAACTGCCTGCCATTATATGGTTTTAAACTGTCTTTGTGCTATTTTGCTGCTCATAAATACAATTGTTGTAATATGATTGTCCTCTAGAGGTAATACAAAGCATTATTTCTTCTCACAGTTTTGTCTCAGCATGCTACACCAACAAAATGCAATGTGAGAAATGGAGGATACAACATTTTTGGAGTTAGATTCATTTTAGAGACTAAAAGTGAGCATAAATCAGCCTCTGGTGCTTCGACTTTTGACTTTTTCCCACCAGATTCACAGAGTGCTGGAACTAATGCTTGTTTTCATTATAGAATAAACTGTTGATAATTCTTTTCGGCTGATTAATGGCTTGGCCAATGAAATGTTAGAAATTTCCCCAAATAAATTTCTTAAAGTCCAAGGTAACATCTTTAAATATTTAGTCCACCCAACAGCTCAAAATCCAGAAATATTCGATTCACCATCACATGAGAGACAGTCGTGAAGTGTTAGAACTGTAGTTAAGTATAAGAATTTAAATGTTTTTACACTCCTTGGTCCTTCTTCTTTCTCCTCTGCTGGATGAAAAGACTGAGCTGACGATTGTTGTAAAAGCATCTCTCCAAACTTAAGCTGGATGCAAACAACCTTGCCAGCTGGAACGAATCATTTGTAACATCAAGGTATCATCGTCATCAACCCTCCGAGGGCCGAGGCTCCAAACATGACAAATTCCTTTTTATTGCTGAGCCACTTGAAAATTCAGTGCTCATTGCTGCTTTCTGTCTCCGGCAGCCTTGAGGAGAAGTTTCCTTGTCAGGCGCATTTCTTTAACAAATAACACCTTTAGGGAAAATGTCTGCCGAGGCCGGACGTCTGTTTGTCAAGTGGAGACGGAAATTGGCAACGCTGTTTGTTTGTAGATGATGTGCTGCCTCTGTTTCCTGTCTAATCCGTTCAGATTTTCACATATAATACGTCGGTGACATGTACATTCTAATTCCTGTGTGTGAAAAGTCCTGCTGTGTGTAATCACTATCAATGAGAGGCCCTATTATGGACTTATGGTGGGATGCTATTGAGTTTCGGGGAAAATATCAGTTGCTAAATGTCAGTAATCCTGCTCTGGCATTTGGCAAATTGAAATGGATTTTTCTCCGGTCGATGTTTTTCTCAACAGCCACATTCCCCCCTGCCTTTGCCCTTCAAACACAAAGAGACGCTCAGCATACAGTAATTGCTATTCAGCTGTAAAGTACTCCATAGTAATTCAATACTGGATGTGTGGTATTTGCTGTCTCGAGCATTTGTTGCATTTTATTGTGAGTTTGCACTCGAGTGTCTCTTGCACATCGAGTGTCTTCAGTCCCGCCTTAAAGCTCGGATCTGTGGCAAACAGGAAGCAGCAGATTCATGAATACAAGTACAGTATTTTTGTCCCGGCTGGCTGTTCGATCTGTTGTGCCTGTTGGCCATCTGCAACTGTAAGCACTTAAAAACTCAGATGTTACAGTAAAATAAAGCTAAAATTGTCATAAATGAGCAGATGGGGTCATTTCTGTGATTGGCCGAACATTCTGGCTCGATGTTCCTTTAAAAATAACCCTGAACAGTAGAAGTTATAGATATTATGGGGCAGGGAACATCCTTAATCTCCATTTGACAATAAAAGGCAAGTGAGTGGAGCAGGTGGTGTGTTCATGGAGCTGCTGTATCTTTATAGCCAGGCTGTCTTTCTCGCTGCATTTATTCATTCAATTTATTGTTTGATTTATAGTTTATTGGTTTTGACAAAGTTTAGCAACTGTAGGTGACGTAAAGAAAGTAAGAAAAAAGGGATTTAAAAATTAGAAGACAGTTGCCACCACACATTACAGAAAGGGAAGACAGTGAAGGTTCTGCACAATGTCAGACTGTATTTTCATTTTCAAAGTTAAAAACAGCAGCTTATATTGTGTTAATTGTAATTTGGCCACATTAATTTAAGTAATCTATCCCAAAGTCAGTGTATGTAGAGAGATGTGTGCAATAAATGACACTCTCTCTTCTCAGACTAGAGATGGATGATATTTTCTTGAAAAAATATCTAGGTGAGGGCTTCAGCTCCACATTTTTCAAATTAGATCAGTCTTTATTATCTGTATTGTCTATAAAATATCAGAAAATAGTGAAAAATGCCAGTTTTAATTTCCCAGGTGGAGTCTTTTTCATGGTTTGGGGTTTTAGTTTAGTCATTGCTTGTTTTATTGCGCAGTTCCTTTCCTCATGTGTAATCGTTTGTGTTGCTTTCCATCTTTGTTCCCTTTCCTGCTTCTTTGATTATCGATCAGTATCACCTGTGTCTTATCAGCCCTCCATCCCCTGTGTGTTTAGCTCTGTTTCTTCCTCCTTATTTATCAGTTTGCATGTGACTGGTTTCATTCAAGTCTTTGCCTGCTTTTGTTCCTGCATCCCTTGTCCTCACTTTTCTCTTACTCGTGCCCTTTAATGCTCCTGAAGTTTCTCTCATCTTTGAAATGAACTCCTTACAGCAGCAGCAGCACTGTTAATTCTGCTTTTAGGTTCATGTTGCTGCTGTGTAATAAGTCAAGATTTTCTCAATATCTTCTTATAATAAATAAGAGTAATCTGTTATGGCACAACCCTACCTAAGGTTGTCACTTTGTATAAAAAAGTCTTTGCAAAAAAGACACAAACAAACTATCTTTTATCATGGAACTTTTACATTTCAATGCAAAACCAGTCTTTGCATTTGAATGTGCACTGATAGCATTAAGCCACTTGGGGGCAGTAGAAACAGGTTGTGAAGTAATCACTAACTTTGTCTGTCTGCTGGCCAGGTAGTGTTGTGTGGGTTTTGAGAGCATTATAGCTGGAATTGCACAACCTGATATAAGCTTTTTTTTTTTTTTGAACCAAAACAGTTTAAAAAAAAGCAGCTGTAAAACCAAAACAAGAGCTGAAAGACAATAAAATGCTGAACAGGGCTCAGGTGATGACTATCTGTAGATGTGTCACTAAAAGAAACTTATTAATATAAAAAAAAAACTGATTAATAACATTAAAACTGGTTTTAGGATCCAAAATGTTTAATTTATTGTACTGAGATGGTGTCAGATAAGAGCAACTTGAAAAATATCCCTTCTTTAACATCTATGAAACAGAGCTACATGTCATCAAGGTTTGAGGTTTATCAGATAAAACAAGAACAGGCATTTAAACTACTGTGAGGAAGAAATAGACATTAATGTCATTCTCTGCACACAGGGGTCTGAAAAGCAGCACAGTAACCTGCAATCAGTCATGAAATCTCCATGTGATTTGTTTCTGACAGGTAGACTCATTCTGCTCACACACACACACACACACACACACTGACATGCAGGTTCTCATCAGTGTTTCAAAGTGCCACAAGAAGAAGCTTTTTTTCCTTTTTTCTACTTTGACAACCTCTTCACTTTCTCAAGAGTGCGAGCTGCAGCCTACGCAGCCGAGCGCTGAGCTTCACCAAACTGTTTCTGTGAACATATGGCAGTGGGTTTTTTTTTCCCCTCCTCCTAAAAGTTTGCTGAATCCAGATGGGGAAGTGAATATTGTAGAGTGTTTAATCCTTTATACTTGTGGGGATTATGTTCCATTTGATATCAGATATGCATTAGTCAAATGGGTTTTGACTGCTTTCCTGTCGCAGTCACGCACCCGAGTACACGTGTGCCGACACACACACGCATGCACACACACACACTTACATGCTGATGCTCTATTAAGACTGGGATTTGCAGTATTGATGTTAATAGCTATAACAGAAGATGGGTAAGAAGGGTGTTTTTCCTTCTCATTGTTGCCCCCCTGCAGAGTCTAATCCTCATAAAAACAAACAGATTCTTTTTTTAGGAGGCCAGATTAAGTTTCTCTGTGATGTCTGTGGACTATAATGATGCAGTATCATGCCATCAGAGCAGATTAGTGTTCATTTGACCTGGATTGAAGGATTTTCTTTTCATATGTCACTGCTGATGAGGGTGATACAGCTGAAGTAGCATGCACACCACAAGCATCAGCATCAGGATATTTGTTTTTTTGCCACAGGAAGGAAACAGGATCCACTTTAGGAATGATTTAACTTTCATCTGCACGGCACAAAGCAATGATTTTAATGTGAAAACACAGAGAGAGGAGCTGTGTCTCACTTTTCCAAATGACATTTTATATTCTCATCACATTTGCCAGTTCCTTTGTTTGTGTAAACACTTCTCCTATGAGTTGATTCTTAAACTAAAATGTGTATTTTCTAAAAAGAAGAAATGGACGAATATTGTCTATTGTCATCCACTAATGCAAAACATTAGAAACATTCTGGTTAGCTTGACTCAACTTAAACTCGCAGACGGGGTTTAAATTTTTAAGCACAATTAATTAAAATATCATAATACTGATATCTATTTTGTTCTAGTTCACTTTCTGTCTCACCAAAAGGGTCTTTTCTGGAGCTGTCAATCAAACTATGTGATCTTCATCAGGTTGTGAGCATTTTACAAGCTGTTGATTTATAAAACTGGACTGGAAAGCCATTTTTCCTCTTTCAGCTAAATTGAAAGCCAAACAAATTAAGGTACTTTGTCATACTGATGCTATTATTATAAAAAAATCCAATTTGCAACATTGCCCATAAAAAGTTTAAATGCCATTAGATATGAAAGATTTATCTGCTGTGGTGTAAACACTGTGGCTAAATTGCTGACAGTTAACAAATTATGTTGAGCTGAAACTAACAATTATATTTTCATTATTCATTCATCAGTCAATTATTTTGATTAAATGATTGCTTGTTCAAAAAATGTCATAAAATGTCAAAAAAAAAAAATCCCTGTCACACAGAGCTCAGTGTGATGTCTTTCAAATATCTGTCTGACCCACAATAAAAATTTCAAATATATTCAGATTGCGATGGTTTAAAATAGAGAGAAGCAACGAATCGTCACATTTTGAGAAGCTGGAATGATTGATGATGAATGATTGGCCATTTTTTCATCTGCAACCACTGGATGATTTATTTCTGGTCAATTAACACTTAAATTTACATACAAAATTGTAATTTATGTAATTTACATTTGCATAAATTTATACACACACTCCTTACCTTGTAGTCACCCAGTAATTGTTACTGCATGAATTTAAAAAACAGCTGTACAACAGACCATCGCTGTGCAGGAAATCTGTTCTCTGTTTGCTAATATTTTGGACTGACACTCATGTCGTCAAGAGGAATATCGTGTGCAAAGCTTGTGGAGTTTTCATCCAATGTCTTTAAGGTTTAAAAGCTCTTATAAAACATTTGCAGATTTGATGCTTACAGCTGTAAAAAAATAAGTGGATAATAAGGGTGTTTTTCCATCTTCTTGTTGCGCCCTGCTGAGTTTCATCCTCATAAAAATAAACAGATTTTATAGACCGGATTACATTTGCAGAGTGCACAGTTTTCTGTCTAGTGTTTGTTGGAGCAACTTAGAAAATGAATAAAACTCCTGCTGTGGGAATCTGGCTGAGAAACACTGTAACTGAGTCAAAAAGGGAGTCGGAGTTTGGTTTTTCTTGCTCAGTCAGAATAGCTCATCCAAACCTTTATTTAAGATGTGAGGCTGCACCCTGAGCTGCTCTCTCCTCCCATCTGGGAGCCACATGACAGCTGTGTGAGGTGACTGCCCCCTCTGCTGGGCTCCACAGGGACCAGCAGCTTCTGAACCTTCTACTGTAGATGAGTGATGAACTTTACACCAGCTTGTTCGCCTTTTCTGCTGCAGCTTCAGTGTCAGTCACGCCCGTCTCAGCCTGAATTAATTTAGCATGTATAGAAAAATGCTTATTGCTGTTTCTTTGCATCAGCTGTTTCTTTGCATCAGTTCAACTAACAGTTTAACAGTTCAAAAAAAAAAAATCAGTTCACCTCTATTTTAGTTCATCACTTCTGTGAGAAGATAAGTGAAAAACTGGTGAAATGTAACATTTAGTGTTTTTATTTGAGGGTATTTAATAAGTAATGGATATAAATATTTTATGTTTTACTCAACAGTTGTCTGACATTTCTGTTCATTATTTGTTATGCAATTTTTTAATAGATTATAGTTCGTATAAAACATATGAGAAGCTGATTCCTTGGAGTTTTATTTTCAGATTGGAAATTTAAAGAAAGCTGAAAATATTTCATCCTGTTATCAATAGAAATGGTCTTGTGTAAAAATTATTTTTTTAAAAATCATTGTTTTTTATGTCTGTCCTTTGCTTTAAGATTGAGGTTATCACAGATTTATCAACAAAGCTCTACACAAAGATGATCCGGACATCTTGACCAACAAATATATATGTATAATTTTTACTTTTCTTTACAAGAGACATGTTTATGTAAAAACTTGTATTTGTATTGTGCGATTTGATGCCACCACCATTTTTGACTGCAAGACCCTTGTTGTAAACCCAGTTTCCAAAATTTGTTGTTGTAATTTTTGTGTTTATTATAAACAAAACTCAGCAAAGTCGTAACAATGTCATGTCCTGAAAACTTCTGTCTTGAAGTGGCAATCAAACTTTGCTTTAAATTTGCACAAAACACAAAAAGGCAGCATACTAAGCTAACATAACCTAAACCTGAGACAATATGTTGCTAACACATGGCTAAGATTCTCTGGCTAAAACTTGGTTGAAATGAGTTTAATTAGCTTATGCTAAAAGCCAAGCTCGTCAACAACTTTGCTTAGACAGTCAACAACTAGCTACATGGCTGACAGAGCGAACCAGCAGCCACAATAGCAACAATTACTTCAGGAAACTCCATAGATAACAGAGAGTTGAGGGAGAGCTGCTAGAAAACATAAGGGGGAAAAAACAGAAAATTTTCTCCATAAATTATGAGCCAATTTAAAAAAAAATCAATGGCAGTTTTTGGTGTGTGAGGATCCCCTTAAGACCATTAAGTTACATATAGCAGTGACAACAACTACAAGTACTGCAGTGATCAAACTACAGAAATTATTTACACTATTACAAGTCAATAGACCATCAGAATGATTAAGACGGTGCTATTTCAAGCTTAAAGGGCGACATAAAGTTGCTTCGGAATAAATTTTCCTAAAAAACTTCTGTAAATTTCTGTAAGATTTTCATTGCAAGACTAAAAGACTAAAATAGAAAGAGAGTAAAGATAAGCCCACATCATAAGTAAAAGCCCAAAAGACTTGAGTAAATAGCTCATGAATAAAATTAATCACATAGTCATAAACCTAATATACATGCAATAACATCTACAAATTGTATTAATTCTCTTGCACAGTTTTTTTCGGAGCTCCCATGGGTAAAATTTGGAGGGAAGGTGTGCGTGACTGCGTTACTAGCAAAGAGTCAACCTCCTCTTCTTCCTCCGGGGAAAAAACTAGTTTGTTATCTTGTTCTTGGACGACTTCTGAAGTGAGACCCTTTCTGAAAATATGACATGAAGTAAGTGATTTGTCAGGACCTCACTTTCAATCTCAGGAGGGGCTCTTTGTTTATGCTCTAGTCTCTTTTTCCTCGGAGGAGACGAACACTAAAGCTTATAAAAGAGAAAGAATAAGAGTGAGAGAAAGAGAAAGACTCTGTAAATATTTTCTCAAACGCCTTAATTGAAATTGGATTTTAACTGCTCGCTAGACCGTGGTGGTAGAAATCAGGTGCCAGGGCGGTAATGTTTTTGCATTGCAAATGTAATTTTCTTTTTTTTTTTCACCCATTGCCCAGGAGGCCCTCAAAAATAGCTACCAGATATGTTTTTTCATGCACCATTTTCTTCAGGTTGAGCCTCTCATTATTCCAATACCCACTGCGATTACCTTTTTGGATTGAAATACAGTGTGGTCGTGTTGTTTACTGAGCTGGAGCCTGAGTCTTTCTGGGAAATTGTGTCTTCTTTATGCCCTGATGGAGCTTGATGGAGCCTGATGGAGCTGAAATTTTGACTGGCTGTAACTTTTCATACCTGTATTGCCAAATTTGATGATTTTTAATTTGAAAATCTAATGAACTGGAGGATTAAGTGTTTATTTATAGGCAGAAAAAAATCTTACTTATGAAGCTAGATGAACTATTTCATATTCTGTTTGATTCGCTGGTAAATTCATCGTCGCAAAGCTGACGTCTGTTTTTTATGAGCTCATGAAGTGTTGACTTGTTAGAGATTTGTGGTTCTCGGAGGACAGCAACGCTACTGATTAAACAGTTTTGTAAAGAAGTTAAAATAACCTCAAATATCTAGAGCAGAGAAATATAACAAACACGTATTAAAACAGCAGCAAAAATATTCTGAAAACATCAAATTCAACATTAAAACACTGACAGAGAAAGTAAGAACTTTAACCCACAAAACCTGAAATACATTTTCTTCAACATACTACTTTGTATACTTTTACTTAAATGAAGTTTGGAATGTAGGACTTTAACTAATAATGGAGTATTTTCATGGTGTAGTTTAATATAACCCCAATAAAAGTTATAAGTTGTGACGCTTCACAAAACTATATAATGTAATAATTTACAGACAAACGCAGTTTACCTGTTACAGTTTCCTGAAAAGTTCCTGAGACCATGAAGTCCAGAAATATCCTCTATATAATCGTGTCGCACAAAGTGGTGAATGTCGCTTCGTCCTTGCTTGTGAATGACTGAACCTTTCAAGGATGCTTATTTTATATCAAAACATGTTACTATCATCTGATACTGATGAACCTGTTTCTCTGTGGAATGATACAAACAGGTGTTTTTGGAGTATTGCACAACTTTCCCAGTTGCTAATTAACAAGTCGATCACATACATTTAAAAGGCCTGTCAGTTTGCATTAACAGCTTTTTAATTTTTCTTGAATTGCATAAAGAAAATTGTTTTAATTACTGTGCATCCGTTATTGTATTAAGTTTCATTCTAGCACTGCTCACTTTACGGACATCTAACACTTAAGTGACGTCATTACCACAAGATGACGAGGAGGCCGTCAGTATCTCTCAGCTAATTTTGCCCTCCTATATGTAATCCGGTCACACAGGCTGACTGCAGGAGAGGCTGATGGGAAATTACAGCTCTCTCATGTCCTGATCCCCCACAGTCTGTGTGCAGCTTGAGATCAATACCCCCTCAGAATAGGTTTTAGCACCTTTCAAAAATAGCCCCCTCAAAGCTTTTAGGTGGGAGGGCGTTCGATGAAACTTTGCCGGGCTGCAACCATAAGTGGCCCTGCAGTTAACGGCCATCATTGTCTGATTAGATGGTTGCAAACAAGGTCGTTTGAGCCGCATATGGAGTCATATTCTTCAAGCAAAATGTTTTAACATTGACTGAAAGCTCTAATGTGGAAACTTTATAGCCATTCTGCTACCTCTCTGCCGATGTTAATGGTCCCCATTTCAACTGACGCTCCCCAACTCCCCCTACTGTACCGCTTCCGCCTTTCAGCTTCGCTGTCAAACGGCTCAACAGGCCGACTGCTGATCGCCCTGATGGATGAGCGAACAGGGAGAGGAGTCATGAGCCTCGCACTCAAGCTAGTGGAGGTTCAGCGCCCCGCTACGCCCACGCCGAGCAGTCCAATCGCCTCCAGACTTTGACACATCATTTCCCCTGTGATTTGTGGCCTGATTGAGGTTGAAGGAGACAAGGAAATTTTCTGGCCTCATGAGAACAGATGGATGTTGCAGCACTGCAGACTGAGCTGAGGGTTGTTTCCTTTTTTTCTTCTCCCCTTTTCCTGAAGAACCCTCTTGCTTTAAAAAGGGATTGGTTTCACGCTCCATAATGGACTGATGATGACTGGCTATTACAGCACATTTTCAGAAAACGACCTGCCATTTTTTTCCCCACCCTTTTTGGATGACAGAGAATAGACTGGCTGTCCTTTCAGGGAAAGTGACATCCATTATTTTGTGAAATACAGAATCGAGAATTTCCCATTTGTCCTCCTTGTGCTGTTTCATAAAAGATCAAAGTTGGGACCCCTCTGTTTGTGATCAAAGATGGGCAGTAATGCCATGAAATGACGCATGATGTAACATGCGTGCAATTGAGTAAATGCGATAGGCTTGTCAGGGCAGCAAATGGTCACCGTCTTTTTTCATCCGCTACCTCTCCCCACCCTCACACGTTTGATCTCGTCTCCGAGAAGTGAAGCCCCCGGCTCTTCCCTTGGGACGTTTGATGTGTTGGAGATCAGAGCTTGTGATGGTGGAGGCACTTTTTGCTGGTGGGGGTTTCACCATTACCGCATGCCACATCCAATCTTCTCACCATCTGATAACTTCAAAGAATCTTCGAACCACCACCTTCCGAAAAAAATCCAGAGTTTCCCACTGGTGTTGTCTGTTCGATGAGCAGCATGTTATTGAAGTTGCCTGGGGAAAAGAAAAAAAAAACCTCATTCTGCAGAAATCTATCATCACCTCAGGCCCAGAGACGTCGTAGCGCACCTCAAATTTTTTTTTCATCACTGTCTCACGTCTGATTCTTTCTCTCTTCTGGGCATTGATCTCCAGCTCTGCCAGTAGCTTCTCCTCTGTGAGCCCTTTCTATGTCCTCCATCCCTTATCCATTATTCATCACTCTCGGCTCTTTCTGCAAACCGATAATACCTCTTACCTTCAGATGATCAGTTTGCTGTTTGTGCAATGTATAAACAATGACACCCTGTTGCTTTTTTTGTTAGAGGTGCTAAACAGAAAACTAGATTTACATACTTAAAAACAGTGGACAAGATTTAATTATCAGACTTTGATACAACAAGAACAAGGCCCTAAAGCCATGCTAGTGGCTCTGTGAGGCTGCATGAGGCAAAGGTTTGCTTGTAGTTCAATGCAAACATCCTTTTTCCTAATCCTTTTGAAGGTTCTTGGGGTCTCCAGCAATTTCACTTCATCCATAAGTGATGCAATGACAGAATGTATGTCTGTTTTTGTCAAAAGTTCATTTACTTTCTGTAATAAAACAGCTAAAAGCAAACCTCTTTCTCACACAAGATTAACAAAACAAACAATAAACTATCAAAATGGTGGGTGGTAGAAGATGTGTTAAGGAGTCTTACAGTCTGAGGAATAAAGTTGCTTTGCAGTTTAATGATGAGACAGCAGATACTTTCTGTCTCTTGTCAGACGGCAGAAAGGTGGACATACTGTGGTCTTCTAGCATCCCTTTGTGTTGGAGAAGAAAATAATCTGCACCAACAATCAAACAGTAAATCATACTACAGCCTCCAACATCTAAGACTTTACAGAAAGATGTCAACCAAATGAGTCAGTTTACAGAATCATTATCGCTCTCTTTTATTTGTAAGCACCTCAAACAGTAATGAATGTAGTTGCATTGGTTCTTTGCATTTAATCCCTTTAGGCAGCAATGAAACAGCATCCAAACATGTTCTGTGGTTGTCAGCAAGAAAAACAAATTTTATAAGCATGTCTCAATGTTGTAGGAAAGTGGAAGAACATGAGGAAAACATGCACACACTTTTCCGGGAATTGTGTTGTTCGTCACTTCTGCTCGCCTCATTTATCCCATTGCATTTGTACCTTATACAGTTCGACTGGGTGATGGAGAAGCTGTTAGGGCATTTCAGACAATAGTTTTCTATCATCACAGTCATGAGCTACACATGCTGTGAATGTTTCCTTCAATCATTTCCTTTTTCTTGCCTGGTTATGTTGAATACTTGTTGATGTAATACAGTACAGTTGTATTTAAGACTTCATGGTTATTGTTGCACACAAAATTTTGATGTTGTCATACAATTTAAATAATTTGCACATTTATCATCCATATGGAGAGCATCTTCTGTTTTCTTTACTTCTCAACTTAAGCCATTAATCAACTGTGAATGAAGAAAAGTTACGATTTGTTGATTTTCATATTTATAAGTGCTTTTCCTCTCCGTTCACAGAGGAAGTCGTTGATTGCCACCAGTCTGATCGTGGTGGTGTCGCTCTTCGTGGTCGTAGTGAACTACGCGGAGAAACCCTACTTCCTCCTGCAGCCGGTATTCAATCAGACGTTCAGCAGCCACTGGATGTTCTCCAAGCAGCCATACAAGGCCTTCAAGCCTCACCTGGGCTATGTTAGCATCCCCAAACAAGAGGTGAGACACATACAAACACATACCAGCAGATGCAGTCAGAGAAAGAGTGAATTAATCTTATTAAAATTTCTGTTTTTCATCTGTCTAGAGATGACAAGTTCTTAAGACAGCAGTCTTAAGATGAAATCATAAGCTCTTGTATTTTACATTGAAGCTCTTCTCATTGTTATATTACAGTATGGGAGTCATGACTTACATCATACACAGGTAATTTTCTCTTTCATGGCGCCTTCACATCGTCTAACCTCTATTAAAGTTAACTTGCCATCACGCAGTTTCACCTTGATAATGAAGGCGCATTCAGAGGCAGTCATGCACACACAGCACCTCCTTCAGGACTTTTCTTAATTTATTATATCAGGTTTTCTGGGATGGATCTGAAAACGCCTGTTTGATGTCTCTCGCGTGCATTAATTCTTTGTAATCTCAAACACTCATGTCCATGATCCTATTCTTCTGCCTTCAAACAGCTCTGTGCTGCATATTCCCCTCACAATTTATGGAAATTGAAAAATCAAAGTCTTTTAATTCCCACCACATCAAAATGTAAAAACCAAGCTGTGTGTTTGCTGTTTAGGGAGGCAGCTGGCGAATGCTGAAATTGTGCTCATACCGGTGGATATTGGGTAGTCACGCAGGAAAATTGTATAATTTGCTTGCATGAGATGCATGCAACATTTCCGTCTGACATTTCTGTCTACTTTGGGTTGCAATGCATCTAGATTTGGAGTAGCGATGGATGCGACGGTCTTTTATGAGAAGTGGACGCTATATTTTCAGCAGGCTGATATTGGCAGATTAATGTGGAGCGTCATCGTCTGCCTCGGGAGAGTTTGCCTCCACACAACACGGGCCCAGAGGCAATCACATCTTACACCGATCTCTACGTCTGCACCTCCTTCTGCCTCCAGACAAGCCTGCTTAAATCACCGCCATCTCCCAATGGAGATTTATGCAAATCATAGCAAAGACTGGCAGCTTCTGCAGAATTAGGCCTCTATTCAACTCAAATTCCCCAACCTGTGAGCTCTCTATTGCAGATCAGAAAAAGGGCAGTGATTGGCCTGAGTTTCAAAGGTGTTCTGCACGTTCCTGGTATTTCCAGAGTCGTGGAGTTCTGGTCAAAGTGATACTCTTGTGCTGGATGTCTTCAGCGATTATGTCCGGAGTGAAATCCTGCTGTGTGAGCTGTCAGCCTCTGTTAAGCACAAACCAACACCTCAGGAAGCAGTAATATTTCTCCTGGACGGCAAGGCAATCTTACATGATCCACAGCAAGGTGTCACTGGAGATGTTATAAACCTCTTGCAAGCATGTATAATGCATAACCGGCTAGCATTGGAACGGTCTGCCTTATTCTCCTCATTTGATTGAGTCTGCCTGCAGGTGTGATAAATTGTTCCTGCTCTGCTTTTCAGGAGAAATAGAAAACATTTGTCTTGTGGCACTTTACATTCATGGCCCTGGTCTATCACTGACAAAGACAGGCACTCAATATTTTCATTTAGACCTGCAAATTTTAAATCCAGGCCCTTTGAGATGCACACAAAAGCCAACAAGAAGAGAAAAGCGCTTAATGAGAAGTCGTCTGGAGCTGGAACTCAAGGAATGTCTGTGCTGATAAAGACTTCAGTTAAGTGTTTTAATCAGTCCCTGAAAAACATCAGCAGAGTCTTTTGATCAAAGGCAACAAACTTTGAAAAAAGAAAGTTACCTAACTGTCACAAGCTGCAGCATGACTTTTAAAAGCAAGAGTTTGAAAAGAGATTAAGTTGATTGATGAGAAATTACAGATGTGCAACTCCACATCTGGCTGTAATGATGCAATATGGTCATGAAAAGGCTTAGAAAGTGTTTGAAACATCAAATTATTGCTCACTATGAAGTCAAACAAGTAGTATGACTGAAGTTAGATAACATGCAAAGTGAATGCAATAATAAGTTGTTTAAAACAGAGCCGGAGAGTTACATTAAGATACTTTGAATTTTTAATTACAATTTGTTTCAGTTATAACTTTTAGATTTCATTTTAAGTTAGTTAATTAATTTTTAAAGTGTGTTTGCTAATTTTAGTTAAGTTTGACTTTTTATTAAGTTGGTTTTTAGAAGAATTTGTTTTAAAGTAGTGTACGGGTTTTTATAAAACCAAAAAAACCTAAATGTATATGTTTACAGCTGATCAATACAATTTAACGTACGTAGCTTTTTCTTAAACCGAGACAAACTAATATAATTATTATTGTATAATAATTTATAGTGTTTTTTAATTAATAGTATTTTAAAAAATGTCAGGTAAAGTTCACATCCCAGTGCTTGATTCAAGGGATGACCGTGTTTCTAGCATTTAGCTGCTTTTTAAATAACCCACTCTATATTTTTACACATTCGTGCTTTAAAATCTGAGGCTTTGGGTAGATTTTGTTATCAGAAAGCGCCAAAATTATCAGGATTATAAAAGCGCACTCTGTTTGTGATTACTGCACGACACAGTGAAACAGCATCGTCACGAACGTTAAACTGAAACATGCAGCTGTGAGGAAGAAGAGGCCACAACATTTTAATGATTTAAAGGATGTAATGTTCAGGGATTTGCTGGGAGCTACATTCCAGTCTGATATAAATATAAATAAAACTGATGCAGTGAAGCTTTTAGTTGTTTGATGAGGCTTTACACACATCCTTAGTCCATGTAAATGCCATTAATGTTAATGGGAAGCTATTAATGTTCAATGGTGTTTTTATTTTAGAGACAGTAAGCTACTTTCAGTTTTAAAATAAACCTTAATAATGCAGGAGACTTCAAACTTTAAGTGCCTTCACAGCCTCCGTCTTGTAGTGTTTGTCACCGAGCGGCTCCACCTTGGCAGCTATGTGTTAAACGTCTTGCTCAGGGGCTCCTCGGCGGTAGCTTTCCATTTCCTTTCCTTTAGTCGGCCGGCGTTCCCCACAGAGTTCAGCCAATCTGTGTACTGAAAGGTGTGATGGAGTTATGAGCTGAGCTGAAGGCAGCCGGCGGTGATGGACGAGCCGCTGACAGCTCAAGGCTGTGATGATGTGTGTTTCAAACACTGAGAGCCACCAACCCGGAGGGTCCACGGATCATTTCTTGACCCGTGACTGAATCCAAACATGGGAGGGAAAAAAAAGCAATAGCAGGTAGCTCAGCTGGAGGAATCCACAGAAGAATAAGGGTTTTGTAAGAAGGAAAATCAACAGTTTTAATTTTTTTTCCAGGCAGTTGATCTTCTGTATCTACAATATTGAGTCGTACGAGTGGTAAGAAGCAGAGAAGTCAGAATTGAATTAATTGTGGGGATTCTGTTTGCACTCTAAAACCCTCTTGTTTGGTGATTAAACACCCAACATGCAAGGAAGAGTTTCATGTCGGCCGCCCTAAACAGTCGTCCAGAACGCAGCACAAATGCAATTTGTATGCAAACCAGTGAGAATAGTTATTCTCCATTAAACAAATAATCAAAGAGGGCTTATTCATGATACAATGCCTTTTTCTTTTATAACTTTCTTTTGCATTCATTTACTTAAGTAAGTTTAATCTCATCAAAACAAACCAAGCATAGTAGCTTCAATTAAGTAAATCTCCCATTTTGGATTCAGAGACGGCTTTCTTCCTCCTTTGGCAAAGCGTAGCTAAGAGCTATTATTGAAGATTTATTACAAATCCCCATGCTCCAGTAAAAAAAACAAAAAACTAGATATATAAAAAATATACAGTAGGATAAATGACGCAACTCCCTTGTTGTCTGTCGTCTGCACTTTTGCATTAGACTCTGTTCTAACCTCTGAGGTCCCAAATTCAATTAACTTAATCAATTTTAGCTCTGGGAACATTGACATTAATCTTTGGGAATAAAAGCAAATTATATAGAGCCATAAAACCCTGATGAATAGTTTTTATAAAAAATTACCTAATGTATTTTATTTTATATCTGATCACACAAGCCTCTTGCCAAACCATCACTTTAATAGTATTATTGCATAGTTATAAAATGTAGCACTAAGAAATAACAGGCAATATATTTTTGAAGGAAACCACACTCTGAGGATATTTTTATATAAAAAAAGCACAACTGAGTTAAGTTAAATTAAATTAAAACTCAATATCCAGGGTCGTGATGGGATTCCTTTTTTAAAGAAATTGCAGAAAACTCTGATTTTTTTGTCAGAGGTCATTTTAGAAGTCTTTGGAAAAAGCAATGTGCTGCTATTTTCAAATACTTGAAAACCAAAAGCTTAAGCTTTTCTGTGCCCCTGAACACATAAGAACCACAAATTCTGCAGAAGTTTAATGAATGATTTATAATTCTAAATTTGTTGTTTTTGTTTTTTTTTACACGTGGTAATCTGAAAACTGGTCACATTTTCATACCAACTGGTGCATTTTTAGCTTCTCTGTGATTGAGGATGTTGTTGTCTGGATAAACAAACACATACAAGGGAGCTAAAAAGCTTTGTTTTCAAGCTATAAAAGAAAATGATGACGTGCTGCAGTGTTTTGCACTGAGATATTTCCTCTCTCTGGGGTCTAGTTATGTTTTTTTTTTTTCTTTGAGCCTCTATTGTGTGAGCTGCACCACCGCCTTGCTAATGGCTGCCTTGGTTGTTCATAGAAGTTAATAACTGTTGCTTATTCACAGCTGTAGACTTGAGACTTGTACTTGGACTTGGCTGCTGTGTGACCTGATATACTTCAGACTAAAAAACCTGAGTTTATGAGCACAAACATACAGGAAAAACATTTAAGTCTCAAATTTTGATGTCTTTGCATTAGTATAATCAGCATTAAGACCTGAGGGACTTGGGACTTGACCTGCAGTTTGCACATTTTCAAAATTTGCAACTTGACTCGCAATTTGCCTGAGGGACTTGAAGACTTGACTGGGACTTTTATGATTGACTTTACTTAAACATGTCTCAAATGACCTGTGACCTGACTATGATTTGAGAAATGACCTCAGAAAATTTTAATGCTAGATTTGACTGAAAGCACTCAGAACAAAACATTTCTTGAATCAGACTTTGATCTGAGACTTTACTTGGTCCTGTCCCAAATAACTTGAGACTTGACCTGAGCCTGTCTTGATGATCTGGGACTTCACTTCCTCTGCTGAGACTTGACTCAAACTTGTCTTTTCCAATAAAGACCTGAGACCTCCTCTGACATTCTTATGTTGTCAGATGTATGTACTGTTATGATTGATTGTGATCGATGACTTACTTCCTCTTATCCAGCCTCTGAAGCTGCACTGTGAGCTCTGCAGCATCGTGTCCAGCTCCGGCCAGATGTTGGGCCAGGCTGCCGGCCCGCAAATTGACCACTCTCCCTGCATCTGGCGGATGAACAACGCACCCACACGGGGGTTTGAAAGTGACGTGGGCCAGCGGACCACGTTGCGGGTCGTTTCGCACACCAGCGTCCCCCTGCTGCTGCAGAAACCCCAGTACTTCTTCGGCCAGGGAAATGACACCGTCTACGTCGTTTGGGGGCCGCTGCGAAACATGAGGAAGGACGGGAAGGGCATCGTGTACAACATGCTGCGACAGGCGGCAGCAAACTACCCTCATGCACGAATCTACGTCACCACGGAGGACAGGATGAACTACTGTGACATGGTCTTCAAGAAGGAGACGGGAAAAGACAGGTGAGTCTGACTTCAGTCATCTTCACTACGTTCCACAACAGAGCTCCAGCCTTTTCTCTGAGTCCAATTCGCTGCACGGTGCTTTGAGATTTCCCAGTTTCCTTGGCTGCTGTAATCGACCTTATCGATGCTGATGGTCTGCTCGATGCTTTACGCTTTCCTCATCTCGAATCCTTCCTTTCATGAGGCATTATCAAAGAGAGTTGCTTAACTTTCCCTCTGAAGAGGCTCTACATGCCACTGGAGGCCATTCTCTGAAGAGAGAAGCTTTTATAAGGAGCATCAGAGGCGTGAGCTGCTTGGGTTATAGACACCGGCCAAATGCTGGTCTGGGGAAAATCCAGTTAATGAGAAGGCATGGTTTTGGCAGTCTTTCTAAACACTCTGGTTACAGTCGGTCTTACAAGTTCTCTGACAGCATGTTGGAGCATTTTTAATTTATAAAAAACTGCAAAATTATTTAAGCTGCGGAGGAGTAAAGGATCACCTGGAAAGCTGGGAAGAGTTTTTGTTTGTTGCAGACATTTAAAAAACAGCATGTGCTAAAATTACACCCTGTTATTTCAAGACAAACCCACCTAGCAGCTCTTTTTTTCCCCTCTGTCAATTCCCCGTAGAGAATTGCAGGTTAATGACTGTAAGAATCAGGCTGCAGCTTCGCTATTGTTTAGGTTGAACCTCATTTCTCAGACTAGCCTGTGCTCATTTCCACAGAGCTGTACACTCCCGCATGTCATCAAGACCTTTCTAAACTTCTTAAGAGGATTAACATGTTCAGTAATAGGCGTAGCATCCTTTCCATTTCAGCTCCATTGTCTCGCTCTTATTCAGGACAGCAGGGTTAACAACGAATTTCATGTCGAGCGTCCATGTTCAGCCTGGCTCAGCTGATCCAAAAGGCCCACAAAGCTCAGATAGAGACATGGGATTAGGGAGGTATGCCCGCGGAGAAGGATCTCATTACAGGACATAATGCTCTTGGGTGTGATGCAGCGCTTCAGTCATTACTGACTGGTAACAGAGACCAAACTCGAGCTGTGAACAATGAACCCCGTCTAATGCATATGTGATGAGCGCTGAGAGCTTCGGTCTATAAGTCTGTTTCCCTGCCTGTCCGTCATTGTTTGCGTACGCCGTAAACTCGGCTGCGCCTAATCCAGTATTAAGGGGTAATAAGTGTAACAGCTTTTAAATCATCCTGAAATGCAACGCAGTATATTTAAATGAGGGAGAGAGAGGAGTAACTGTTTTCATTATGTTGAGCTTATCCAGTACGATATCACTCCAGAATTAAACTGCAGCTCTTTATGTTGCTCATTTAGCCTCGCAAACTGCATTTCTAGAAGTTCGTAGCGAATGAAGCACTAAAGGAACTTATTCCAATTCTTCTCCTCTGCTTAATCATGCAAACTACGTTTAATAATGTTCTTAAGTCCACAACAACAACATAACAAACTTTTATAACCTCTTACTGGAGCAGCTCATCCTATTTGTGTGTGTATGTGTGTTCACTGGGTCACCATCAGCTTGCTGCGAGGTTCAGGGGAATAATCAGCAGCTTGGTGGAGATGAAACAGTGATCGAACGCAGCTCTAATTATCCAGATTGCTGCGAGCTGCCTTGGAGACGCGGCGCCTCGGCTTTAACTGGCTGAGGAGGTGAAGCGCATCCAACCGACTGACTCGTCAACCATTGTTCGTCAAGTTTAATCAAATACATAAATAGCCGTTTACCGCCTCAGTATCTTAATTTAGTACGATTATTTATGTTTTTGCCATGTAATCATTCATTTCGTTCAAAAAGAAATCATGTTTCAACCAGTTACTTGTCTCTAAAATCATATTAAATTTAATTGCTTATCACAATTAAATCATTAACACTTAAAAAAGACCCTTAATTATCAATACAGTGCACTGACTTTACCTGAGCTCTATTATCAGTACAATAGGACAAAGCTGGAAAAGTCCTTTCCCTTGCAGTTCAAGTGCTCATTTGTCAGGGCAGACCTCAACTTACTTGACAAGTGTCGTCTCATTTTCAAAGGCAAATTAAAGTCTTTGTTCATGATGCGGTTGTTCAGCTCTGCTCTGTCTGATCAGCGAAGCAGCTGATTGGTTGCTGCAGTGTGTTGTTAAGTTACATTCTTTCATTCATTTATTTTTTAACCACAACAGCCTGATCAGACTACATCAAAAAATGTAGATGTCTGTTTTTTTCCTCACAATGTTAAAAAGGATCTGCCAGGAATCTCAGTTATTTTGGACAGAGATGAGGACTTAAGGAGACTCAGAGGCAAACAATTAACGATGATCAAAACAAGGCAGAAGTATAGACCGTCTCACTCTTGGTGACCAGGACTATTTCAAATCAGCTGATGGTCAAAATGGTCAAACGAGACCATCAAGTGCTGTTAAGAACAAGAGGAGACTTAAAAACAGACAGTTGTGTCTCAGTTCTGAACAACATGCCGACACACAAGAAGATTATTGCCTTGATTTTTCATTTGCTATCAGCTATTTAAGATTGTTGTGTGTGAACTGTTGAAAGATGTGATCTGAGTTCTTCAACACTCGCAAGATATTGATGCTGAATAACTGGTCTTGTCGGTAAATATTCAGAGAGATTTCCACAAAGTCAGCGACAGAAAATTCTCCTCCACTTTCATCCATAGCGGCTCTCTGAACCTCGTATAAGCATGCAGGTTTGTGAATAGAGGAGGCTCAGTAATTTCAGGTTTCAGTGTTTGTATTGAACAGAATTCAGTTTAACGTTGTCGTTCTTTCTGAACCAGTATATGAGCAAGCAGCTGTAAGTTTTTATTGCACAAAAAAAAAACAAAAAACGAATTTACCTCCAACTCTCTCTGCAGAACAAACACTTTTCTTTCGATGCTTCAAATCAATTTTCTCACCCATATTTGTTTCTTTTTTATCCTTGTTTTTTGTCACAGTTCAGTGCAGAAATCAGGTGTTTTTGTTTTGTGTGACAAAACATAGTTTGGAGAGTAGACGCACATACCAACTTCTCTGGTGAAGGATCTTGTCATGTGTGACCCTCCATCACTGATCAGTCATGGTGTTTGCAAACCTAACCTAACTTCCTGATATGAAAAAAATCCGTGCAGTGCGACCAAGGTTTAATTAGCACATTATAGTGGAAAACAAGTTTACACTGTAAAAGTGATAAGAAAATTTAAACAGAATACATGCATTTACATACTTCAGTCAAACTGCATCTTTAGATTTAAAGTTCTGTTTAACTTCTGATAAAAGACTTTGTTGTTGCTTACTCACATTTAAAAATCAGTCAACTTTCCTTTCAGTGTGCTACATTCAGCCACTATTCCAGCATGAAAACAAACAGTGTACAATGGATCCGTAGTCTGTGACACTTGTCGCACAGTTCATCGCTAAAAGGAAACTGATAAGCTGCTCACAGCTGCAAAAAATAATTGGAAACCTCATAAAAAGCAAAGAAGCTTCTTCTCTTTGTGTTATTGTTTTAACATAAACTGGCACAGTCCCTTGATCAAGACTTAAAACAGCAGAGTGCACTGATTTTTATATACTTACTGCAAAAAAAAGGATACAAAGAAAATGTGTAAAATTTGCGCGAGGACATGAAGGTAATTTTGTCGGAGTAGCTGCATGTTTTCTTTAACACTCAGTCGCTGCAAAAGCACAATAGATTCATCTTCGCTGCTTACACAGCGTTCTGCTGGTGAGTCTGGGGTTTGTCTTCTGGCAGGGAAAACCTCCATGTTTATGTATTTTCTAACGAAGAGTCGGTGTATCTTGATGACTCAGCTGTTAAAGACCCAACATAATAACAACATGAGAGGTTCAAATCTGGCCGGAGACGTTTGAAGCTTGTCGCCCACCTCGGTGAACAACACCAACAAGAAACAATCTGAAAGATAAAGAGACAAGAAGGTTTCAAATCAACGTCTCAGCGGGAGCCGCAGCCTTGGATGTAAATGTACTTGACAGCCACTTAAACACATGATTCATGTAATTGCGCAGTGCGGCTGGAAGTTGGCTCAACCGATCCGTCATCAGCGCCTCCTGCCTGAGCTGCAGTCGTTGTCCGCCGGAGCGTATCGGCGTGGCCCTGTTACCGGCGGGTAGATAACAGACCTCAGGAAGACACGGGACTTAAATCACAGTGTCACTTTACAGCGTCGCCACCTGGGCCTTCGTGACCGGAGTTTCTGCCTCCCAGCCAGCTGCTCCCACATAGCAAGAGTATGTCTTCAGGTTTGTGTGTGTGTGTCGGTGTGGATATGTGTGTTTCCTTAGGTCCGACAGCCTCTTTCTCTCTCTGACGAAGGCTTTGTGTGGACAATTTTATTTATTTCAGTGAGTACCTGTTCATTTCTGTGGTCTTTTTCTATTCCAGAGAATGAGGAGTCTTCACTTTTTATTCCTTGAATTAATTTAACCTTTAAAAATTAACCCACAAGTGAAAAAATACAGAACAAACACAAAACATATACCTTTTTATTTACTGTTTACTAGTATATTTAATGGGTCCATCATACTGAATGCATGTTTGACCCTGAAAAAAAAAAATTCAATCTTACGTTTTTATTTCCCTGTTTTGAAGCTTATTTTGTTTACAAGGTCTGTTGACTTTTTTTCTTGTTAACTTGAGGTTTAACCTCAAACTGAACAATGTGAAAACACTCCTGTAACAGACATGGCCGGCCTTGAGGTAAATAAGACGTTTTGTTCAGCAAGATGTTGATATGACCTTAGCAGCTGATGGGGAGATGTTTTCCAACCAGAAGAGCTTCAATCAGATTCTTCGTATCTGCTCAGAAAATGACCGAACCAATCAGCGTCCTTTTGAAGACAAGGAAGTCAGTTAGTTTAGACGAAAGCTAGAAACGGCTGCAACCTGCCCCTTTCAAACGCTGTCTGTGGGCTGTTGTCAGATGGGCATGTGACATATCTTCTGTGGATATGTGAAACATTGTCAGGTGAGTTGTCCCTCACCGATGTGGGAAGATGACAAACATTCATGGTTACAGTGATACAAAAAGTTTGGCTTTAAGACGTCAGCATGCTTCAACAAAAACAAGAGAAGAACAGTGCATTTACTTTTGTCTGCTTACATTTCCAACAATCATTTATCAGCAGAGGCAACACGAGAGCAGATAATTTACTGTATGTACTCGTTTTTTAACGTGCAAACTTTATGGCATCACATCTGTTTCTCAGTTAACACTGATTCTAAAAATAACAAAGACGTCTAAAGAAAAGAAGAAACACATGTTGTGCAGCTGTTGTCTCATTGGAAAACAGGACACAGACATCCTCCACATCCTCCATGTGGATCTGCAGCTGGAATAAAAGTCGATGGTCATGAGCGTCAACATGCACAACAGAGAACGAGATGCAAACAAAATGAGTAAACCCATAAACTCGTCATGTAAAACGTGACCTGTAACTTTGGGATTACACAGGTTGATTTTAGTCTTATTTACATGTGTGTCCTCCAGTTTGCATTAAATTGGATTACTTTTTGTTATGTATAGTATCAAAAAAACACCTTAAAATACCAAAAAATAGGCAGACGTGAATGTGTCAGCAGATCACCAAACTTTTCTAAGCACCGTTTGCCACTGAAGACTCAGTTTTCTCGCTGCCTTCGTCAGATGAGAGCCAGCCGTGATGTAAAACAGCTGTTATGTGAAACTTTTACCTCAGGTACAGTGAAACAAGGATTTAATTTAGCAGCTCTGACCTAATGTGAATCCCCTAATCTGAGCGGTAATAGTTAGAGGAAATCCATTTGCGTTGCTGGGCGAAAAATCAGCAGAAATAAACTGAAGAAAAAGTGACACACAAACACAAACTGTCCTTGAAGGGCTCGCTGGTGCTTCAGGTTAAGTAACAGTTTGACGAAAGGACCAAAAACGGATGTTGAGTCGGGGTGAGTCACTCTAATCATAGATGAACTTAATAGCAGATGCTCCACTCAGCAGATATGTAGTGAATTTTACTTTAATCTGTTTTTATAAGCGTGAATGTCAGCGGCTGCGTAATCATCTTTCATAATCTCCAGCCGTCCACTTCACATGAGTGTAAGCACTTCTGGCAAGCCAGCGCTTACTCATCCGAAAATAGTTCTGTTTTTTTTTTTGTTTTTTTTGGGGAGTTGAAAAACAAACACCATTCAGTTCAACAGCCCTTCTGTGTTATAATCACAGTCTGAGAGATTCAGCTCAGTGTTTGTGAATGTGAACAGCTCTTTAACAAAGTCATGGCTGGCATATCTGAGACGCTCGGCATGTTTTCATTTAGAAAAAGCCCCAAGCGGCTCCATAGAGAATAAATTGGAAAAGACAGCAGAGGGAGAAGCACCCAAAGGGATTTTCTTGGGATGAGGGTGGTTTTTTTTGTGTGTGTGTGTGTGTTTTTTCTGGTGTTAAGCTGACAATGTCCCAATGGAATCAAAAGCTCACTTGTATTAAAACACTCAAACAAAACCTTTTAGTTTTCCATAAGTCTCCTGCTCATTTTATTGTGAACTGCTTTAGTTTTGCTCTGATAACTTTTGAGATTCATCTCCATGTTTCCTGTCTTTTAAGGTCAAAATCTCAAACTCAGTGTGCTCAAAATCTTAGCTCACTGACCATTAAAATATTAAACAGGATTGCTGAAGAATTTTCTTATTTTATCATTAAATTAGCATAAATGAATGAATTCAGTTTAAAGAGTCAACTTTTTACTTCACAGCTAAACTTTTAATAAACATTAATTGTTTCTTTTGAGTTATTGATGATGAGTTGAATGAATGTACTGATGACATTTCACTAAACTCTTAAAATAAAAAATGAATGTTAGTCAGACATATTTGTGGTCCATCATGCATTTGTAATTTAAATGAGATCGACTAATGTGTTAAATGTACAATATGTGACATTTCAGCAGTAAAATCTATAAAAAAAACGATTTTTGTTCTATTTTTGTTGAGTTCTGAACTTAAATTAACCCAAAGGCTTCCAGCAATGTTCAAACTCAGAGAAATCTGTAACTTAATTAAAAGTAACTGTGTGTTTTCATTTTGTCTCCTGTTGCTAAGTTTACACCAGTCAGGAAGAGAGAAAAGAAAAATGACAGAAAAATGTGACTAAACATGACGTGAATCAAACTTTAACAAACTACCTCGTCTGTTTGAGTCTGTCAGAGATTTTTATTTATAATAACGGATGTGTAATAATTAAAAAAACAAATCCCATAATCCCTTGCTTGTTAAACTACATCCTTTGTTTTCAGTGATTTGATAGAGAGACGTCCAGTGATGGAAATTATACATTGTGCTTCAAAATTTACTGACTGTAATTAAGTTACTTCATTTCCCTAAGCGAAGCACTCAGATCACTGTTCTAATGCACTACAGTATGTACAGTGGTCAGTGAATGCATCATCATGCAAAGGCAGGTAAAATCTCAGGCTGCTTCACATCAATGTTGCTGTAATGCAGCTGTATTTTTTATACTGTTATCCTCAAGCGAGTCTTTTCATCCAAAATGCTTTTGCACAGTTTTTTTTCTCAGATGATCATCTGTTTAGCGCAGCTCGCTATTTTCCTCTTCTTTGTGTTAACAAAGGGAATAAATGTGCGTTCAAACACAGTCAGTTTGGGTCAGAACATCACAGAGAAAATCAGATTCACTGAAGATGAAAGACTCAGTTTCACTTTACAGACACAGATTTTTTATTTGTTGTTGAAGCCAAACTTCATTGTGCTTTTATGTAAGAAGGAAATGTTCTGGTGCATCTTTAGAGTGTCTGATATTTCAGACAAAGCAGCTGAAACTGCTGCCTGACGTCAAATATTCCAACTGGAAGTGAAGGAATCTGAAGCTAAACTCAGTTCACTCACTTCAGTCTGCATCCAGATGTGATCCAGAGCTTCAATGTCAAATGACCTCTCACCATCACGCTTTTGTTTGCAGTGTTCGCAGTACATCACTGTATACATGACTGCTTTATTTCCTGGATGTTTTTTTTTTTTAAAAAGAAGACGTTGCAGATAACAGGATTTTTGCTGTTGGCTCAAGTAAAGAGATTGAAAACCAAATGTTTGCAGCATCAACACAGAACTGTGATTTCATGCGCTTAAAGAGAAAAATGAGCAGAAGGATTCATTGTGTTTCCCTCCACATGAAACAGTGATTTCCACTGTACGACGCCACACAAAAATCAGCACTGACTGTGTTTCTCTTCGTCCAAACCAGGAATTTGTCACCGAGCAAGCGTGTAATGACATTACATCTCAGTGTTGAAAGCCTGTAATTGCTGTGAAATTATCTTATTAAATGACGCCACTGGAAACGCTGGAAACACAAATAATCCGGCGTTCCGGGCGGCTGTTCATCAGGTCAAAACCGGTCAACTCGGAAGAAGAAGGAAGTCATCACGGCGCTCGCTCTCAGAGGAAGAGGGGATGAAAGGCTCATCATTTTCTGCGTTCTTGTGACCTCGTCTGAGAGAGAAATGAGGCAGCAGACAGAGTGAGAGCAGCAGATTGTTAGCTGAAGGCAAAGTGCAGTCTTCCTTAAAGTCCATTTGCATTTATGTTCTAATAATGTGATGACACTCAGAGGATGTTGGCAAAACTATTAACGCAGAGAGAGAGAGACGCAGTTTCCCATCGGAGTTTCAAAAAGTAAAAGTCTTTTCATTTGGAGTTCTTCCTCAAACTCTGATTGTATGTTTTAAAACAAAAAACACTTGAAATTTATCACTCAGATCTTGTAGGTAGTGAAAGTGTTTTAGTAACACTAGTTTTCGGTGTTTATTCTGGGTCTTTTGGGCCTCTTCTTTTTTTGAACTTTAACTTCCTATTTAGGTTCAGTGGCAAAAGTATGTGGACACCCGGACACTGAGGCCTGATGATGGTCAGTGAAGAGGCAAACCTCCTGCACAATGTTGTATTAAGGGGCTTGCAGCCTAGATTTTCATTCTGCACACAACTGCCATAGCTGATGTGCTACGTCAGCTAATAAAGGGTCAAAAGTAAGAGCTGTGTCAGCTGCAGAGAAGCCATGTGAGGACAGCGAGGGCTGTGATTGGTCAGCGGTGGTGGACTCAAACTGACTGAAGGCTCAGGAATCAGAAAGCATGAGCTGCATCATGTTTACTTCACCTTAGAAGTGACTTCAGGATGTTTTATGTAAACCAGAGGCATTGATGAATACACAAATTATCATATTGATTTTTTTTCATTTTAACTGATCTGCTTCTTTTTATTTCCACTCAATTAACACAACCAGAAACAAACCAACTGTTTTGTTTTTAAATTTGGTCTCAAATTAAGTGAGACAATAAAGATTAAACAGATGCTACATGGTTGTAACTAGTTTTAATAGTTTCTGTAGCCCTCCGGTGCTTTTAACCGCAAAGTAAATGTAGAGCGTTAACACTGGTGTCCATATACTTTTGGCACTTTATTTGTACTTTTATTGTTTTTTCTTTGTTCTGAAATGAGTAAATAGAAGATGTCTGTTTAATGAAAACAGACATTAATGTTTGCTTTTATATAAAACCGACAGTTTTTTCCACACAGGATGAGCATATTTGAATAAAGGCTCTTCTCTGCAGTGGAAGCTAACAAAATCACAGTTATTCTTCTACCAGCTGGACAATATCGCAGGCAGACATGATGGTTAGCCTGCAGCCACAAAAGCAGTAAATGCATTTTCTGCTCTGCTTTGCAGGACCTGATTGAATAAGCTCCACTGGGTGAAATCTCCCAAACACACACCTGCATCACTAGTCATGTAGCAAGCCAACCCAACATAATAAGCCTTATTAGATCAAATGCCTCTGCGGCTTCAGAAAAATAACACTGGGGAGATAAAATAGCCTCGTAACACAAGGCTCCATGTTGTGTCAGTCTGTATTAAGAACATGTCTCTGCAGCGCCGATGCCCAGAGAGTTTCTTCCAATTTTTTCCTTTTTATAAGGATTATATTTGTTGATTAAAGAGCCTTATTGTCCTTAAAGTCCCTGCTGGGGATTCATGTAGCTGTGGCAGCAAATAGTGTTAAGATTCATTTGGAGAAAAAAGAAAACAAACATGTAAAATGTGCCAAAGAATTTAAAGGAGGATATTAAGAACAGTTGAAGGAACTCAAATAGTAACATAACTGCAAATGAAAAAGCTGTAAAAATTGTTTTTCTTGACATTTGCTACATTTATTTTCAGAGAATTGGCTCATAGTGTTCATAAAAACCTTATTAATGAAACGATTAGCATTTTTTTTGATAAGATTGACAACAAATCGATCAACAACTGAGTTCAAGTAAAAACTGAACTATGATCCACCTCCTTATATGTGTTTTGCCTCTTTTTTACTGGTATTTATCTTTGAAAAGTGAAAATCAGGGACAGTTTTGGACATTTGGTAAGACAAAACAAGACATTTGAAGTAAAAAATAAATTTGACAGAAAATGTTTTAGCTTCTCTTGATATTTATAAACCAAAATCACTAGAAAATATTTAGTTTAGCCCAAATATCAACACTGTGTTTTAAAAGTTTGAAAGTATAAAAGATAAAGTAAATACAGAGTTAATAAAAATAATTTAAAAAATAAAAATAAAATAATTAAAAAAAACGTGAATTTCCAGCAATATAATCTGAAAAACCTTGGTCTTTATGTTTAGGTTTGTTTCTTCTTCTCAGTCTTTCTCCTCCTCTTCTTTGTTTCCCAGGTCGATGTTTGACATTTAATCTGCAGCAGGTACAGAATATAAAGTCTCCTCTTATAGCAGGTAACTTGCTCTCACTGTGTCTCATGGATCCTCTTAACACCTCCGGACTTAAACAAGGTTTTCTCTCAGATGTTCAGGATGGATGAGACCAGTTTCTTCCTCGTGCTTCACTGTTTCTGCAGCATCACAATTAAACCGTCTGCAAAAAAACGGGCCAAAACATAAAAAAAAAAAAAAATACAAAGAGTGCAGCCTGCTGCATAATTCGAGACAACATCAACTCTGTGATGTCAAGTACTGCTTTTACCGGTACGAGCAGGATGAGATGGATCTCCTATCAGTGTCCCAGGGAAGAAGAATGAGTGCAGCCATAAAGCCTCATGCAGCATCAGCTGTAATGCATCCTGTCAGTAATGTTCTGTTATATGTTCGGCTCTAAATTGGATGTGAACCAGTCACTTCAGATTATAGTTGTACACCGCTGTGTGAAAAGGAAAGCAATCACCTCTTGGCAGCGGCATTAAAATCTGCTTGTAAAATTGTCAAGAATCATCTCCCCAAACAGAGCAGCTTCTCTTCCTGAGAGTTTTCTCAGACAAATAATAATTCAGCTGTTGCTTTGACAAACACCAGCTTTCAGGGCTCTTTTCAATCAGCCGACGCTGCGCATTACTGCTCCATGTTTGTTTTCGATCTTTAAAAGCATTGACACACAAATCATGGTAATCCCACTGGGAGACTTCCAGTGTCTTTTCTCTTTTTTCTCCTTGTGCTTCTGCAGCAGAGCCGAGTGAAATTAGATGTTTTACTTTCTGGTCAGTTTTCAATGCAGCTCATGAAGATTTGAAGGCTTTCAAGTGTCAGTAATGTCGATGCACGCCTTATTCAAATTCACAATATAAGTATTCTTCACTTCTAAGTGCAGCTTTATGTTTAATTTGGCAAAAGAGCACAAACACTTATGCTCTTTAAAATGTTATTTAAATGAATACAAGATGCAGATTTGATTTATTTCATTTTGTTCAAGTAGGACAAAGGAAGAAATCATCATCATCAACAATTTTAAACTTTGTTTTAAGTAGAAGAAAAGGTAACAATCTTTCTTTTTATATTTTCCTAGTTTCTCATTCATTAATCTTTAAGTTAATTAAATGTCAGAAAACAGTGAGTCTGAGATGATGTTTCAGTTGACTTGTTTTGTCCAACCGATGATCTGAAACATGCAGACACTTAAGTTCGCTATTAAAAAAGGTCTAAAAGCCACAAACATTTATATTTAAGAAGCTGATTTCAGTGGATTGTAGTCATTATACTTAAAAATAACAAAAATATTTATGAATATAGTTTTTTAAATTGTTGCAGGCTAAAACATCTTAGCTTGAGTGATATATGTAGCAGCACTTCACTGAGATTAAGGTAACTGTATTTACTTTATATAGAATTACATAATTTAATTGGCAGCAATACTTCAAATTGTTGAAGTTTATCACATTTCTGTTTCACGTTTGGAGGAATTTGATTTAAAAAGTGTGAAATGTAGCAAACATGAAGAACTGCAGTGATTCAGAGTTCGATGTTGGTCTCCATTCACATGTTGAGGACTCCTCGCCTCCTTCAGCACCTCCTTTAACCTTGAACTGCAGGAGGTGTAATGTAAGATACTTATATCTCGATGAAAAGCACTAATTAATATGTGATAAACTCCTAAAGCTTGATTTGGTTCTCTAAATTAAACTAACAGTTTGTAAAGAAGCTACATTTGGCTCAATCTCATCAAAATGCTGCTTATATGTAAATGCGTTATCTGAAAATATCTTAGTCAGTGGAAAAATGTGACACCACTGACATGAAATTGAATCACATCATGCATATGTGATGACCAAAACAAAGTCCACTGACAGTAAATTAACTCCTGCAGGTCTGAAACTCCACAGAGATCCTTTAATCGCCTCCATCAGCTGTGCGTTGCAGCTACAACCGCTGACCCTGCGGATTAACGGCCAATTCAGCAGCAAAACTACAAAAACTCCTGCTGTTTTCTCATTTTTTTACAGTCGCAGGTTAAAAACCTCCTTTAAAGTATGAAGTTTTCTTATAGAGATCAAGTAGGAGTCCATCAAAACAGCACAATACTCAAATGGATGTCTCTTGTAACTTTTCACCACTCGAGATGCATAAATTGATTGAAAGCATTCATGTGCATGAATATCAAGCCAGTACATTCGCCATGGAAACTAAATCAACAGGAGATGTGGCGTTGTGCGAATGTGTCAAATTACTGCATGTATCACACGTTAAAGGGAGAGTGATCACTTCATTATTCCCTCTGTCACACCTTTTTTAGATTTCTGATTTATTTACCGTCCTCTCGATGTGCTGCGTTCGTCATGAAAATGTGGACAACCCATGGCAGCGTCAGGCCTCAAGCTTCCTGTTAAAGCCACAAGCTGCGCTGCTGCGCCGCTTCGGCACATTAAGGTCGTAACACGTCTCTGTGAGCCGCCGTAAATCTCCTTTACGGTACGAGAGTCAGAGTCGCAGAAAAAAAAACAACTTAACAATAGCATGATTATTGGACTTTTTCATGGGATTAGTCCCTTTTGTGAAGCTCTCCGAGGTGATTCTGTAAATTATTCACCAGAACAAATGAGATTAATTGATTATCGAGCTTTAAATCAATGATAATCAGTAGTTCTGTGTGTAATTTTGAATCTTAGGTCTTGATCTCCATCGCCGTCTCTGGAGAAATCGCTTAAATTGGTCCTCATCTGTTTTGCTAATCCCTGTTTTTTCTTCTTCTTTTTTTTCTTTTTTACTCCCCTGCTCTTGGACAGGCATCTCATTAACATGTTGAATAGGCTGCAGAGCTTTTGGACTCAGTACTCAGAATGATTCAATCCTTCTCTTTTTGTGTGATTTTAACTGCAAGTTTTTTATTTTATTTTACTTCTGGGTTGTTTAAAAAAAAAAAAGGCTCATTTTTTGCTAAACCTATTCAGACTCACCTTCTCTGACCTTCCACCATCCACCGTTTGCTACTCTGCTTTTTAAGCCAGATAAATCTTCATAAATGGTTTATGGCTCTTGTGCAACAGAGACCGTGTTGTTGCTATGGCTGGCTAGAAACACTGGCGGGGTTGACGCTTCTCTTCTCTTTAATGGCAAAGACTTTAATGTTTTATTCTTTATGTTGCTGACTAAAATTGGTTCGAATAAACCTCTCACTCTGCATCCTGCATCCTTTGTTTCCAAGACACTTAAAACTCCCTTTGAATAAAACATAAATCAGACTTGTCTCTTTTAGCAAACCAAATGCTGTTAACTCCGAGGTGTGTGAAGTTGTCGGTTCGGGTCGTGTGCGACGGTATAATGATGGGATTCTTTTACTTGAGGCTGTTTGTCAGCGCTTGAATAAGTGAAGCTAATTGGCTTATAAACCAAAATGTCTCGGTTTCTTTTTTATCAAGATGTTGTTCTATGAACTGCAGAAATCTGTTGCTCAAAAGACTTGTAAAAACTCAACTTTAGCAACTTAAAGTGAACTTTTCCAAAAGCTATTTATAATTCTACATGTTTATGTTTAAATTGCAGATGCAACAGGTAATTGTTTTTACTTATTGATCCCTCTGTGGATTTTTTTTTCAGTATCAAGTGAATCATTTTGTCCTCGTCATAAAGTAGTTAAAAATGTCCTTCACTTTTTCAAAAAAGCTAAATTAGACATCCAAAACCCTAATTATAAAAGAAAGATACTGGTATTTTTAGCAACATTAGCTTCATGGCTCTAATGATGTTTGTATGTAAGTCATTTTGTTTTCAGTTAAATTTCTTAAACACTCCTGTGCCTTGAATTTTGCTGCAGACATTAACGGTAACTCAGAATGATGTCCAATTTAGGTGATTCTTAATTTAATTTAGCATTGTAATCAGTGTAAAAATAATAACATACAGCACTTTCCTGCAGGATTGTGCAAGTGGTGGATGTGATTGTGTTTAAAATGCACTGCTGCAAAACAATCAGAAATAAAGGCTTGTGTTCTCTGATGTTAGTCGCTGTAGCTGAATTTACGAACGCTCCTCTCAGTCTAAGCCGAGGATGAAAGGTCGAGTTCAAACGTTGTGTTTGCAAACAGTTACGGTCAAAAAATGCACATCATGCCTCTATTTTTCATTTTGATTTCATTTATTCATTCATGTTAGTCGCTGCCAATCAAATCTAAAGACTTTTCAGATCTCGTAGCTTGAACTTCAGATGAACTTGAGCTGTAGAAGCTGTTTCACGTCTTTATTATCAGTCAGTCTGGCCAAAAACTAATTCAATCATGTCAAACTTGTACACAGTTATGACAGGCATGAACAGAGATAACGGTTATATGACACAGAGTGCTGGAGATGAACACTTACTTTAGGGACTTTTACTGCAAATAATACCAATATTTATCCTGGAGGAGGAGCTTTATATTCACTCTGGGTTTGTTGCAGCAGGGGAGACTTTTTAAAAATTCCTTTTATTGTTGTTGTGGCAGCATTTTTCATTTCCCTCAGAGTCAATTAAAATTCAGACCTGCCATTTACAGCGTGTGCTTCACCCTGCTCCTCGTATATATATTAAAAAAAAGCTTGTTGACAGGTGACAGGTGGGTTGTGGGAAGGTTGCTGGATGACAGGTGGTCTGTTTCCATGACACCACAACTCACAGTCATTACCTGCCCACGAGTCACCCATGTGGGAGAAAGCATACATGATGTCTCGTACAGACAGAGGCAATTTTAGTTGATGTTAGTGATATTTGTTCCGCCTGTGGATCTAAACTTGTTCATGGTGGAGTTTTTTGAGTTTTTGGAGGGACTGTAATAATAAAATCAAAGCTGTTTATAGCTTGTTCAGTGTCAGACAGAATGAAGGTAACCTTTATCACACAGCCGCAGAAAAATATGGAATCAATTTCATATTTCCAGCCTTGGTGTCAGTGTTGTTATCTTGCAAAGCAGCTGGAAAAAATCCATCTGTGCACCGGGTCTGAATGGCAGTGATTTGGGCCAATAAGCAGTCTTAATGAGGAAGTACATTAAGCTGTGGGCGAGGTTTAGGGATCGTTACCAGGAAAAGAAGTGTAAGTTTGCTTGACATCAAATAAAGGAGGTTTTTCAAGTTTTTATGCCTCGATGCTGCTGTAACATCATTTATCTCAGAGCTTAAAAGTATTTTTTTGTTAAAAGGTGTAATAAAAATTGCACTTGTGGCTTTTCTTAATGGAAAAAGATGTTTCTACCCTCCTGACCATGAGACAGTGAGATTTTGGCAAGATTTCAGTTTGGTAGCGCTCTCCCACTGTTTTAAAATTGGGTGATGAAACTGATTTAAGTAGGCTTGTGATGCATAAATGTTTTGTTTAGTCACCAGACATTCAGGTTCCTCAGAGGATATATAAAATGACTTTAGTGATACCTTTTTTTAAAGCCACCATCAGATCAAAGTTTGAGTAAAAGCAATACTTTTTCCCCTTAACCTCAGCTGAATTTTATGTTAATGCTATGAAGCAATTGCTAACATGATAACATTGTAAACTTTGAACATGGTGAACATTGTAGACTTTATCAGTATGTTAGCATTTAGCTTAAAGCCTCAGCCTTACAGAGCTGCCAACATGACTGTATGACTGTAGAGTCTTGCTGTTGTTACTTTAGTTTGTTTTTCAGTTTTATTGTCTTGGCGTGAAGGTGGTCCTCCTGCCTGAAACAGCAGCTAATCTTTCTTTCAAAAATCATTCATTTTAGGTTTTGCCGGAGAGATTAAGAGTCAGAGGCTTTCTCAGACAGACAATAAGAGAATTTGGGGCAGACACTGAATAGTGAAAATACACAGAGTCCTGACACAAAACAGAAGCCATTGCCATGAAATCAGTTGAACCAAAGTAGAAGAATGATGTTAAAGTCATTGTGCAACGCTGAGGATTAAGACATCAGCTAAATGCCCTGAAATGTTAGAGAAAATATGCTTAGTGTGTGTGGCACACTTTGTGTAGTGCTGAGCTCCTCTTGATTGATCTGGTTTTGTCTTTAAAGATGAGAAACGAGGTTATATAATCAGTTTGAAATATCTGCCCAGTTGTTTCAGACGAGACAGCAGAGAAATTTCGCTTTGAAGTTTCAGCCAGCGTGTGAGTGAGCAATGGTCTGTGGGCGGTAATTTTGTGAAACAACTATCAGTTCAGGCAGACTGCTTTTGACTTTGAGTCACTTTTGAGGTTTTTGAGTGCAATCGGTTGAACTCAATTAAAAGAATAAATGGAAACAATATTACAGCATCACACATTTTTTTTGCTATTGAAAAGATATCATCTTATTCTCTTTGGGGCTTTAACAAAGTAGGAATGTATTAATTTTTTCATTATGTCTTTTTCTTTCTTTTTTTTCAAAAGACTATAAACTGTGTATTCTTTCCTCAAAGGTAATGGCACCATGCAGCAGGCTTTTTAGGAAGGAGCAAAAGTTAATTATAATTTATTATCAAAGCTACGGGGCGTGATTGATAAGTTCATGGCTTAAGGTAGTCAGGAAATGAGTCAACAGCAACTTATTACATGATAATGCTGCTCATATCTTTGAGTGATTATGCAGAAAGTTTGCAGTTTAATAACTTTAGTGGTGTTTCTGTTTCGGGCAATCAGAAATTGCAAGTCAGCTCTGTCTGAGAAAATGGACAACATTCAGTCAGCCAGGAATACAGATTTAAAATCGTCCAACACAAACCCGATTTCCCTTCTTTGTTCCCTCAGATTACAAACTTTTCCGCAAGATCAGGAAGGAGCTCTTGACCACATTGCTGTTGACCACTTTCCGGAGGTCCAACATGCTCATTTTTGCACAGAAATGTTCAAAATACTCCTCATTTGCTGGACTAAGTGTGTGTGGATTTTTCTTAAACCGACTCCTACTTCAGGCCATGAATAATCAATCACATATAAGCAGCACTGTAATGAATTTAATTTCACACTGCATCATAACGAGAGTGTCAAAGCCATCTCAAAGTTAGATAAGACATCATCCTGTATTTGTTTTGCACACATGAAAGAAGAAATGTTCCTTGTAAAACAAACAACTCAGACTCAGACCTAAAAGATAAAAAAAAAAAAGGATTAAGATATAAGTGTGTTGTCTTCTACGAGTCTGCCTCAGACTCACTGGGGTGCTGGGAAATTAATGAGAGAAAACTGCCGGGGTGGTGGTAGGCATAAAAGCATCTGATACCTTCTTCTGCACTGAGAGAATTATTAAAGTGCTGGTTGCCGGGCGGAGATGAGGAGATCAGTGGAAACCCCTCGCCGTGAGCTCTGTGCATGTCAGGAGAGAGGGAGGATGGCTGCGAGGATGCAGGAGGGAGGCAAAGAGGGGGAGGGATATGTTATTTTTGGCTTTTGCCATTTGCACCATCTGGTGGGTCATTTGGGTGTTTGTGGGGGGTTTTGTACACGCGACAGGGAAATGTTGCAAGTGCGCAGCAAGTTATACTGATGGATGTTTTCCACATGCAGCATGTCAGTGAACACAGCAGCTTGGATCATGCTAACAGCACAGTCTCCCTGCAGAGCTGTAAATGTCGAAAAATGAGATGTAGCAGCTCTCCATCTTATCTTCAGCATATTACTGTAGCTTCCTGTTATCTGTTCTGTGTAGCATTTATAAAATTAGGTTGAAGTGAATACTGCTAAATGGAAAAACAAGCTTGTGTGTTTAAAGAAGATGCAGTTTTAATTGAAGAAAACACAAACAGCTGCTGTGTCTCTTGATCATCACGTGAGAATAAGTCATCTAAAATGTAAATATATTAATGTCACATGATATTAATTACGTGCAAAATTTATAAAGATTTTAGAAATTAGATTTTCAAATCAATTTCCAAGCTATATACAAACATTAGGCACATTTTTAAACTGACCTCAGCTCAGTCAAATCTTAAACTGAGTTTGGTCGTGTGTGGTGGTGTTGTAGGGGGTTGTGGGGTACAATTGTGAGTGATGCATTCATCCATCATCATGTAAAGTCACCACAAAAGCAGCAAGAAGAGTCGATCTTACCCTTTTTATGATTACAGAGAAAGTATGATGATCATATGAAGGAGTTCAGGCAGCACAACCTGGAGTCCGTTGCCTCACTCACACAGTTCGCTTATAACGTGTAAATCCAAGGCAGCCTTTGATCATTCAGTTGTACTTAAGTTGTTAGTGCTCTGTTTACCTGAAAGTTGTGCTGTTGCTTGCTGCTACTGCTGAACTGCTGATGTTTATCTCAAAAGGACCTCCTCCACCTCTGCATCCACCTGTTGGCTCATCTGTTGTGAGCCTTTCTTGCCTCGAGGTTCAAGGTTCATTCATTTATCATTTATAAGTGCAGGGTTTTAAAGGAAAACGTGTATTCACAGTGGAGTTTGGATGATGAGTGCGGCCCGGTGGTATGGCAGCAGCATGAACAGGCTGTGGCTGCAGTGGGGATCATCTTTTTTTAAAGATCTGTGCAGGAACCTCACAGATGCCACTGACGCTCGCTAGATGGGTACCAATGAAGATCTGTGCAGGTTTAATCACCTGCTGCAGAGCTTTCTGTTGAGCACCGTGGGTTTGGTCACATCCTAAGCTAGTCTGAAAAGTCTCTAGTCTTTTTTTTAAAGTCTCTAAATCTCAGCAAGAATTTGCACAGTAAGTTTGGTCTCTTAAGAAATAAAGCAGTCTCTGGGATTCTTTAACCAGAGTGGAAATGTGCATGAAAATTTCTCCGTGATGCTGATTCTCACCTCCTCCATCTCAGCTGCACTGATGGAAACAAGCTTGTGTGTTTTTGCCTCCTTTTTGTTTAAAAAACAATGATCACTGGTGGTGATACTTGAGTTTGTTTTCTCTGCAACATTATTAATTTCCTTGTGATATGAATTCTTATTGTTGTTTGAAATCTGGTTGATGATCGTGTTGGTGTCGTCTGCAAACATCACAACAGAGTTCTCTCCTTGTCATGGTTGCAGTTATGGTTGAAAGTTAGCATCATTTCTACTATTTCCTGAAGTCAGAGCCCAGAAACACACTGTGTTTTAAGAAACTATCTATTCTACCTGAGTTGGTTAAAGTTGTTATTGTACAGATGTGTTTATCTCATCCAGGCTCAGCAGCTAGCCAGTTAGCTACATAGAATGATGTTGTTGAACAGGTTAGGTAACTGTTTGTGGAGATATAGAGGTTCTAAACCAAGTGAGATTTAGGCAACAAACACCTTGAAAATGTTTCATTGCTCAGGTTTTAATGAATTATTTTATATTGTCCTTCAAGCTTAGTTTGAAATGCTGTGAATTGGATTGAATAATGCAAACACTGATGATGGACCTGCAGTGTGGAACGCGAGAGAAATTTAAAAAGAGAGAAGACCCACCAGAATCTAAACTTGATGACCAGAAACAAGACCTTTAACCTTTATATCAGCCACTTTTAAGCTGCAAAGCATTTTCTGGAGTTAATGAGCCATATTTTACTGTTGCACACCATGTTTGGTGGTTATCTCATTTATATTTTCCCCTAAATTATCCATCAGAGGCTGCCTCCCCTAAAAGTTTGTTTTCAGAGCTGATCGTCATGAGAGCAGGCAGACATTGTTCTCTACAAGCTAAGTGAGATCTCATTTAGAAAAGGCTGAGTAGTGATGACAATGTAGGCAAACAAATGTATCATCATCAGCAGCTGTAATGCACTGACATTTTTCTGGGACTCTTCAGGGAAGGTTTCTCAACTCGACTCTGGTATTTTCATCATGTTATGGTTTCATCGGAGTCCTCAGCCTTTTTCCCCGCTGATCTCCGTCGCCACTAAAAATGGAGCACAATTTGACTTCAGTGGCAATAAGCTCACTGTGTCTGAGATTAGTTATTCGGTTGGCACTTCACTCCACAAAATCCTCTGTGCAAAATGTGAAATGTCACTATTGGCTGTTTGGAGACACATCAGCCTCCACACAGGGAGTTCAGAGCCTCTCTGTCGTGTTTTTTTCACTAGCCCTCTGTCCTCCATCCTCTCACTGCACTCATATTGACATCTGCTTTAGGGGGAAAGCATGGTCATTAAACTGGAGGGAGAGGAAAAAGGCAGAGAACGGAGGATCAGAGCTGAGAGTACAGCAGAAGAAGAGACAACAGAGTTAGAAGAAGAAGAGATATGAAAGGGTCAAAGGGAGACATTGTGGATGGAGGTGATCAAACACAGAGGAGCAAAGATCAAATGTGAACAGGAAATAAGGAAAAAGGGTCAGTAAAGAAAGAAGGAGAGAGAGGGAGAAATTTCAAAAACAGCTAAAAATACTGAACCAAAAACAAAGAGAACCTCAAGGGACTAAAATCCAATATCATCCGGCCCTGAAGCACAACAGTACCAATGAGCAACCCACAAGGAAAGAGAGTGTTACATATCTAAAGACAAAACTGAGAAAAGCAATTGAATGAACTGTCTTTGGGGATTTTTACTGGAATGAAGGCGATGCGAGGTGATGCGAGCGCTGCACAGTAATGTGATGCGCATGTAGCAGGTGCAAGCGGTGATTTTCATTAGTATGTATTTAAGGATGCAACGCTTGATCATCATCAGCCCCTCAGATACACGTTTCTGTGCCTGCTGGTTTGAGTGCATTTGCTATTTTGGTGGTCCAGAAACCTAACTTCATATTAGGGAACAGAAAGTAGTCGTAGGCAGCCAAAATGTTGTGTAGTTTGTGGGGTGAGTGATGACTGTGGTACTAGAAACTGCTGTGTTTTCAAAGTGCTCTGAGCAGTCGTGGCGTCATGTTGGAGAACACAGTTTCGCGACAGTTTAAGTCATTCGCGTTGAATGTTTTCTTGCAGACACCTCAGAACGTCACAGTAGCGCTCTGCCTCAACAGTCTGACCCCATGGGATTAAAATATGATGCAAATATCAAAGAAAACCACTTGCATTTTCTTGGAGACTGCAGACTCGTCCACTGCAAGGACAGCTGTTTGGTCTGTGGGTTGTAGCTGTAGACACAACTCTTATCACCAGACAAATCTGCTGCATGAAGTTTGCATCATCCGGAGCCTTGCAGAGTTGGAAACACTGCTGTTTCATCTGAGGAGTCATGAAATCACGAAGCTGCACATGCCAGTGATCAAAAAAACATGTGTAAACTCAGGTGCAGACGATAAAAAAGGCAATGAAACCTGAAGTACTTACACTTGATAGGTTATTGATTGCACCTGCTGCATTCACATCATTGTGCAGCGCTTAGTTCATGTGCAACAGGAACTGTTTTGGGAATATATAGCACATTTGTTGGGAACTATTTTCAGCTGTGGATAAATATGCACAGTAGGAGGTTTAGTGAGTATTAATTTTCAGTATACTGACCCAAACTAAACAGGTGTGTCCATGTGTAATGGCAGAATCAGTTCTTTTTTTTGAAAATCCAACAATATCAGTGAGCAGCACAGAGTAGAAATATATACGTGGTTATTCTGCATCTATCTTGTTGCTATGGGCAATACTTCAAATCATTGTTGGTTTTGGGATTTGGGGACAATAAGAAAAAAATATAGAATATAGTCAACCTTATCACTTGAAGTCATTGAGCAGCACAGTGACAAATGGGCACTGACAGTTTTATGGTGTTCTGGAGGAAACCTGATCCAAGGAAGATAAGAGTAGATATACTGTCAGTGTGTATCTTTAATGTGAGACACGGCAGACTTGTTTTATTTTGATGCTCGCAGCTTTTTTTTTTTAATGCAGCAATCGATTCAGTAAAAAGAAAACATCAGGAAAAACTTCGGATTCAGTGACATGTAAATTAGAGAGGACAACTGCTGCTGCAATAATTTGTCTCAGAAACACGGTTTATTTAACACACCTGCTCTTGTAACGGTTGGGGATTAGTTTTTTTTCTTTCCTGAGACTTCTTGGTTCATTAGCGAAGCTCCTTTGTTTGTTCAGTCTGATTTCATTAGTTTAAGGACTCGCACTCGTGTTGATTGGAACGTTGTGTGTTTTCAGCTGGGAGATGCTTTCCTTCAGTTTAAGAGCGTCTCCCGATATTTTTGTATAATGTCTGTACATGAAGGAAAAAAGAAGCCGGAAAATTAGCATGTGAGAAAATAAGAAAATACAGTATGGCTGTAGTATTTCTTCTCTTATGTCGGTTACATCAGTGACGTGGCTCAAATTTCAGTCCACAAACATCAAAAGTAACAAATTCATGTTCATTTCTATTAATTTTTCTCTATTTGACTGACTTTTGGACTTATTTTTGACCTGAAAGGCCCAATTTCCACAAAACAGAGCAATTTTACCACAGTTAAAGAACATTTTTAATAAAAACTTGTAGAACTGCAATTAATTTCAATTAACAACACAAGTGAAACATCAAAACACACGCCATTATGTCCAAATGCAACATGAAAATATCAGATTTTAACTGTATAGACAGCTTTTGCAGCCTTTGCATATTATTAACAAGCAGTAATAGCAGTGAAACCCACTGACATAAGAACTACAAATGTAATTCATTTAGAAAAAACATTTAAAACAAAGTAAAATAATGAGTAACCTACTAAAATGAAGGGAAAACTGGCATGCTATTTTTCTTCAGAGATTAGGCTGAGAAAATACCCCAAAATAAAAAAAATTCAAACAAAATATAAAAACAGAAAATTGAAAACAGTACAAAGCACTGAATCTACAACCATGAGCCTGAGATTAAAAGAGGCTGCTATTCATTATGGAGACAACAAACAGAGGACCTTGTCTGTTACCAATGCCACATTAATATTTTACACTGAGCAGAAATAAATGTTCTGTGCTGGATTCAGTAACATAAACAGTGAAATGTTATCAAAGCTTTGAAAAATGAATTCAGGGTTTTGTGACCCTGCCAGAAAATTAAAGTGTCCCTTTTCTTTAGACAGACAAAATACTAAAGTTTGGAAAAACTTTTAACAATTTTTTTAAAGGGGCTTGCTCAGTGTCATTGGACAGTTCAACTATAAAACACACACCTGTGCTTAAACAGTGTAAGTCCTAACATCATAACATATCACAGGAAACTGTCATGATGCTATCCCACCTGTTTTCTTATTTTTTATTTGTTTGACGGTCAAACCAGTTTGAAGTTTTGGACTGACTGGTGGTTTGAACCTCTGATTAGTTGTTTTTAGGTTGTAGGTTTTCTAAAATTGATTTAACAGGACTGTAGGTACATTTGTAGGCCAGTAAATAGTTTATTATTTCTCTGATATCAAACAAATTTGTGGTACAGGCTACAATGTCAGACTCAGGTCTCATTGTGGCCTATTAACTTTGTATCTCTACATTTTTTATTATGTTGACTTTTCTGGCTTTATTTATTAGACTCTTTTATTTATTTCAGTGTTGTTCTTTTTTCTTTATAATAGCAGCATGAAACTGCTAAAACCCCACTTAAATAATACAAAAATCAAAATGCTAATAATCTAATCCTGAGTCGGTTTAAAATATTCAGGATGTGAGCACTAATTGGTGTTGAGCACACAGTCCAGCTGAGGCCCGTGGGAATTTTTATTAAATTTGCACGTATTTGGTCATTAAACCAAAAAGTACGGGATACATTAACCTTTTTACTTTCATGGTGGCACAAATTCAAAAATTAATAATCATCAAAGTTATACATCTTTATTAGATTTAATGGCAGTTCATCCAAATTTTAGCAAGATCTTTTAATCAAAACCAAAAGTGTCAAACTCCTAGTGGCCCAAAATCAGTAGGATTTATCCATTTGAGGAGTAAAACAGCTGTACAACATTTCATGCCAACCTACCAGAAATATGTTGAGATTTTGAGCTAGCAGGGCTGAAAACTTCTACATAACCAATATACATGGGTTTTATTTTAACATTACATGCCGGTAAAGTATGTCAAAACTGAAGTCAGCCCTCTGAGGGCAAAAACTTTCTGTATTTCTGACCTCAACTCATCCGAACAAAAGATGGAGCTTCTTTACATCAACAGGCGTCTTCTTCTGTGAGGGTTAATGTCCTCTTCCTGGGTATTTAGCATTGCATGCTGGTACAAAAGTAAACAAAACTAGACTTGAAGAAAGCAAATTGTCTTTTTCATAATGCAGGTTGTGGAGGTCACCCCTGACGCTTCATATTGCCTCCCGGCAGAATTAAGTAATGCTTCAGCAAGCCTGCACGGCTGCATTGCTCATTCCCATCATTAAAATAAATTGCTGTGCTCTGTGGTCTGTAAAAGAAAAATGTTACCAAAAAAAAACCCCCCCCCAAAAAAACCCGCTTGTTTTCACCCCGCGGCTCTACTCAGGGTTTTGTCACTGTGTTGTTGTCCCAGAGGCTCCTCAGCTGCTTCAGAGATGCAGGAAGTCACAGTTTGTTGTTCCTTCTTTTGAAAACTCGCCTTCGGTCAAAGTCGACAGCATGTCTGGCAGCCTGTTTGTATGAACCAATCAATTAATAACAAACAGTTCATTTGCATCAGGCTACATCCTGCCGGGAGGACAAAATCACATTTCTGGAGAAGAAAAAGGAAGGACAGAGCCTGATGTTCACGTTTCTGGAGTTCAGATCAATTTTAAAACAGAATATCAGGTAAAAGATGTAAGATGGTTAAATGGTGCAACTGAAGCCCAGAAAATATACAAGGCTCTGCTCAGGTGGCAATTAAGAAAGAAATAAATGGTTGAAGGAGACCTGGTTATGTCCGATGAAATGCTCCCTAAAGAGAGTCTGAAGTATCTCAGTAAAGGGTGGATGTGTTGGAGGGCCTCAATTTCTCCACGAAAAAACGGAGGGTACAAAGCTCCATATCACAATATTAAATGTATGTCTTTATTATAGCACTCAAACAAAGTGCCCTGCCGTGATAAAAAATCTGACATTAAAGGAGTAAAAAAATAATTGTTCTACTCAACTAAACAACAGGTTGATGGTGAGATTTAAAGAAAATACTTTGTTGCTCATTTATAAGGTGATCAAAATCAAAACCTGCCTAGACATCCACATAAAAAATTGTCTAAATTTTGTTGTAAAATGAAGTGTTTCTAATAGAATTATAGGTTTATATGTAAATCATTGATTCATTAGCCCTTGAATGAAAAGACTTAACTGTGGAATGGATCTTAAATACATTTGAATCTGCAGAATTTAAAACAACTGCTGTGAGAAAGGGTAAACAAATTGATTTGATAAAATTCAATTCAGTTTTAACAAAATGATTAGTACAATTAATAATAAAAAAAAAAGATCCAGTCAAGTTACCCCCCCAAGTTTAAGTGCTTTTCCTTCTGAGCCACATCTTCCTGATCTCCATTATGTTAAAAAGGAAATAGTGTATTTTAAAACACAAAAGCTTTGGATCAAGGAACATATTGGATTTAATTAAGCAGTGAAGCAAAAAATGAGTATCATCTATCATCATTGGGTCACTTGGGGACATTTGAATCAGATGTCAAAACGTTAGCATATAATCAGCTAATAAAGTGGATTCAGTGAGCAGGTTAGCAAACAACAACTTATTAGCATATCCAGCAGACACGGGGGAACATTCGCTCTCATTTTAGGAAACAAAAACCTTTGTCCAGGTGCTAGAAGGCAGAATTTGTGACTCGCTATCTGTTTCCCTCCATTTACAGTGTTTGTGCTAAGCTAAGCTAAGCTACCAGGCTGTTGGAAGTAGTAGGAGTTGTAGTAGTAGTTCATATTTAGAATACAGAGATAAGTTACATTTATCTTTAAACTCTCAGCAAGAAACATCTTTTTCTTAAACTAAACTGGTCCTTTAAATTCACAATCATGATTTATGGCTTGCCAAGTGTCCGAACTTTTTATTTTTTTTTTAAGTATTTCTATCACCTGTTGATCATTAGACCCGGTGCTCCTGTAGCACCAGTGTCTAATATTGAGACAGACCAAAGAGCATCGTCTCACAATAGAGTTGAGTTATATTCCACTGAGTGTGTTTGACAGGTGTCATATCATGTTTGTGCAACTGCAGAGACTGTTTTATTTTATTTTTTTAAATCCGCGCTTCGACTTCACCGGTCGTCAGCGCGGATTTTCTCCTGCACATGGACAGCTCCCCCGCTGTGAATGTCAAGTGCGAGTTATTGAACGGAGTTGGCGGTGGAGGAGCTTCTCACTGATCCCGGGCAGTTCTCCACCGCTCCTTTAGCCTCTGGCGCTCGGCAGGTAAAGCACAATAAGCTCCAGCTCAGTCAGACTTGGGGGGATTATTTGCTTTAGACCCTGCTCAGAGTGTCTGACTTCATTTCTTAAACACCCTTCATTTTTTTTCTCCAGTAGCAGCACCGTGGTGTCCTGGCATGTTGGTCCCGATAACTCCCGCCTCACTTGTCTCAGCTTTTGTGTCGGAGAGAGCGAGAAAGACAGATTCAACCGAGCTTTTTCTTTTCTTTTTTTTTTGGTCTTTTTTTCTGTTTGTGCCACAAACACTATTTATTATGTTTTACTTTTCAAGCGAAGCCGTGGCAGTGGGAACCGAAAGAGACTCAGTGAAAAAGGCGGGCGGCGTCGAGCCAGACCTCATGACACCTTTGTTTGCCATCTTTGAGTAAAAAAAAAAAAAAAAAAAAAGGATGTGTATTTCAGCTCTAACAAAACAAGCAAATTGCATTCTCCCTGTCCTCGGGGCTCTGGATGTTATTTGTCCCCTGCCAAAGCAGCTTTCACACCTCGCCTTATCTCTCTTTTAAATTGGCCACACAATAAGAGCATCCTCTCTGAAAAGTTGTCCCATTATAATTGCGATAGGTAAACACATTGCCTGTCGCAGGCGTTGAATTCTATCAGTCGCCGTGTTCGTCTGCTCTCCCAGACATCGGCTTTGAAATGTTACTTATCAGGTCAGCAGATCCCACCCCCTTTCATTTATTCCAGCTAGCTTTTTTTTTTTTTTTTGCTCTGGGATATTCAGCACTCGAGTGGGGATGTGTGGTGTATATATATATATATATAAGTGTGTGTATAAATATATATTAATGTGTGTGTTTGTGTGTGTGAGAGTCTGTGCGCCTCCTGCTAGAGTGGCAAATGGCTAATGAATAATGCAGGGTAACAGTGATGTGTTGACAGCTCTGACGGCTGAGAGCAGCCGAGCTGTGTATCACTGATAATGTGCCATTTTCCTTCTGTGCTCCGTCACTGTCCTTATTACAACAAATTGTATTTTTTGCTAATCTCACCTTCTCATAACCCCTCTGTGTGTGTGTGTGGGTATAGGTAAGAGTTTGTGGGGTTACTCAAACTACGAACCCAATGACATCGTGCACACGTAAGGATAAGTGACACTCAGTTTTAGTGTGGTTTGGTTTCTTAATTAATTTCAGCTTGTTTTAGCATTGGTGCTCATTGAGTTCGGCTTTGGTGTGGCTGCAGAGATCAGTCAGTTTTTATGTTCGTATTGACTTATCTAATAAAATATTGACTCTAAATCAAAGAATAAACAAATTCAAGTTTTCTCTCTGCAGCCAATCAGAGCCTAAGGATACTGAGATTGAGACAGCAGTGTGTGTGTGTGTGTGTGTATATATATATGTGTACCGTGTGTGTGTGTGTGTATATATATATATATAAATATATATATATATCAGTTCCCTAAAGCACAGTTTACTTTTTTAACTGGCGGAGAAACATCCTGAGTTATAAAGGGTCGTTAAAGGTCTATAAACTATTATTTTTAAGCCAAGAAATAAAATAAGCTAAATTATTACAGACTGAAAGTCTACAGTCTCTCCGGCACTTCTGTGAATCCACACATAAGCACACGTTCAGTAGGTTGGGTAGTTGCACATAAAAGTAAAGCCAGAGAGAGTGGAAATGTTGTTAATCTTGCATGTATTTGGTCATAAACTAAAGTTTCAGGGCTTTTTTCTCTGATGATGGCATTAGGTGAAAAGTTTGAGAGTCACCAAACCTATTAAACTCTGTCCTGATGAGGACATGAATGTTTGTTGTGCTTATTTCTGGATCACTACAAGGTGAAGCACTTTGAAATGTACTCATCTGCAATCACCTGTTAAGCTGTTTGCAAAGGTTCATTACTTTAACTTTGATAGTTTCAGCCACAGCTCGAAGCATCGGCTTGCTTTAGGTTAAAAGGAACAGCAGTTTTCATCACAGATGTACCGTCACACTGTGGTGATGCTGCCCCTTTTTCTCTCATCGTCAGTATCCTGCTGTGCTCTTTGTTTAATCAAGGTCTAAGGCTCCTTGTAGTATTTAGCATTGCAGAAAGGCAGGGGCCTTCTGGGAGCACAGGGGGCCACCAACACTGCAGGAGCTGCTGATCTGCATTTCATGACCCACCTCTGATGTTACGAGTCTGGTTTCAAAAAGAAAAAACCTCGAGTGAAGATGCATCTTAACTGTGTGTTAGAAAATGATCAAAGCTTACAAACTCATATGGATAATAACTCATACACACCTGTCTGATGCTGATGAGAGAATAACGCATCATATTACTGCCACGAGGTGTTTAACTTCCCATTAAGTGCCTTTCTTTTCCAGCTTTTGAGCCCTTTTACACACTGAATTGTGGATTAACAACCTGTTAAACTAAGAATGTAATCAATAATAAATGGGTTTTTAAAATCAGAGACAGGAATCATGTAAATTAGGTTGTTTATGTCTCACATTAACATGCATCTTGGTTGATGTAGACAAGCTGCAAGTACAGATGTGAGGTGATGTGGAAGACATCAGGTCACTTTCTTTAAAAAGTGAGAATGAAATCATGTCCTGGATCACAATTAATTAGGAACAACTCCTCAGACTCCATTGCTCAGGTGACACAGGAAACACGTTGTCTGATTTCCAGTTTGGTTCAATAAAAAGCTAATGATGTGTTTCAGGTGTCTTAGCTGCAAAGACAAGCAGCAGATGTTTGTGAACTCACTTCCTGTTTCAACCAATTTCAGCATTTAACTATCAATCACCCAAACTTTCTTTAAAAAATTACGCATTTTTTGTAAGTTGTGTTGTGAGAAACTTTATAAAGTTTATGAAAGACTGTCATTAACATATTCTTGATAATTTGCACCATTTTTTAAATTCAGCACATTTTGCACATTATTTCTTACTCAGTTTGAAAGAAAACAGTTTGTCCTGGTGTGTTCGCTGCTACTGTTGATCCTCCAGGTAGAAAATACACATTTGGTCTTTGTTGTTGGAAAGATGTAGGTGGGTTTTTTTGCATACGGAACGAGAAAATGTGAGCCAATCACTTGAGATTCATGCGAGGTTGCATTTTAATGCCGTGTGTGAACTCACAAACTTGAAGCTGTTACAATTGGATCACCCAAAACTCATGTTTACACCAGGAGTAAACAACCTGTAAGACAGACATATGGTTAAACACCTGAGGACTGTCACACCGAGCTGTAGCTGCATTTACATTTAAATTTACATCTAGCTGAAGATTGTAGTCAGAGAAAACCTACAATAACACCAGCTGCTAGAATAATTTATTTCTAACATTAACTGCGTTACAAGCACACAAGATCAAAGGTAACAAAGGTCAGGAAAATGCAAAATAGATCAATTAGTTCAAATGCAAATGAGTCTTTTTAATGTTTAATCCAAGTTGATGATTACATTGAAAGAGTTGTCTTTGTGTCTTTTGCAGGATCCAGTCGGGCTCCTACCTCAGCACCGGCTGGTTCACGCTCATCCTTGCCATGGACATGTGCAAAGAGATCCATATCTACGGCATGATAAACGACACCTACTGCAAGTAAGACGCCATCTACTGTATCAACCCCCTCTCCCCCGTATTCCTCTATATTATGGTCAAAAAATTCACACATTCCTACAATAACTTTGAAAACTAGATTCACATTCACGGCAGCGCTGGCGTACCTGCTGGACTGCCCTACTGGAATTCATTTCCATCGCCTCAGTTCGGATTTAATGGCTGAATTTGCTATGCTGAAATCCATATTGGGCTCCGGGTGAATACCACTGTGGTTTTCCTGCGCAGAATACCCAGCAGGCTCCAGAGTCTCCTTGGCTGCAGCACCCTAGTTTCCTTCCCCCTGCTTAAGGGTTTTATTTGTGTATCGGCCTGTCGTCTTCTCTCTGACACTCGGGTGAGTGATTACTGTCTGGCTGTGAGGCCATAGGAGAAGAAAACAAACAAGATGCTGTAGCTGCAGGCATTGCTGCTCCGTCTCAAGTCGTGTCAGTCTTGATGGGTTCTCTTTCCGCCTCCCCCCCACCACCACCACCCAAAAAATCAAACACTTTTACCTAATGCTCGGTGAAAATCCAGCCTTTTATCCTCTCCGTGTTCCCAGTGCACAGCAGGAGTTGGAATATAAACAGCCGCAGACACATTGGCAGAGAAGAGTGATAATTCAACCAGCACGGAGGATTTTATGATTCAATGAGGCAGTTAAGAGGTTGTTCTCTCTCTCTCTCTCTCTATCTGCTCGTCTCTCACTTATTTCCTTCCTTCCTGCATGAGACAGGAGGATATTGTGTTTCGCTGACTGTCTGAATGGACAATTTAGTGCCACACAAAGTACCACTGGCAGCCGACCGCCCCCGAACAACAAGAAGGAGAATAAGAAGTGATGTTTTGTGTGACGATGGCTGAAGCTTTAGTCAGAATTGACCTCAGCAGTTGTGTGGTAATGGAGCTCCAACAGGTGCTGCAGAGAAGGTGAAATTGAATTTGTGTGTCACTGTCGGTGCGCACCACCGTGATTGGCCGGTGTGTTACTGTCGGACACAGTGGCTTTTCTCGCTGCTGGCTGCTGTGATGGCTGTTTGTTTTCCCAATGAAAATTCAACACAGGTCATCTTCTCAGAAAGCCATCGCTTTGCTTTGAAGGAAAAAACTGCAGTTTGTGTGATAAATCTGTTCTACTTCTCTGCACTGACTTCATTGCTCGTCTTTTTAATGGTGTAAAGATGCAAACTGTAAACAGAGTGACTCATAGAGAAATCTCAGGTCAGAATGGCTTAACTTTCCCACCACACATTAAAAGTTTATTAGAGGTGTTTTCAGATAGATATTTTACAATTAATTGCAGTTTAGTTGAAAGAGTGTTTATTTAAATACATTTGGCCACAAAAAGAAGCTCCTTTTTTTTCTCTAAAACTGCTGATAGGAGAATTTTACCCTACGCAGCATCAGTTCGAACAGCTAATCGCTCTCCTGAGGGATCATTAAAAGGTTTAATAGCTTAATAATTTAGTTTGATTATTGTTTCAGATGAGTTTTCAAAGCCGAGTCATTTACTGTCCTGCTGACTGTCGCAGAAAATGCAGTTTCTAAATTTTTGTTTCAGAAGCAAATCACATTAAAACATTGCAACGTTGCATCTTTTGTTATAAATAGAAAATTTCTTATTTCCACTTGTAGATGAACTCCATACTGATGTTGCCAAATCAGAGCAAAAGCAGGTTTCAGAACATATATATAGTATTTATTTAGGATATATGTAGTATTTATTTACATTATGTATTGTATTCCTGGTTTACAGCAACTTCATTATTCGGTTATATAAAAGTACTTCAGCTCAAATATTTGGTCAAAGCAAAGACCTGTTTCCTTTTGTTGTACATTATCCTCCTTTTCCAACTTGAGAAAACTCACACTTCAAGGCAACTCTTCTCCCTAACTTTAAATCAAACTGTAAACTGAAGATGTTGCAATATATATGAAAAAAAAGTCTTGTTTACTTCTAATTCCTCTAATTGAGAGATTTTTTTTTAATTTAATTTAAATCTTTAGAAAGTTCTATAATCATTTAATTTTCAAGCATCATGAAAGACAAATTAAGTTCACAGCTCAATTGAAAATTTTAATTTAAAACAGATTTTCTTTTCTAAATTACAAAGAATTATTTCAAAAGAAGATTGAATAAACGTGTTTTCTGTTTGATGATAGCACATTTGAATATTCGTAAAGGTTTCCTTTCTTTCAGAGTCTCCTCTATAAACTATAAGTACAGACTAAGACCTGAATATAAATTATTTGACTTCCTGGTTTTCAATCAGTAGAGTAAAATTAAATCCCCTCTTGTCTTTCCTCTTCCCTTTAGGACGGAGGGTTACAAAAAGGTTCCCTACCACTACTACGAGGCCGGCAGCCGGGACGAGTGCGCAGAGTACATGCTCCACGAGAGCGCCCCCTATGGCGGCCACCGTTTCATCACGGAGAAGTCTGTGTTCGCCAAGTGGGCCAAAAATCACGCCATCAAGTTCTTCAACCCGCCGTGGCAGCTGTCATGACCCCGGCTGAACCAGCGGGGGAACACGACGCCATCACCTTCATCATCATTACCATCGTCATCGCCATCTTGGAATGGGCTGAAACTCGACACTGACAGGAAGTTTGTTCCCTAATGAGCATAAACATCCATCTTGGTGCAAAAAAAAAGATCAATATAAATCAGAAAAAGGTTTGTTTAAGGCTGTTTGTCACATCCTGGATGGTTAATATCCAGTTTTATGAGTTTGACCTCTTAATCAGACAGACTATCGGTTGAAGTTCGAGCAGAAGTACATCTTGAAAATGAAGTCTGATGCTCCCCGAATGTGAGAGCCGAAGAAAGTGCACCGCACGCCACTCTTCATTGACAGTTCGATCCTCCTGCTGCTCTGTGAGTTTAGCAAAGGATGGCTGGGAGACTTAACTTTGAAAAAAAACGGAGGAAAAACAACATGAAGAAGAAAACATCCATCCGTCAACTCACAGTGACCCCTGTGGTGCACATTTCCGCGGGCGCCGTACATCGCAAAGGCTGCATTTCATTTATTATTGTTATTATTATGATTATAGTAATTTTTTTTTATCCAGGACTGGAGTTGAAGAGGAGCTCAGCTGCTGCAGAGACAAGTCACGTTGCCATGGACGTCTGATGAGCTCGCCTACTCTGTTACCTCTGGGTGTCTTCTTCTTCTTCTTCTTCTTCTTCTTCTTCTTCTTCTTCTTCTTCTTCTGTCAGGCTGTAATTAATCTATAACAAGTAATATTCTGGCCTTCCTCTCAGACTGAAGGAGCGCTGAAGGCAGTTTTTTCAGTTTACTGCGCTCTGAGGAAGCTTCAACAACTTCTTTTTAAAAAGGAGAAGAGATGCACAAGCGAGCAACTAAAAAAAAAAAATTGCAGTCAGACTTGTGTTGATGTAAATCAGCTTTTTTTAAATCATTTTGCTTGGTTGTGTGTTAACTTGCACAACTTAAAGATGTCAACTTTTTTCTTTTCTAACGCTGTGAAGTTGAATTTTTAAGGGACATACTTTGGCGTTTGGCTTGATGTCTGGATAGTTTGCTAATTTATTCCTGCAGAGAAAAAACTCCTGACGCTCTGTAACAGTGTGCCATTGATAATGTGAGCATCGCAGCACATAGAGCAATGTGCAATTAGAAACTCCATCCTCATGGAAGGAGTTGAGTCATTTGTGACCCTGCGGAGGGTGAGATTTATGTGTGCAGTGAAACCATTTGAAGTTAATTGTATTCTATTATCATTTTGTGCCTGCAATATACTCTGCA